>OX418218.1:93018982-93622685 GCA_948455865.1 Conomelus anceps
TTTAGTAGGATATAAAGGGGGATTCTGGGGCAACCTTGACCTTGACTTGACCTTGAACTTGACTTGACCTTGACCCCTGCAACCCCCCCTCACCGCCCGGTTCCTAAGTTGGCTATTTTTGGCGTGGTCACTCCCCTCCCCCTCCTAAGTCGGCCATTAATGAAGCCCCCCCCCCCTCGGAGGTTATTTTGGGCAATGGGAGATGTGCAAGAGAAGGGGGGTGTGGAAGAGAAGGAGTAGGTGGTGAACGAAAAGGAGGAGGAGGAGGAGGATTACACTATTTATAGCATGTGCGTGGAGGAAGCAATCGTTTCCTCTCATGACCAAAAAAAAAATATTTCTGCAATGCAACCGTTAAATTATTTAAAGTGAAAAAATCCCCTACAGAGTTTTTGTGCTTACATCAGAATTGTCCTATACTATTTATAGCATGTGCATGGGGGAAGAACTCATCTTGAATTGATCGCAGGTGGACAAACTATTTCTGCAACCGTCCAATGCAATCCCCTACAGAGTTTTTACACTATTATTTTATAGTATGCACATAGGGAGAACTCTTCATTGCAACGCTTGCACTTGGCTCTACTAGACGACAATTTACAGTGAGTATTTCCACTCATAGATTCTATACTAACCCACAACTTTTTTATCAATAAATATTACATAAGGACTTATTATTTCATATGCTAGTTAATTAAATATTATCCATGAACTTTTGGTTTTCTTTGCTTTATTTCATGTGTTTTGTTTGTGTAATTACTGTTCAATTCTAATATTGCAGTAAAGGTTTCATTACAATTCAATTTATCAATAAATTTATTGTCAACATAATATTATCCTTAGTATGAAAGTTGTTAAGATAGCACTCTGTTTAACATCATGTAATCACAGTATAAAATTGATATACTCATCATACATTTTTCTGTTTTCATCCATAAATTATTGGGTATCACTGTACGTTAGTACTAACAAATAATATTACATAACTATAACTTGATAAATCAAATTTATAATAATATTAAGTACACCTCGAAAAATTATTAACAACAGAAAAATCTTTTGTTACAGCTATCTTTTCATTGTCCTGCACCCCAACATCATCATCGTCCTGCTCTATCTGCTCAATCATCTACTATTATTCGGTGAGTTATCACACACAAAAAAAATAAAAAAATAAAATTGAATAATAATTGTTACATTTTACACCATTGATAAACTGAATTTATGCTAAGCAGAGCTTTATAAATTTCTATCTATTAAAATTGAAGTTTTTTAAAATGAGTAGCTACATTGCTGTTTGTCTATGCACAGATAAATCTAATTCCAACAATTGTTATGAATATGATGCTAAATAATTTTTACATCTGTCATGATGCTTATAAAGGTTACTAGCTTTACCCCTGATATTTCTCTTATTGTTTGTAAAGAGGCTGGGAACATAAATAATTGCTACTCTCATTATATTAGAGATTGCAGATCAATTTTGTGAACATTGATTTAATTCAACATTCAATAATATTTCGTTTATGTAATGCTATAACTGGTTAAATCAAATTTATAATATTAACTACATCTCAAAAATTCGTAACAACAGAAAATTCTTTTCGTTACAGCTATCTTATTTACGCAACATCATTCACAACCGCCTACACCACCATTGTTGCAGAATCAGCTGTTGTCCATTTATTGTGAGTATAGTAACCTAACGTTTTTCAACTAATTATTCTGTATCTGTACGGTTACCATCTATATTATTGCAATACTAAACACACATTTTATTAACAATATTAATTATACTTACATCCTTATTGTCACCATTCACACAAAAAAGTCTACTAATCTGTAGGTACTTATAAAATTCTAATATCAATGACTGACTCACTGATCACGATTTCTGAAAAACTACTGCAATGATACTCTTCCAAATTTATATATGGTTGGACCCAGGCATGATCGCAATAAGGCACTGTGAGGTGTTGGATCCTTAAAACTTGAAGCTCAAAAAAAAAAAAAAAAAATGCCACATTTTTTCACTGATTCATTTCTCATGACAAATTCAAAATAACAAGAATTACCCCTTGCAGTGCAAAAGCGCCGCTTGCTTGCTTTGCTTATAAATATTGGGGACCGAGCTTTGCATGGGAGTAAAAAGCTATACAAATGAAAAAGCTGTGAGCTGAGAAATTCGAAAATAAAATTCTTGCTAATTTTGTAACTCCTTTTCACGTCCTTTAGTGGGTTATTGCTGGAATGAGACCCTGAGCAATAGATTTTATGTATCAAGAACCTCTAATATTCCAAATTTCATCAAAATCGTTTTCAAGATTCGTTGGATAAATTGATTGCATAATCCTTATATATAATTCTGTAAGCAATTTAAAAACGTCTGCTTTCTTTACATTATAACAGCTGTTCTCCAAAATGATATTTTCAAATATGTTTTGCTGCGGCGGCGTACCACATGCCCGAAAAACAATAGACAGATAATTTCTCGGGCTGTAAGCATACACCCTTTTGCTGTATCCTTTGTTTCAATGAATACAGTTTTCAACATAGTTTATTTCACATAATGTATCAGTGATTGAACATTGATTAATGGCTTCAGCCCCTATGAGCCACTAGTATAATAGGATATGGTCGGTGTTTGGTCGTGACATGAACGATATAGTTACATCAGCTGCAACGATTATAAACATTTTTTTTCATCCCTATATATAAAATCCAAATACCACTCACTCACTGATCACGGTCTCTCAAATACCATTGGGCCATACCATTCTTATAAGAAGAACAGAATTCCCTCCAATGAAGTCGAAATTGGCTACTGTTATCATTATATAACAGCAGCTTTGTAGGAAAGACAGATTCAGTTGTCAAGCTTTAAACTTTCCATAAGACATTATTTTCCATTTTCGATTCAATTTAGATAAAAAACTATACATTTGCAGATAAAAGGTGTACGATTTATTATTGATCGGTCGGCGGCGAATTGCAAAGAACTTAGATAAAACATTAAATTTAGCTGGTTTAACCATGTTGCAAGTAAGCCGACACCGTGTTTAACTTTCCTGTATTCTAACAAGAATGCGTGTTTAATTGTTTCTTTTCATTTGGTCTAAATACTTATTTTGTAAATAAATTTAGGATTATTTCCATATTATACATACATATGAGAGAATGTTTGACCTCGTTTTACAGTATTGATTTTAAATACTAACTTTATTGTTTGTTGGAGCGTGAAAACGCCCGCAGGCATGCACGGTTGTAAGAGCACACCACTGTATGTAGTTTTGTGAATGTGCTTTGTTATCTTATATTAAAAACCTTCGCTAAAAAAGCAAAAGATAACTAAATCTGGAGTCCTATTGGACCGATTTACATGGGGGGGTTTGTATTAAATGAAAGGTAATCCACTCTATATTTACCCTCTGGCCTTGAAAATTCACTATTCCTTCATTTTTTAATAATCTAAAAATGGAATTTAAAATATTTAAAAACTTTGTTTTTACTGATCAGCTGGATATGACAGCACATGTTAACACTGATACTGTAGTTTCGCAGATGACAGATTATTATCGGTCTGCACACAGATATTGTGTAAACAAAAACATATGATTTGTACTACATCGATCACTTTTTGTGATGTCATAAAACCTTTATGTCGCGTTTTTGTTGTGTTTTTCGTTTTCGTCATTTTTTTTTTTATACTTTTTGTATGCATTTTTGCTGTTTTTTGTATTTGTTGTTTTTTTTTTTTTTTTTTTTTTTTTTATACACTGGTTGCATTTTCATCGTGTTTTTTTCTTTGTTTATTTTTGTTACATTTTTCGGCATGTTTTTGTTGCGGTTTTACGTTTCCGTCATGTTTTTCTATGTTTTGGTTGCATATGATTATGCAATTGGATGACCAATATGTACAATATGTTACATGATTCTAACAACAAGCAGCCTTCATTTGTGTGTCAACCTTCATTGAGGAAACACCTGAGGGAGACTACTAAGAGAGAACTGCAAGAACTACTCCCAGACATTTTACATAAATCACAGGATTATAGTTTGTGTTTCAGATAATCAAAATGAATAAGACCAGCCGCTGTCAGAAGACCAAGGGCTCACAGGGAGAGTTTTTTGTATTGGAGGATACCTTCAATAGCAACCTGAGAACTCTATTCTTGAACAACAGCTGTATGGATGAGCCGGTGAAGGATTTCCACTCCTTCCTCAGCAGCCAGGAGGAGAAGATCATCAAAGCCATTGAAGCAGAAGTTGAACAGCATGGTCCCATAAAGTTCAACCTTGTTCTAGAGGCAACCTATCAAAAAAGCAGCCTGGATGAACAGAATAAGGAGAAGAATGAGGTCCAAGACATAGCCTTCAAGACCCCCAACTACGAAGTGTTTGAAACCAGTACCATCCCCCACCAGGTTGAGACAGCATGCCAGAAGATGTTGCAGGAAGAAGCTAAGTTTCAGGGCAGCTCGAGTGGATGGACCCTCCTCATCATTGATGGCTTACTCATCCGGATTAGCAGACATGTGCCACTGAGAGGATCATCATACATCAAGCTACCAGTAGTGTGGTATTGCAGGAACGGCCTAACCAATCACAGGCCTGCATTTCAAGGTCACCCCCCTTAGGCCACGCCCCCCCTGGCCAATGGGAGAAGACCGCGCCCCTTTAGGGGGGAGTCGGCCATTTTGTAAATTTTTGAGGCACGCCATTGGCTGCACATGTTGGAGTGGGGGACCCGTTTACCCCCCCTCAAGCCCCCTGGACCTATCCCCCTTCAAGCCCCCCTGCCCCTGTCCAAAGGAAAATGGCGCGCGCGCCCACGGTCTTTTTCCTTTTTTGTAGGTTTTGCCCAAACCTGTACTACATGAAAACAGCCATTTTGAATTGTTTCCACTTTTTTTTTGGGTGGGGGGATAAGTTTAGGAGAGAAAAAATAAATAACCTTGTTTAAAACAGCCATTTTCTTTTTGTAGGCATCTCCCAAACCTGTACCACATGAAAACAGCCATTTTGAATTGTTTCCACTTTTTTTTTTAGGTGGGGGGATAAGTTTATGAGATAAAAAAATAAATAACCTTGTTTAAAACAGCCATTTTCTTTTTGTAGGCATCTCCCAAACCTGTACTACATGAAAACAGCCATTTTGAATTGTTTCCACTTTTTCTCTTTTTTAGGCTTTGCCCAAACCTGTACTGCATGAATTTTTCTTTTTTTTTTTAGGTGGGGGGATAAGGTTAGGAGAGAAAAAAATGAATAACCTTGTTTAAAACAGCCATTTTGAATTGTTTCCATCTCCAGCAGGAGACAAGAATCAAGTTTAAAAAAACAAAACAAAGATAGTAAGAGCGAAGCCTTGAGTCATATTTTGTTTGCAGAACAAAGAGTCCGACCGGCGTATCAACGCGATTTATGTTGAGAAGAAAAAAGAACACAGAACCTGCTCCGTGTCAAGCGGCAGCTGCCGTAGAACTGACTTGCCGGTCTCCTGAATAGGCTACCCCACCCAACGTCAAATGCTAGCACTATATTGGGCGCCTATCGGCCAGTTTCCTTCCACTTGTCCGTAACCCCCCACGCCGCAACCCGCAGCATGTTGTCGGCCTGTCTCCTTTGCGCGCTAATTCGCATTCTGCTCACCCGACAGATCGCTTCACTGTCGCAGCTCTCAAGGCTCGCTCGCAACCCACATCATGTAATCGGGTGTCTCCTTTCCACGTTATTCGTAGGTCGCCCGTTCCTACTCCTTCAACCTACTGTGCTATCGGCGCACCTGCTTCACGCCTACGCCTAGTCTAGGTTATAATGTTGGATTCCCTCAGTTCTTCCAAAATTGAATTTATTTCGATCGAATGTGATTGGTTACCAGCTTTTCTGGAAGATAAAAGTAATACTAACCGGCTAACTAACTCATTTGGATTATCATAGAAAATATAAGATCTGTGTTGACTTGTATTTCTCAAAAAATGCAAACCTTTACCTACACGCTGTCTTGCAGCCAAAGTAGTTCTTGATGGAAACATTCTTTGAATTAACCGTGATTTAATTCCACTAGTTCTCTTTACATATCCATCTTTATTCAAATGCGCCCCTGTTTCAATTAAAATTTTTCTATAATTTCGAAAGTCGAGTGTGCTACATTCGTCGTCATTCGGTTGTGATTCAAAAAGTAATTCTAACAAACCAGTTGTTATTTTAAATTTTTTACCTCTAACAATAATGTATTTATCTACAAACTCAATCGGTACCTTATTTCC
Source organism: Conomelus anceps (assembly GCA_948455865.1). Lineage (NCBI taxonomy): Eukaryota > Metazoa > Arthropoda > Insecta > Hemiptera > Delphacidae > Conomelus > Conomelus anceps. The sequence goes on from OX418218.1 coordinate 93,025,249, forward strand.
CATAAAGTATGTACCATTTTCCAAATTATATTGAATTCCATATGATACACCTTTTTTCTTTAATGTGTGAAAACTGTCTAAATAAGAATCAAGCAAAACTTGTACCGGGTTTTTCTTAAGCGAAAATGATTTACTTAAAACAGTAGATGAATCCGACTTTTTGTCAACTTTTTCTTCACCTTCGTCGAAATAAACAGACTCATTATCTGTCAATTCCTCCTCCTCCTCCTCCTCCTCCTCCTCCTCCTCCTCCTCCTCTTCAGCTGTCGATTCCCCTTTTTTTATATAGAAATCCTTTTCATTAGAATCATCTTTCTCAGCTTTGATTTGTTTTTCAATTTTAAGTGAAGATTCCTTCAATTCCTGGAGCGGGTTTATAATTGGTGCCAACCTATTTTTCAAATTTGTCTCTGTTTCAGACTGTACTCCGCGTAAAGTATTAAATTTTTCAACAATGGATTTCCTCAAATCGTGAATTTTATTCGTTAAAAGATCTCTACTAGCGTTCACACTTGTTCTCGATTTTATTTCCCTTCCACGCCGTTTTATTCTCACCTTTTCCTTCCCTCTCCTCTGTCCTACCGTTTTCTTACCACCTTTCATAATTGCAAACACTCAATAAGAATGCTGTTCAACAACTAACCGCCAAATCGCGTTTGTTATATACTAGTCTATTTGAACTGGTTCGGGTCTAAAAATACGTCTAAATTCAATCTGTACCTACCATCGGTTAATTTACATTCCGTGCAGATTGTTACAAAGTTATGACCTTCACCTTTAGTCCAAACCTCGGAACACATATTTTTAAAAGTATTAAATATCATATCGCTCTCAGCGAAATCCCTATATATGAGTTTCAAAGATAATATATCTACTCTAAAGACCAAAATTATATTACTGTTCTCTCTAATTATGTGCTTCTGAATACTTGCATACGATTGGTTCAGAAACAGCACATCAATTTCTTTATGTCGTCCCATACTGTAATAATCTTTGATCTGTGGAACTCTTTGCAGTTGTAAATCGTCAAAGATTACTAAAGAATGTCTTTCTAAATCATTCGGGTTCGGGATGCTAGAAATATCATCTGACATAAAAAACTTTATAAACTTTAGCGTGGAGAAAATCTTTTCCAAGAATACATACTTTGGTTGATATAACGATTTACTAAATACATGTAAGCTGCGAAAGCGTAATGTTTTTTTATTAAAAATTAGATTCAACAAAATATTCGTTTTTCCACAATTTGAAGACCCAATAATCAAGCCGCGTACATTATGCGGAAAAAGATCGCCATGCTTATTGTTTTCACCTGATGTCTTCTTTGTACTGCTGATAATCAATTCGTCGAAATTTAAAATAGGTATTTCAGGTTTAACATCATCTTTCTTTGATACCTTATTTTCAATCATTGTTAACAGTGTGTGTGTGTGTGTGTGTGTGTGCGTTCCTACACACGTCATAACTACAACTAAAAGATAAAACATGGGTTTTTTCACACAATAAAACAACCAACAAGATGTCGCACTATATTCTCTCAAACAACAATAATACAACATGTCCAAAAGCTATATATACTAACTTAAAAATTATTACACTTATTTATTTTCTTAAACAATAATTCAACAATTGAAAGAAAATGTTCTTATCTAGCAACTTAAACTTAATCACGTTTTAACTCGGCTTCTAATCCACACCTCTCTAACATAGTGTCAATAATATCCTTTCCAAAAGAGTTTAAAGTTTCATGTTCACTAACATACCTACGTATTTCACTCTCCATCATACCCAATCTAGTACAAGGACATGTATCAACAACGTCTGGTAATCTTTTTCCCTCACGTTTCAACCTATCAAAATCTATTTTTGATAGATAACAAAAGCTTAAATGTCCAAATTGTTGTATTGTCTCACATTTCCCACTTAAAAATAATAAATAATCATTCAAAGTAAAATTTGAATCGGTACAACAACATTTTAACTCATCTACAAGTTTTTCTAAAAGCCTTGTCAATTTACAATTGTGAGGTTCAAATTTGAACGACAGCGATGATGATGGCATAATCTGAAAAAATACATACGTATTATTAATCAACAAGAAGATCCGTCTTATTAATCCAACTAGGATGTTTGAATCCGACCCATTGTACTAACACCTTTCGTCCTCTACGTTTCAGTACCTTCTCAACTAAATAAACATTCATATCATTCTCGTCCAACTCAGTTCTCTTTAATTCTTGTTCATAAAACCTCCCCAATATAAGTTCATTGTTAAAATCCTTCAATTGATATGTTGGCGGATCTGACGGGTATACGGAAACAATTTTAAACAATTCTACGCTCCAGTTGATGTGATAAGATTTATCGAAAATATTTCTATGCTTCGAAATGCGCACTACTTCGCCTAGACGAAATTTAGGTCTAATTTTGTTCTTTTTCAGGTTACGTAATTTCTGTCTATTTAACTCGGCAATAATTTTTTGTTCATGTTTTAGTGTAACTTCAGCAGGTTTTAACTTAATCGTCGAATGAACGGTGTCATTATACTGGCTTACAATCTTGTCTAACATATCTATCCACCTATAATTCCCGGTTTCGGTGAAATGTCTGTAGATTTTTGACTTTAATGTTCGATTAAATCGTTCAATAATAGCAGCCTTTTTGTCTGAGTAGACATGGTAATGGTGTATGTTATATTTCTTTAATAACGCCTTCACATGCGAATTGAAGAATTCCGACCCTTGGTCTGTGCACAGCAAACGTACACCGCGATTTTTCTCAAAAATTGGTTTTAAGGCTATGCTCACCTCGTGACCAGATTTCGATTTGAGAGGAACGGCGTACGCGTATTTCGAAAACGCGTTAATAACCGATAGAATAAATCTGTAGTTAGAGTTTATTTTAGTAAACTGAGTCATTTCAATTAAATCTGCCTGCAACATGTCCAAAATTCCCTTTAAAACATAACTCCGTCTTTTAAAGTTTTTACGTGCACTCGAGTGTAATTCCTTAGCTAAACGTTGACGAACAGTATTCATTTTGTAATAACCATGCACTCGGAATAAGGAAGAGTGTAAAATTTAGTTCAATGTTGACTCGCATCCACCGTTATGCTGTAATAAATAATATATGCAGCCGGATTTTTATGCACGCTATAACGCAAAACACGTTCGAGTCCTTCACCTTTGCTGCAACAAGCTGGCTAACGCGAAATGCAAAAACTGACCTTCCACAACACGTCTGTAACTCAACTGTGCTTTCACTCGTCTAACAAAACCTGACCTATCCAATACTTCCTGATGACGATATCGGCCTCAAGTTCTACCATCACTCACTTCCCCCTCCTCCTCCTCCTCCTCCTCCTCCTCTCCATTGAAATTAGGTATGTCTTTATGAAACCACGCTAAAGTTTTAATTCGACATGGAAGTAAAAAACGCTTATCATCCAGCGGACTAATACAAATTCTACCCACTCGAACCTGAAATATATGGTGTAAATAGGAACGTATCAAATTTGATGATTCGTAATGAACACATCGTTCAAATAAGCATTTTTCATACATTGAAAATCTCAGTTTTGAATCAATAATGTATCTTGTTACGCCTTTAGCTACATTTTTATTTTGAATTTCATTATTTTCATTGAGAAACTCAAACGAATATAATTTTGGTCGTAATCCGACGAATTTTGTTATGATTCTTGACTTGAGTTCATCTTTGAAGCAACCTAGTTTTTTATGATTAAGTAAGCTGAAACACTTATGGTTTCGAGGATATTCACTTGTATCAAACAGATGTGCTTGCCTCCTCATATCCTCATAAAAATCCTCTGTTTCTACATAATAAAGAAAACTGTCCGTATCTGACATAAGAATTTTAACTTTCCTAAAGTCATACATATTTAGAAATATATTATAATGAAAGTTATACATGACAACCTTGGATAAATCGAGCACTGTGAAACCGCAATAAATCGGTCGATCTAAAAGGATATCAATTTTCTTCATTTCAACACCTACGACATTAGGATTAAAAATTTTCCAACGTTTGACTTGTGGGCGAGAAATTAACCGATCCAAAGTTTTTTCATCTGTCACCAGCCTCATATTAAACCTGTTACGCACACGTTCGATTAATTTACCATACGTGCTGTTCGAAAGATTCTTGTACTGCAAGGATTCAAAGCTATTTTTTGAGTTTTGACGTAATTGATTGTTGAAATCAATGTATGGTTTCAACCAAGCAGATTGGCTAAAACTTATAACACGATGAATTTTTGTTAATTTCATACCTAGACTTAGATATAGCTTTAAATTACGGTAATGTAAGACGTATTTCTTTCTACCGGCTAACGTTGTTAACAATTTAGTTGTTACAATCTGTTTCCTCCCATCATCTGCACGCTGATAGTCGGAAAATAATTCCATCGGAGGTTTTTGCTTTAATGGCGCTAACGGGAAATCATTGTGTTTATCGTGGAGATGATCTGGATAATCCAAATCAACCTCCAAAATAAAACCAACAGGCGCGTCATCTGCAACGGTTGAAATGTCAAGTGAGGAAACTTCTGACGGTGTTAACCATCTAAAATCGCCGTAAGGTAGGTAATTACACATTGTAAATGCGTATAAGGCGTTCGCGTCAAGGTAAACAATAAAAGAAGTAGGTTTATTGCTATCATATGCTGTACTCATGTATGGGTTATTTGCTAGACTGTATCTATTAGGTATTACACTAACACCCCCGCGGATTGCGGATTCGATTAGAAGATGCATACACGGGTCTGTAATCAATTGTAGTTCAACTTTAGTTTTAAAAAGCATTGCTTGAAAACTATAGTGTGCTAAAGAGAGAAACTGAGATACGTCCAATCCATAATGTTTGAAAAAAATTAATCGTAAGTCTTCGAAGACATCCGACAGGCAGAGGATGTCTCTTATCAAATAGTTGTCATGAAAATCTCCTAGATTTTTCATTGAACATACATTCCACACTTCCAAGGCATGTTTGTAATCATTTTCATCCAAATCCTTTTCCGATAGACTATTATAAAACTCATTTATAGGCGGAAGAGCGGTTTCATTAAACTTTTCGGGACTATCTATGTACTGATAACAATACACACCTTTTCTTAAGAACAGTTTTTGATGTACTTCATTTTTAAAATGTGTACATAAGCGTTTGAATTTTGTTCTATAATCATCACAATCCGCCAGATTTTTTACTAAATTCTCAAGAGACGTGTTTAGAAATTGTAAACTGTCAATAAATTTAACGTGTCCTACAGTTATTGTGAGAAACTTCTCTGATGAGTTAGCGATACAGCGCAGTTTGCGTTTATTGTAAGCCAAAGACTGTACAACGAAATGGGAATCATACCCGCGAAAATTATGCATAACACACGGAACATAGGCGGGTACCTTACAGTTTAAATTGCAGCTCATGTGTGTTGCAGAAAGATATCTGCCGCTGTGGTGATCATGATGTCTACATTTAAAATCTCCAGCAGCAAACGGTTTGTTACACAAGGAACAATTCACAGCCGTATCAAACTCGTACTGTTCTTTTTCACTTAAGCAATACATTGGTACTTCTAACATTAAATCATCGTAAAGCCTGTCGCCGAGTTCGGTTATCTCCTGCAGAAACCGTGCAATAATATTCTCCCCTAAAAACTTTGCTCTGTATAAACGTGGACCCACACATATCTCCCCATTTTCATTTAAAACGATATAACCGTAACTACAGGGCACATGTCTAGCCGTTTTATCTGTATAGGATTTTCTTGATTGTCTACCATCATTATCATCATCATCATCATCATCATCGCCGCCTTCAAATTCATTGTTTATTGGAATAATAAAAGATTCAAAGTCACTGTAGATTACGTACTTTGTTTTAAGAGTAAAAGAATAATTTGTAAACTTCAAAATATTTTTCCCCGGCTCGGGGAGACGCGTTCTCTGTTCGCCAAACTTACTACACAACTCTATATGTTGTTTTAAATTTCGCTCCCCATCAATATTAGCGCTTTTATTTGATGTGAATCTGTGAAAGCAGAAAGGACAGATATGTACAGCTTTTCTTCCTTTGGTTAGTTCGGATAATAATCTCGACAAACCGTTCCTATTCTTAGTTGTGTTAATCAAGGTGTAATGTGATTTATTCGGGTGATTATCATTGAATAAGAGAAGGAGCATTATTTTATGTTGTCTTTCCCTAAATAAAGAAACTCTGTATGGGAAAAATTTTTTCCGTGTTCCATCATAGGCTAAAACAGTGATACTTATAGACGGATTAAGAATTTCAAACCTCTTTATATCACGTAATTCCACCGGAAAGTTTATTCCTTTAATATTTAACTCTTTCTCGTATTGTTTTAAATACTCTACATTCAAATTTCTACGTCTGTAATGCAGATATGCAAGAACACTCCATAGAAAGCACTTCTTATCGTGTAAGTTTTTTATATTAATTACAACGTTTTTTGATACTATTGCCTTAGGTGTGCTAATAAATGATGAATTGTTATACCCAGCATAAATGGGATTGTATCTCGCAAAATTAAGGTCTAAATATTGTATACGATTAACAACCCATCCCGAGCCAAAACACAAAAATCTGTCAAGAGCATTTTGTAACTTATTAGACCCCGCTTCATACTGACTGAGTAATTCATCCTTATTTAAACTTATATTAACGATATTATGAGACGTACTGTGAAATGTTGCGTTAGTTTCAATCTTCAATTCTTGTCCATCACCGCTAACGTCAGCTAACGCAGATAACTTTACAAGATTAACGGTAGCAGCGATGAACCAACGAAGGTTTCCGTCAAAATGTCTCGATTCATTAATTAAAATTTCAAATATTTTATCTTTTAACGTTGATAATAGTAACTCTAAATCTATTTCGTTATTAATGAATCTAAATCTATACTTTAACACATTCCTATTCACAGCTGATGAACATTCAAGTTTGTATTCCATTTGAATAATTGTATAACAAAAGTTCCGAAACAAATTATCAGATGTAATCTCACCGAAATTGTGCTTTGAGCCGTCTAATCTGAATGTCGTTCAAGATGATGTTGAATTCTCCTCAATTCTGTCGAACGATGGATGAAGAAGGTGTGAAGGATGACCCGTGTCCTCTCAGGCTGTTTGTAGAGAAGGATATCTGCGTGTGTGATTGTAGAGAAAATACGTTGTCAGCACGGTGGGATGGACAGTCAGCCTCTCAAAATGCTAATACAAATGTAGAGAAGGATATCTCACGTTGTGGTAGAAGTTGATTCTGAAACAATAACGTCAGCTTAGACGTCTTTCACAGCACAAAATTCAACAATGAAACTGTCAATAGAAGAACTAAGCTATTTATAACAGCGGTGCGAGTATAAACGGTTTCTTTGTATGTTTGCAAAGTTATTTCCCTTCTAATTTACGTCACACCGCAGAAGGATGTATTCTCTTTATGATGTACGTCAGAGTGTGATGAGACAATGAAAATATCTTTCTGGTGTAGGCGTTGGCCCGACGCGATTTTAAGGACAACTAGAATTTCTTCCCGATTTGGGTGTTGGCCCACCGCCGCAATTGTCCTTTGTGAAAGTCACACACACATAATGATGGCCGGTGTTTAGTACCGGCTTTGAAGAAGGACGAATTTTACGTATATAAAGCGTTAAATTTCAATTGTCAAATTACCAGTTTTCATCCTGTGAACCGCGCGCGCGCGCGCAACACGGTTTCAAGCAACCCAACTTCTGCTGCACCCAACTGCTGTCGTGACAACTCAACCTCAGGTATGTTTTGCAATATTTTTTCTTGTGAAATATTATTTAAAAAATCTCAACACTAAACTTTAAAACATACGTCATTAGTAATGATATCTTCTTCTTTCGAGTTTTTTCCCTTCTTTGAATGTACACTTACCTAGAATGGCAGCTATGATGATGATGATGGCGGCAGCGTGGTGGTATTTGCAAACACTGACTGAAGTAATTGGTGAAAATCGTGTGCTTACCTGGCTATTTATAGAGAAAATTTCCAAACCGGGTTACAAAAAAATAAAACATTTGATTTTCATGTGCATGTTTGAACATGTTTGCGAGTACTGAAACCGGTTATGATCATAGTCTGTTGTATACATTCGAACAAAGCAGACGTGTGCAGCAATGAGTCTCACAGAGGAGGATAATGAGAATCAATATAGACCGCAATTGGTTTGTGTAAGATCAACAGCCAATGTGATTAAGATAGTTTGCATCTTTACGTGCATAGCATATTGGCTTTCAATTCTAATTCTTCTTTATCTGAATTATTCCGAATTAGTTAATCAAAAATGTTTTACACCAAATTTGCAAAACGTCTTAAATTTCAATCAAAGTGCTGTACTATTTGAAAAGGAAACTATGAATTCTAGCTTCAATCATGATACACCATCTTCCAAAAAGGAAGATACAAGTTATCAACTACTCGACAAAGATAATACCAAATCAGATTGGTTTTCTAAACACTTATTAGATTTGGAGAGAACTAAAAATAAAACACTTTTCTTTATTAATGCCTGTGTTCGATCAGGTTTAAATAATAATATACCAAAATCGTTTGATTATCAACTTGAAAGTTGGTATTCGACTTTACTCTCACCTTACTCGCACGTATGTAATTTTTACAATTCTTATCAAATTCTTAACAATTGTGCAAGTCAAACAGAAGAAGATGTGAAGAAGCTTATAGATAGAACAAAACATGTTTGCAGAATTATCTAGGTAGGTGGGCGGCGCGATCAACATGAGCTTAGTGTTCTAGAGATTGTCTAGACGAAAAGATGGTTTGTCAAAACAGTCAAACAAGATCTGGCAAGCATAGAGGAAGAAGAAAAACAGCAACAACGAGGAAAGGAATAATAGGAAGCGGCTTATTATCTGTCTTAGGTAACATTGCGAAAGGTGTTGTGAATAGAGCGGGTAGCGCGGCGTCCACCCTACTTAATAAAACAATAGATTCATTACCTGGAGAATTGCATTTACCACATAATTTTAATTGGGGTAAATTTGATTCTTACCAGTACTGCGGGCCTGGTACAAAGCTAGAAAAAAGGCTTAAGAGAGGTGATCCGGGAGTTAATTCACTCGATAAAGCTTGCAAAATTCATGACATAAGTTATTCGCGCTCGTCTGATAATTTGACACGTTCGCGAGCAGATAAAATTTTAGCTGACAGCGCTTGGTCGATATTCAAGAATCCTCAGACAGACTACAAGCAGAAGGTATTAGCGTATTTAGTTACTTTGGCAATGAAAGCCAAGTCGGTAATTGGATCTGGAATGAAAATTCCACATGTTTCTAGTAGTAGTGGTAGAAGAAGGAAAGGAGTGAGAAAAACATCTAGAAAGAAAAGAGAAGGAGTGGGTAAAAAAAGGAATAGTGATTCTATGCGACGAGAAGCTATTAAGCGATTGACAAATCATGTAAAGGGAAGGGGATATTATCTCCGACCATACCCAGAATATTTTGGTGGGAGAATATTAAACTCCTCGACTTCGACGGTTCCGCATAACGCACACGGTCTATTGTCGTCGCTGAAAAGCAAGAGAAGAAGGAAGAAGACTCATTCAAAACCGGTTAAACGCGAAGCTAGAAGTAGGCGGAAAAAGAATAGGAAAACATGAATGCGGTTAATATTGAGAACTTAAAACTCAATAAAGCTTTGTCTGATCATGATCTACAAAAGTGGGCATACTTATTGAAAATTCCATTGCGCGGTGTGTATATGCAGGATACACTACCAGAAAGAATTCGTCTCAATGAGATGGCAATTGTGAATTTGGATAATTATTCAGGAAAAGGTACACACTGGGTGTGCTATGACAAACAAGGTATAAATGTATTCTATTTTGATCCAATCGGTAACCTACAACCTCCATTACAATTGGTAAATTATTGGAAGAAACAGAAAAGGGTAAACGTTTTCTATAATGCTGATGAAATACAAAAACCTAATACAAATATTTGCGGACATCTGTGTTTGTTATTCTTGTCTGCTCAGTTGTAACTTTTTAGTAGCAGAGGTAAGTACTGCTATGGCTGTAATATCGCTGACCGGTACAAGCAGCGATCTATACGAACATTTACCGCAGGTTATAGAATTAGATAGAAATTGTGAATATGAAATTGGATTAGTTAATTTGTGGACTTTTAATTCTATTCCAAATGTGATTAAAGATAAAAATTCTAGTTTTAAATACGGCGATCAATTAGTCAAACTCGAAACAGGTTCTTATGAAATTGATAATATTGTAAAATTGATCAAGGAAAAATTGAATGTAGCTGGTGACGGTCTCATTATACGCGGGAATAATAATACTATGAAAATCGAAATCTATTCTGATAAACCGATTGATTTAACTCATAATGATTCAATTGGCAAAATAATGGGTTTTAATCAAGAAGTCTTAGCACCGCTTATTTGGCATTATTCCAGAAGACTTGTTTCAATATCCAACATTACAGCAATCGAAGTTTCATGTAATTTGGCGTGTGGGAGTTATAGTGATGGAAAAGAAAAACACACCATTTACGAGTTTCTTCCAAGAGTTCCTCCAGGATATTTAATTAATGAATCACCAAATCCAATTGTTTATGTACGTTTAAATACGCACAAGTTTCAGAGCATTAATGTGAAAGTGACGGACCAGAACGGTTCATTAGTCGATTTCAGAGGAGACAGATTAACGGTTAGATTACATATTCGAGAGAAGAAGAAGAAGAAGAAGTAAAATGGGTTTCATTGTATTCAACCCGTATTCGGCTCGCTGTAGCTATAGCGAATATGAAAATAGTGATCTTAATGGAAAGAGAACAAGGATGAAAAGGAAAGGGAAGAGAAAGGTTCAAAAGAGTGTTAGTAGAGTTTCACATTCCGCCGTGTTAACATCTAAAAACGCAAAGATTTTAGAGAAATTAGGATTCCAAGTGAATTGGAATAATGTCGTCAACAGCGGCAATAAGTGAGATCTTAGATGTTGAAAGGCAAATACATTTTTTTAACGAGATAAAAAGTCTAGAGTACCATTCCCACGGTCCCTATGCAAACCAAAGATTATCAAATTCTGATGAGATAAGAATCCCAATTAATTCGCAAGATAACTATAGCCTACCATGCAGATCGTTCCTAATTATCGAAGGTGAAGTTAAGTGTAAAAAGACTGCAATAGGTGTAGACGGTGTGAGTAACATTATAGATGCACAGTATAAACTAGTAAGTAATGCAATCGGGTTTATGTTTGATGAAATAAGATATGAGTTGGCCGGTCACCCTGTAGCAAAGTCGCGTCTTGTAGGTCTCACAAGTACTATTAAAGGTTTACTGTTGAAAAGCGTGTTTGATAAAAATACTTACCATTTGGCCGGTTTCGACAGGGAGGGGTATACTCTAACCGAAAACAAGTTCAGTTTTTGTATTCCATTAAAATTACTTTTAGCTTTTTTTGAAGATTTTCAACAAATTATATTAAATCTGAAACAAGAACTCGTACTGTTAAGATCGCCGTCGGATATTAATTGCATCGAATCGGCAACTGGTTCAAGTGTTCAGATAGACATTACAAAATTACAGTGGAAAGTGCCATACTTACAACTTGAAGATCATGTACGCCTTAGGTTTTTACGCCTACTTGATAGCGATCGTCCGTTAAAACTTGCTTTTAGAAAATGGGAAATTCACGAATATCCTGTTTTACCGGCAACAAAAGTACACAGTTGGACAATTAAAACCGCTTCGTATTCAGATGCGCCGAGATTTGTAATTTTAGCCTTTCAAACAGATAGAAAATTGAAATATAATTCTACAATGGCTAAATTTGACCTGTGCGAGTTGTATAATGTAAAATTGTATTTAAATTCTGTTTACTTTCCCTATGATAACCTTCTCGGTAACAAACAGTTAATGTATAGAATGTTTTTAGATTTTGCAGGAAGCTATTCTAATTCGCCGGTAAATTCTGAACATGGGAATGAAATTGATTTTAGTACATTCACTAAAGATACACCGATTATGGTGATTGACTGCTCACACCAGACAACAACTTTAAAGAGTTCAGTAGACGTCAGACTTGAGTTTGAATTTGGAAAAGATGTGCCGGCTGCAACTGCTGCTTATTGTATTTTAATAAGCGATAATGTTGTAGAGTATACACCATTAACATCTATGGTGAGAGAGGTGCAGTAGTTTTTCCGATAGAGTGCAGCAGGTAGGCTATATAAGTTGGAGTGGGTAGGTTTTATGTCAGTAGGTGAAAGGCCATGCTATCGAGTGGAAGTTCGTCATCGTGTGACTCTCTATTGCAATCAACTTCTTCAACCTTACTTCAAGATTATCTAGTTGGGAAAGAAGAGGATATCTACGAGCGATTACCATCTTGCTATACCGGCGATTTATTGTCAGGATTAGAAGACATGGGTGAAATTTGTTCTTCGAAACCGTCGAGGAAACTGTATTCGGAAGCGGCAGCGCAGTGTGATCTAGACAAGGAGGTTGAATGTGCGCGGGTGGAAGAAGAGGAGGAGGAGGAGGAGGAGGGGGAAGTGAGTGATGGATATTCGAGGAAGAACAAACGTGGAAGTGATGATTCGTTCGCTGTTGTTGAGTTTCACGGTTTCAAGGATGAAAATAATCAGTTCATTTTAAAGGAATTTGCGATGATTGATCCAAAAAATACTTACATTATTCTACATTTTAAACCACCATTTCCAAAATCAGAGCTATCATGGAAGACATATCGCGAAGTGTGTTGGTTGGAATTTTATCATCATAAAATAAAATGGGAATTGGGCGAAATCGATTATTCTGATGATACAATAAGAGCTTATCTTAGAAACTATGATAGAATATACACAAAGGGTGGAGAAAAAGCAGAGTTTTTGAAGAAATTTCACAATAAAGTTGAAACAATACCAGATAATTTTGAAAGACCTGATTATAGAAAGTTCTCTAGTTGTTGGACTTTTGATGCTTGCAAAATTCATAATAAGATTGCCGATGGTAGGTGCGCATTATTCAGTGCTAAACACTATTTATCATCAATGTTGTGTAAAGCGGAGGAGAGAGGAATTGATCGGAAAGATTATTTGTGCGAGGGGGATAGGATGAAAAGTATGAAGACATGTCCATTTTACACCAAGGAGAATAAACGCAAGTATGCACGCCAAGGATTCTATTATAACGGAGAGGAAGTGGTTTGTGTATGGTGTGGATATCAATTGTACTTGCACAGGGCGAGAATCTGCAATCTAACAAGCGATGTTGCTAATCCGGTGAATTTTTCTGTTCTTTTACCACTCATATAAATACTTGAATGCAAACAGAAATTGCTTAGTATTGTGTAGTAAGCCAACAGTGTTGCTATGGATCCAAGCAAATGGTTAAGTGCTGATAGTGAATTGGAATCAAAATTACAAAACTATATTGATTGGTTTGAAGTGTGTGAAGAGGCTATTGCAAAAACTAAAAGTAAAGGAGGTGATGTTGAATTTGCAAAACAATTAAAGGCAATTTTTCTAGATACTGTCGATATTAATGAAATAAGTGATTATCTACGTTATTACAGACCGTTGAAATTAAGCGTTTATAAACTATTACAAATTGAAGATCAAGTGTTGCGCAATATGTGAAACAAAAGGTTATTGACTGCTCACAGACATGTTTTAACATGTCTGTCCTTGAGCGGAGAAGAAATCTGGTGGTGGGCATAAGGAAACCGGTGGCGGGTGATTGCAGGCGACAGCATATTTTTCATCATTACCAGTTTTTCGCCGGTCGAGTACAGTTGTGCTTTTCTCAACCGCCATGTATCAGCAGCGACAACAGCAGCAGCAGCAGCAGCAGCAGCAGGAATCGCGTCCATTCAGTTTGACTAGATTCAATGAGACATCGCGGGAGAATATTCCTATTGTACAAATACATGGATTGAAATCTGACTTTAGTTATCCTATTCAAAAAGCAAGGTTAGCTCGCACACAATTTGGAACAAGAATTATACTGCGATTATATGAAATTAATAATCATGGTGGACATTCGTACTTTGATGTATATTTGCCGGAAAAGTTTCTATCCGAGTTGAATGCTCAAACTTTGGAAAGTTTCAATAGCGGGAGATATGTTATGAGATGTATTCATCAGGAGGACAAACCATCGCTGATTCTTCTGGATAATGCAGCATGTTAGAGCAATGTGGAAGATAGTGGTATAGGCCTGTTTCTTAGCTGAATATAAAATGAGATTTCTATATTAGACTATTATGAATATTTTTCACAGTAGTCTAGTGTAGAAGCGAAATCAATGTTTCAGTTTTGAGATGGGGAAGCGCTTTAAGCTAACGCCTGCAGCTTCGTACAGCACAAAGATGGAGCTAGTTAAACCTGATAGCAAACTGTCAAGTTTAATTAAATTCATCCTCCTGTCAGGTGGAAAGCGAAGCAATAAAAGTGAGTATATAGGATAAGTAGACTGCAGTATAGGCCTGTTTCTTAGCTGAATATAAATTGAGATTTTCCATATTAGACTATTATGAAAAATATTTTTCACAGTAGTCTAGTGTAGAAGCAAAATCAATGTTTCAGTTTTGAGATGGGGAAGCGCTTTAAGAGTGCTAACGCCCGCAAATTCTTACGGCAAAAAGATGGAGCTAGTTAAACCTGATAGCAAACTATCAAGTTTAATTGAATTCATCCTCCCGTCGGGTGGAAAGAGAAGAATATATAATATTAGGTAAGTATTGCATTTGATTTAGTATAAGTTTGTTAGAGCTACAGTTAGGTAGTAGTAGCAGCGCGCAGTGAGAGCTTCTTTAAAACATAACCTTAAAAATGTCTCAATGTTTTAGTTTTGCAAAGTTCAAGAAATTATCCAGATTGTTAATGGGTATAAGTTTGGATGAGTTTAAAGAGCTAGCTAATAGTGTAAAATTCTCACAATATTGTGTTGAAAATGTTAAGAAAGATAAGGATGATTATGATGATAAGGTGTCATCTGATAGCGATGACTCATGGAAAAATTCTAGTTCAAAATATTCTATCCTCTCTGAAATTTATGAGCTCTTAGATATTGTAATTGAGGAACGTGGACATTTTCACTATGGATGTAGCAATGATCATCCCATTACTACAATTACAGATTCTAATCAGTTGTGGGAAGTTATTTTCGATCTGGCAGAGCTGAAATGTATCAGAAAGGGCTAACATTGTTAGATTGATGGTAGAGTATGTTTTTCACAACAGTTAGGCTCAAGTAATTTCAGATTTTTAGTTACATCATGTCTGTAGACAGGTTCGGACGTGTTTCACGTGGTAAACATATTATTGATAGTGAAAAACAAATAGATGAACTTAAGAAAACAATTTTGACTAGATCAAATTTTGATAAAGAAAAAACAGCTTTAGTCTCAACTGACTATCTTCATTCGAGTTTGAAAATAATTATCGAAGAAGCAAAGGGGCAAAGAGAAAAACTGCTCAGTAAAGATGAATTCAATAAAGAGAAAAAAGATAATTTACTGACTAGAACAGAATTCAAAAATGAGAGAGAAAAGCTGCTTAGTAAGGAAGACTTCAAAAAAGAGAAAAAAGATAATTTACTGAGTAGAACAGAGTTCAAAAATGAGAAAGAGAAACTGTTTAGTAAAGATGACTTTAATAAAGCTAAGAAAGATATTTTACTGACTAGAACAGAATTCAAAAATGAGAGAGAAAAACTACTCAGTAAAGATGACTTTAATAAAGAGAAAAAAGATAATTTGCTGAGTAGAACAGAGTTTAAAAATGAGAAAGCCGGATTTGTCTCCTTTGAAAATCTTAACACAAGTATAAAAGTATTAGAAAGCCTTTTAATCGATTATGTACATAATAGTCAGGATTACAAGAATTATTTAAATACTATAATGTATCGATATGCTTATCATTTGATAGGAAAGTGTCTAATAGCTATGAGAACTTTCAACTGGGAGGAATTGGAAAGTCGTGGGCTTACACTAGAACATTGTGTTGATGAGTTTTTTCGTAGGATTAATATGTCAGAGCCAGAGGTTAAATATGATGCTAACCAGTTTCCAACACCAGAGCAACAACGGTTAATAAATCGTTATAAAAACTACTCATAAAAAGATTTTTTAGACAAAGAAAGTTCTAGCAATGAGAGAGATAGGACTTCCATTTTATAGGTGATGGAGGTGGAGGAGGCAATTCAAAATGGCTGTTTTCATGTAGTACAGGTTTGGGAGATGCCTACAAAAAGAAAATGGCTGTTTTAAACAAGGTTATTTATTTTTTCTCTCCTAAACTTATCCCCCCACCCAAAAAAAAAAGTGGAAACAATTCAAAATGGCTGTTTTCATGTAGTACAGGTTTGGGCAAAACCTACAAAAAAGGAAAAAGACCGTGGGCGCGCGCGCCATTTTCCTTTGGACAGGGGCAGGGGGGCTTGAAGGGGGATAGGTCCAGGGGGCTTGAGGGGGGGTAAACGGGTCCCCCACTCCAACATGTGCAGCCAATGGCGTGCCTCAAAAATTTACAAAATGGCCGACTCCCCCCTAAAGGGGCGCGGTCTTCTCCCATTGGCCAGGGGGGGCGTGGCCTAAGGGGGGTGACCTTGAAATGCAGGCCTGTGATTGGTTAGGCCGTTCCTGCAATACCACACTACTGATATCAAAAGATAATATTATTTTTTTGTAAACTACGTCTTGGAGACTCCAGTTTCAAGGAGTACTTAATTTTCATGTGAAAGGAACTCTTGTACACTATAAAAAGCATTATAAACTAAATAGTTTTTCAATTGCTTTTTCAAATATTTCTATACTTTGAAGACTCTTAAAAACTGCGGTAGCTTGTTGTAGAGTTTCCTTCCAATATAACTAAGTTTTTGTTTAAATAAGCTACTATTGTCTCACCAAGTGATAATCTCCTCGGCATTTGTATTATTTTTATTTTAGTGAATAAGATGCAGTTTATCAAGTAACAGATTTTTCAGAATGAATTCCGGTTTTAGGTAGATCTTGTAGCTGGTGCGGAATGGAGTTGAGAATAGTACCTTAGGTAGTACATTACATTATCGATAGTTGAAGAGGGGGGGGGGGGGGGTTGGCTAACACCCCCCTCTTTAAAAAAAAAATGCTGGCTACATATTATGAATAGAACAGTACTAAGTGACCACCAAACGTAATCGATGAGACCTTAATAGCTTCATAGCGTAATTAGAGGCCGTAAAACCGTAATAGCTTCCTTTTTACGACCAGCAAATGGTGGTTACGGTTCTTGAACACAGACAAACAACGAAAGAAACAAGAAGAAATGATAAAGATGATGATAAAGGAGACAAAGAAGAGACACCACTTATGCGCACACATTTTATCGAAGGCCATTAAAATAGCGACAATTGTCACAGATTATATAGATATACAATAACATATACGATATATATGGAAGAATGTTGTTCTCAGTCGGAATCACGGTCACTAACTAAATACTATTACGGTCACTAACTATATAACTATGTATATCAGTCAAGAGCCTGTGTTTACACTATCCTAACGCTCTAACTATATCTATACATTGACGACGAGCGACTGTATTTACGTTTGCAATTTGCATCCATGAATTTTGCATGAAGTGTGGTGGGTTGTTGGTGTATATTTAGTACATTTCAGCGCCTAATGTCACAGGTCTTGGCCAGTTTAAATTTTAAATGATGATTTGCTTGTTGGACTTCTGGTGTGTTTAATGGCTTGAGATTTCTGTCTAGTTTTCTTGTTGGGTCTCTAATTTGTTTGTCGGACATTTTGTGAGCTGAACTTGGTTGGAATTCCTGTTGGTTTTTGTTGTTGAATCGGGTGCTCATTCGTTATCTAACATAGATTCTATGATGGTAATGATTGTAATGATTATATGATTGTAATGATAATATGATTGTAATGATTCTATGATTGTAATAATTCTATAATTATGTAATGATTATATCTAGATTCCGACAACGTCTTATTGAAATCGTGTCGTTGCTGTCCGTCCATCCATGGCGAATCTCTATCGTACTCGAAGTGAGATCTCTGTTTATTTAGGAGTTTGGGGATCAAATATAAAAAAACCTAGCTCAAATCATACATGACCAGATGCATACATACCAGATGATGAATAGTTCTCCTCAAATACAAACAGGAATTTGAAGCATATGGAGGCTGCTCTCCCCAATTATTCACCTCATTTTCAAAGTACAATCGTTCTATTCTCATCGTGTTGATTGTTTTCTTAAATTTTAAAACTTTATGAATTAAATACATTTGATGTATTTGATCACCGCAGCTATTCACCTTTATTAAACGATGCAATCATTTCTTCTTGATTTTCAAGTCATCTTCAAATTGGAAAAATGTATATAAAATTGTAGATAAGATTTTATAAGATTTGTAGAACAAGAAAAAACTGGAACTGCCAATGTTGCAATGAAAATCAAAGCAATTACGCTTCTTTTTCCTCGCAATATCACTTGTTGTTATCTAATAAAAACTTAAAAAATACTTTTGTATTGTGGATCGTCTGACGATGCTCTTAAAATCAGAGTAAAATGGCCGTCACGCCATAACGTTGGTCACAATTTCCACCTAAAAGTGTTTTTTAAGTTTTTGTTAATATTAGTGGAAACAAGATGGATCTTCAATATCATAATGTCGTTATCTACTAGGAAGTTTTTAATTTAAGAATAAAACATTTTTTCTTTCTAACAACCTTAACAACCCCTTATTTCGATATGGATTAATATAACTACTACATTCTGATGATTCCACGTACAATAATTGATTACAAAATTATCGATTGTAAAATCTTCTAAGTTAATTCTACCAAAATTAATTGGAAGGTTTATAATAGTAGTGTTAATTGCCGCTATAGAGTACATTAAGGGTTTATTTATGTTTTAGGCTCGTATCAGCGTTTCAACTGAGTTCAATTCATATTGAATTTGAATTAAACGACAGTTTACAACCATATATCATGTTTGTTTACACTAAACTCTTTCCAAAAGAGCCCTCTGTTTGAACCAAGTGCTAAACACAGTTTAAATGCTCATCTTGCAAGGTAGTACAAAACCAGTACTTACTTTTTCCTTTGAGTAGTACAAAACCAGTTTTAATACAATATAAGAACTTTTCAATAGCATTGAGGTCCTCATCTTCTAGCATTACTGAAATTAAATCTTTTGTTTGTTCCTTAGCTGACTCAACAATTATTTTGTTCATAGGGGCATTTGGCTCGAAAAAACTCTGAACTTCATATTCTTTTTCTAATCTTAGTAGATCACTGCAGTCTCGTCCATTAATGCCGAGCACCAAATGATGAATCTTCTGTCTCACCTAACATCGGAGTAATCTGAAAGGAAAAAATGTCGAATTAGCCAATAGCTTTGAATAATGAATGAAATTGGAGAGAGATAGAAATAGAGTGAGTGAGAGAGAGAATGTAGAAGAGAAAGAGAGAGTATGAGTGACAGAAACAGGAGGGAGGGAAGAGTAGGAATGTATGGAAGTGAAGAAAAGTGTTGAAATGATGTAGATGTAGAATGTTGGACAGAGGAGAGAGAGATTAGAGTAGATTAGATTAGATTAGATTACTTTATTCATGATAAATTTACAATTTTGTTTTTCAAATGTGTGCTTACATACAATATTTTAACATCACATAGAAAGCAGACCTGGATGATACTATTTACATTTTGTTGGAAATATTAACATTGATCTAATGGGTAGAGCTAATGAAATGGAATTCCAAGTGATGCATTCACATGAAAAGGCGAAGTTTGGACAAAAGTTCGTCCAGTCGATCACTTAACCTTGAGAACAATTGGTCTTCGTTTTTCTTAATTCAGCAAAATATTGAGTTAATTAAATTAACTTCAGATTTTAGATTGAATGAGAGAGTGTGTGTGAGAGAGAGAGAGTATGGGAAAGAGCAAGGTAAAGTATGATTAAGTGAGGGGGAAATAAAGGGGGGGAAGAGAGAGAAAAAACGCGTGGGAATGGAGAGGGGAAAAAGAGTAGAGAAAGAGAATAAGTGACAAATGGAAGAAGTGAGAGAAGAATTGAGTGATAGTCGGTAAATAGAAAGAGAAAAAGAATACTACAGTACTTGAGTAGTTTTCTAGTGGCTCTTGTCATTTTTATCTACTCCTTATTGTCCTCTTTATCTTGTGCCTCGAAGAATCTCAAGCATCCTTCCAAGTTGAGCAAAAATGGGGCCCAAAAAGGTTTGTGGTCGAGTTGGAAGGGTGGCAAGGACTGAACGGCCATCTTAATCTCACTAATGACTCTTCGTGTCTCCAACCGCGCTACTGAAATACATTTCTGATCGGGCCTACCTCACGAAATTGAGGGCTATATTTATGAACGCTCCTTCAGTGTCTCTTGAAATGCCTCTATTAGATTGAACGAGATCTCGAGCTGACTTGACAGCTCAAACCTAATCTCGAAACATGATTTCAATTACTAACAAACATAAATTACTATGGATAAAGATAGAGATAATGCAAGTTATATACTTTGCTCCTGCTTGCAAGCGAATTGTTACAGCAATTTAGCAAGCAGTATCTTATTTTGGTATTTTTCTATTGGTAATATAATAATTGAAAGTTCAGTATTTCTTTTTATTGGTTTTGTATGTTGATGATATTCTTATTAAATGTATATTTCAATCAATTTGTCATGTTCCTTTTGCCAAAATAAAGAATTGTTTGATTTGATATTTGAAGTTTACAGTTAATGTGAAATAATTATTACTACGCTAATATACCTCGTACAAATATTTTTATTTTCGATTTTTTGGACAATGGTAGGTAAATTTAGGCTAGTGTAGCGAGCGCTATCTGACAGCAGACTGGAGAACTTTCATTAGCTTCATTAAGCCGCGTCTCCACCAACCAAACATATCTGCCGAACATTGTTGGCGAATACAAAAAACAAACAAATATTAAACATATGGGTCACCATGTTCGTGACTTCAATTGAGATGTTCGGTCTGTGAGCGAACAGTGACGACCAACAACAGGTTTATTCCCACCACACTGATCATAATGTTCGAAAAGGCGTCCACACCAAACAATGTTCGGCGACATCAGAATAATTCCAGCGAACACTGTTCACCGAGCATGTTCGGTTAGTGGAGACTCGGCTTTAGAACTTCTTCATTATTCATTAGCATTATTTCAGGCGAGCAGAAAAGGCTTATAGGTTAGAAATCGAGTTATTTATAAACAATCTAATATCAAAACTGACACTATATTTCTATTTAATACATGATTCTCATATACTGGAGATGTTGGAGGGATGCATTTCGCTTCTAAAGAGAAGCTTCATCAGCCACTTTTTTCAGCCACCAGTTGCTGTAATAGGAATATTCACTGACAGGCTGCAGCTTCTTTTTCTTTCTTCATCAATATCTCTCTCACTCCCTCTCACTCTCGTTACACCTCTGACATTTTAACAAGATGCCGAAACTCGACGATGTGGAGATTAAAAACTCAGACGCGCTCCAAAAGGAAATTGCGACGGGCGTAGAGGATATGGAGCAGGAGAAGGGGAGGATGATAGAAAATAATATCAAGAAAAAGATGAAAATAAAGAAGAAGAAGATGATAAATAAAAACCTCCTAACTGAGGTAATTTATTGCAAGAGATGTAGAACAGCTGTGTTGCAAGGTAGAATAAATAATGAGGAGAAAAATATAAAAATAGCGTAGCTGAAAAAGGTGTAGGAAAGATATTGAAGCGAAGATGAAAATGGAGAGGATGAGAAAGAAGTGAGAGGAGGAGAAGAAGTAGAAGGGAATAGATAAAGGGGAAGAAGGAGATAAAGTGGTTGTGCGATAGGGAAAGTTGTGAAAGATAAAGAAGGATGTGAAAAAAAGTTGTGGCAGAAAAAATAAAAAGCTGTGAAAAATCATGAGGAAAGAGGACAGAATAAAAACGAGGGAAATAGAAAGAAAATGATAAATAGCTGCAGAAAAAAGAGAGAATACAGAAGTGGAGACAGGAAGAATAACAGACTCTAAGGAGAAAAGGAGTAAGAAAAAAGATGAAGCCCAGGAAAGAATGACAATGATGAAGAATCGTTGGGAGAATACGAAGAGTGAGAAAGAGGCGATGAAAAAATGATGTAAAAGAAGAGAACATAGAGAAGAGGAGAAAGAGTTTAAGAGAGAAAAGGAAGTGAGGAGGAAGATTATTTATAGAAAAAGAGGATTGTGGAAGTGGAAGGAGAAAAAGGATGAGAGCAACAAGAAGGCACAAGAAGAAAAGAAGAAAAAGTAAGAGAAGGAGAAATAGGAAAAGAATGAGAAGAATGTAGAGATTGCTAAATAGCTTGCCAGCGATCAAGCTGAATGGAGTGAAAAGTGTAAAAAGAAAAGCTGAGGGGAAAAGATGGATTTTCCGAGGTGGTGGAGGTGAGATGGAGGTAGCTGTGAGAGAATGAGAAGAAAAAGAAGAGGAGAAAGAGGATCAGTGAAAAGAATAGCAAGGTGCAGAAGAAGGATAGTATTGACGATGATAAATTGGCGTCAAGATACATGAAGGCGGATTCTGTTGTAAGGGAATTTGATGGTGGAGAGGGGGGGGGGTTGATAGGGGCTAACCGATGGGGCATATCCAATCAGAGGGGAGAAGGATAAGAGAGTGAAAGTGAGAAAGAGAGTCCGAGAAGACGAGGAAGAGAGAGAAGGAAGGAGAGAAATCACCACCGCCTCAACTTCCCTTAACTTGAACAAGATTCAGCCACTGAAACAAAATTGAGAATAATTGAATTAATCGTTTTGTGAGTAACGGAAACACTTACGAATGACGAGAGAAGGAGTGAGTGAGAGAGATGTGAGGGGTGTGAGAAAGAGCGAAAGGGGTAAGGGGGGGAATAAGATGGATTATGCTGATCGTTTGGAACGTTTAACATTGTGAGGTCGCCCTTTCTCCTATCCTTCGAAAGGAACAGTCAATTTGAGCTTCCAAATTGAAGTGATTTCTTGGAGTGAGGTCGGAGCCGCCATTTTGAATTTCATTTCGAACTGGATTTAAAAGTGGGTCAATCATTTTTTTATTTGGTGTTGAGTGTGCACGAGAGAAAAGTGTTTTAAGACACGAGGATTTTTGACCGCGGAATTATGTTTGATAAGTGTTGCTGATATTGGTTGGCATTGTTAGTGAAATCATACTATGATGAGTATTTAGAATCTATCTATATTTTTTTTTCGAGGATGAAACCCACATAGGTCTGAGACCTGTGCGTGGGTAATGATTGGATGATGGTGATTGATGAGTTGGACCTACAGTTTTAGTTGGGTTCCGAACCACCAGGAAGTCATTTTACAGCAGAGAACAGTGTCTTTTTTGCTGGCCAATCTAATCGGTCACCGTTACAAACAGGATCTACGAGAACGCAGCTTATCTAGAACGCAGATAATTTGACACCTTGTGAGATCGAACTCCCAGCACCCGTAGACTAAACTAGCATTTCCTCAAAACAGACCTTAATACAGGTTTTTATAGATATACTAATTGACCGAACGAAGAGAGGTCTCTGTTTTGCATTTGTCTGTCGATCTGTCTTTTTGTAACACATTTGCTGCTAAACGTGTGGAATAAATTCAATGAAAATTTGCATGAATCTTCCTTTAATGATTGCCCAGTGTTGTATGTGTAAAGATTTTCAAAATTTGCTTACAGGTAAAAAATATTTGAAAGAATAATAGGGAAGGTACTTAGGCCTTCTTAATCAATCAATCAATCATTTATTTATTTACAAGCTGCAAATAAAGGTCCCGCTAAACCTTGTGGGTTTTTCAGCAGGTGCCAACATAATATAAATTACAAAATTACAAAATGGAAATCGATTATATAATACAAATTACAAAAAAGAAGAAATTAGGGGAAAGAAAAATAGGGAAAATGAAGGTTTTGGTGGAAATTGAATTGAATATTAGTCTAATGTATGTAATAAAAAAAATGAAACTAAACAAGTAAAAAAAACGAATAAATAAAATACTATAAAAATAATTGGTCGCTCTGATGCGGCGGCGGTGTAACACGATTATTATTTGTTAACTAAGATTTTACCAGCAATGGAAAACAAAACATAAGGAAGAAAAAGTAGCAACCTCCGTGTGCTAGAATAAATAAAATAAAATCAAAAAGATAAACAAAGTTTCTCTTCTACAGAATATATGATTTTCAAATGTCCTTCTCCATTATACACAATTGGAATCAGATTTCAAGATAGCGCTCGGGCCCTCCAATTCATCTGTTACATGAATATATGAATAACATATATATATATATATATATATATATATATATATATATATATATATATATATATATATGAATAATATATTCATGTTTTATGAATAACAAATTATTTCTAATATTGAAATTAAGCATAATAAGAAGTTTTACTAAATAAATGATAATTATACAAATTTAATTAATATTGTTTTATAAACTCATTCATCAGACGTGAAATTTGATCTGAGCAATCAGCTGTCTGGAAAATAGAAACACAGCCTTGTTGATGTGACCTTTTGTGAAAAACTGAGGAGAAAGGAAATAGCTATTTGTGTAACGAGAGTGCAAAATAGCGTTTTTCTGCATCGAGAGAAACAGTTTTTTTCACTTGCCTTCGGCTCGTGAAAAAAGTTTCTGGAGTGCAGAAACAATGCTTTGCGCTCGTATTACACATTACATTTTTCCTACAGTAATGTATAAAGTAATTTAAACAGAACAAAACAGGACATACATAACCTGACAATTCCTCACATAACCTATCTTCGAATCAAATCGATTTCATCAACAACAACTACAACAACTATTCACAGCTGAAGCAGAGTAGCCAACCTATTTTTGAATGCAGAATAGGGAACCTGCGTATTACATGCTCACTATTTTGTGTTGTTAGGTTGCAAATCTGGAGTGCGGAAAAGTACTTTCCCGCACTGGTGCAGGAATAGACTATTTTGCGTGCTACAGTTAGTGCAAAAATAGGCACTTTTTCGGGTCACTGTAGGAAATAGCTATTTGTGTAACTAGAGTGCAAAGCACCGTTTTTCTGCATCGAGAGAAACAGATTTTTTCACGAGCCGAAGGCAAGTGAAAAAAGTTTCTCGAGTGCAGAAAAAATACTTTGCACTCGAGTTACACATTAAATTTTTCCTACAGTAATGTATAAAGTAATTTAAACAGAACAAAAAAAGGACATACATAACCTGAAAATTCCTCACATAACCTATCTTCGAATCAAATCGATTTCATCAAAGACAACTACAACAACTATTCACAGCTGAAGCAGAGTAGCCAACCTATTTTTGATTGCAGAATAGGGAACCTGCGTATTACATGCTCACTATTTTGTGTTGTTAGGTTGCAAATCTGGAGTGCGGAAAAGTACATTCCCGTACTGTAATTTACTTTCCCGCTCTGGTGCAGGAATAAACTATTTTGCGTGCTACAGTTAGTGCAAAAATAGGCACTTTTTCGGGTCACTGTAGGAAAAATCTATTACGGTATTGACAATCGTCGTTAATCACTTCTTTCAGCTGCAGTTAGTAAGGATAAGGAGAAGAAACCCAGGAGAAGAAGGTGAAGACGAAGAGGAAGAAGAAGATGAAGAAAAAAAAAGAAGATGAAGAAGAAAAAAAAGAAGATGAAGAAGAAGAAGAAACAGGACGAGGAGGGAAAGAAGATGAAAAACAATCTTTTTTCGATTGTGTTCTTGTAAAAAATTATTAAATGTTTGTGAATGTGAATGATCATTTATTGAAGGTCAAATATTGAAGCTTGCATTCCCTATAACATGTAACATTCAATGGCAGTGTAGCGGAAATTATTACAGAAATATCTGGAATGTTCCATTCCACGTGATAGAATAAACTGACGTTGGTTGGCAAAGATTTGATTGAGGAGTGCAGAAAGGATGAAACTCAGCACTTATTTTATATTACTGTACTTTTCGATAGTCGATACTGGTCCCAATATATATATTTGAAGGACGAAGCTCTGTCTCATTTATCTATCTGGAAATAGAAGCAGACGAAGCACATGGCTTTGCTAGCCTTGAGCATTTTGCCAATTGATCGTAGAAGAAGAAAAAGAAACAGAGAGAGAAGGGAGAGAGGAAGAAAAACAGGAGAATAAAATGAAGGACATGAGAAAATGATGATGAAGAGCATTATGATGAAAAGGAGAAGAGAGTAAGAAGAGGATGAGGGGGAGGAGGTGGACAAGGATGAGGTGCTGAAGAGGAAAGAGGAGGAGGAGGAAGAGAAGGATTCAGATTCAGATGACTTTATTTGTGCAAATTTACAATGTATATGAATGATAAAAGTATTATTAAGGAGGAGGAGAATGAGAAAAAGGAGGACGAGGAGGA
The DNA here is from genome assembly GCA_948455865.1 of Conomelus anceps. Taxonomy (NCBI): domain Eukaryota; kingdom Metazoa; phylum Arthropoda; class Insecta; order Hemiptera; family Delphacidae; genus Conomelus; species Conomelus anceps. The sequence goes on from OX418218.1 coordinate 93,051,695, forward strand.
GGAGAAGGAGGAGAAGGAGGAGAAGGAGGAGAAGGAGGAGAAGGAGGAGAAGGAGGAGAAGGAGGAGAAGGAGGAGAAGGAGGAGAAGGAGGAGAAGGAGGAGAAGAAGGAGAAGGAGGAGAAGGAGGAGAAGGAGGAGAAGGAGGAGAAGGAGGAGAAGGAGGAGAAGGAGGAGAAGGAGGAGAAGGAGGAGAAGGAGGAGAAGAAGAAGGAGAAGGAGACAAGGATGAGGAGGACAAGGACGAGGAGGAGAAGGAGGAGAAGGAGGAGAAGGAGGAGAAGGAGGAGAAGGAGGAGAAGGAGGAGAAGAAGGAGAAGGAGGAGAAGGAGGAGAAGGAGGAGAAGGAGGAGAAGGAGGAGAAGGAGGAGAAGGAGGAGAAGAAGAAGGAGAAGGAGACAAGGATGAGGAGGACAAGGACGAGGAGGAGAAGGAGGAGAAGGAGGAAAAGGAGGAAAAGGATGAGGAGTAGGGAAAAAAGGAGGAGGAGTAGGAGGGGGAGTGGTATGAGGAGGAGGAGAAGGAGAAGGAGGAAAAAGTGGAGGAGGGAGGGTAAGAAGAAGCAGAAAGGAGAGAAAAAGGAGAATATATAGAAGCAAATAAGAATAATAATAACAAGGAAAACAATAAAAAGAGGCTAGAGGAGAAAGAAAATCAATAAGAAGTAGAAGATGGATGAGGAAGAAGAAAAAAGATAAAGAAGTACGAAAATCAGAAGAAAAAGGAAAAATGAAGGAGGAAAAAAAAGAAGAAGCAGCAGAAGAAGGAGGAGGAGGAAGAAAAAAGAGGATGAACAGGTGATGAAAAGAGCAGGGGGAGGAAAAAACAGGTGTGGCAGAAAATGTGAAGAAAACAAGTGAAGGAGCAAGAGTAAAAAGGAGAAGAAGAAGAGGAAAAGGGCGAGAGAATGAGATCGAAGAAGAATGAAAAGGATTTTGGAGCGGATTTTACGATTGATCAAGAAGCAAAACGTATGGGAAAAAATCTCTTCGGATTAGGAAAGCTCTTCTTCGGCAAAATCAGTCTTTCTCGCTCTCTTATCCCCTCACAATAACTCTTTATATCTATTTATCTATTACTATCTTTTTCTTCAGCCCTTTGCTCGAGGATATAGCGGGCCAGTATACTTCAATCGAATGTCATGAGTGGTGTGTGTATCGCGATACTGTTGAATTTCTTATCCCGCCACTCCTTCGTCACAGAGATAAGCTCTATTTTCATCATCTCAAAAGCCGAGTGTTGTAACTAACCGTTCTCAGGATTGAGAAGGATCACTGCACGTGCAGGAAATGAAGAACTCACTAGAATGGACATACAAGAAGAAAAAAATACTAATAGAAGTACAAGAAGAAATACTAATGGAAATACAAGAAGGAATACTAGGCTAATGGAAATACAAGAAGAAATACTAATGGAGATACAAGAAGAGATACTTATGGATATACAAGAAGAAATAGTAATGGAAATACAAGAAGAAATACTAATGGCAAATACAAGAATAAATACTAATGGAAATACAAGAAGAAATACTAATGAAAATACAAGAAGAAATACTAATGGAAATATAAGATGAATTACTCATGAATATACAAGAAGAAATACTAATGGAAATACAAGAGGAAATACCAATTGAGATACAAGAAGAAATACAAATGGAGATACAAGAAGAAATACTAGGCTAATGGAGATACAAGAAGAAATACTAGGCTAATGGAGATACAAGAAGAAATACTAATGAAAATACAAGAAGAAATACCAATTGAAATACAAGAAGAAATACAAATGGAGATACAAGAAGAAATACTAATGGAAATACAAGAAGGAGTACTAATGGAAATACAAGAAGAAATACTAATGGAAATATGAGATGAATTACTCATAGAAATACAAAAAGAAATACTAATGGAAATACAAAAAGAAATACTAATGGAAATACAAGAAGAAATACTAATGGAAATACAAGAAATAATACTTATGGAAATACAAGAATAAATACTAATGGAAATACAAGAAGAAATACTAATGAAAATACAAGAAAAAATACTAATGGAAATATAAGATGAATTACTCATGGAAATACAAGAAGAAATACTAATGGACATACAAGAAGAAATAATACTAATGGAAATACATAGAAGATTACCACTTTTCTCATACATGGGCATATTATGGTATGTTACATTCATTTTTTCTTGCTTTATTACTTCTAATTCAAATTCAAATTTCACTTAATTTGAGGTGATATTTGGAAATATTATTGTTACTCACAATAAAAATACAAATTCATAAGAATTAATGCAGAGAATGCAGTCACATAACAACTTTCAAAAATCAACCAATTATTATGATATTTGCAGTTTCTTCTGGTTCTTGACTTCTAATTAAAATTAAAATTTCACTCAATATGAGGAGAAATTTGGAAATAATATTATGAGTGAAAATACAAAATACAAATTTATATGAATTAATACTCAGAATAAAGTCAACAACGTTCAACAATTCAACAAGTTCGCAACAGCAAAGCCAAGAGGTTCACTGAATCTCTCACTTAGCAACCAAGAATTGCTAACTGAATAGCAATTCTCAGTTTGCTACTGAATAGCTCATAAGTTAAGACACAAGCAAGGAACAGTCATACATAACAGGATAAGAAACAAATCATGGAAGTTGTGTAAACTAAGAAAAAACACTGAGACAATTTTTTTCGATTAAATTAAAACAATTTTCATAATTCAAATCAATATTTTATGCATATAATAGAAGGAGAATCTAATAGCATCGCCCCCAAATATGAGATTTTTACAAAAATATAATTTATCCTCCGAAGACCTTTTTACAAAAATATAATTTATCCTCCGAAGACCTTTTTACAAAAATATAAAATTGATTTCAAGCTGAGCTTTAACAAGACATATGCTACTTTTCAACTACAGTATAGTTTATAGATCATAATCAATAATGGATACATTGAATGCGTTCTTCTAAGTTTGTTGATGTATCGTTGGAAGTTGTGAATTCAGAGCTGAATTACTGATTAGTTGAAGCCTTGCAATGCCAAGAAGGCTGATGGAGAATATGCGTGCAATTCTGCGTCAATTCTATAGACAAAGATAGATATATCAGGCATACAGATGTATAGACATTTCGATATAGACGAAGAGATACATAGATATAATATAGTTTGTAGAGATATACAGGCAGTGAACGGAACTGAGCCCTGTTCTGCCGTTGCCGCAGATCAATAGAGAAACCGAAACTACTTGTAGAATCCCTTAAGTGGAATGTAATATAGCAATTGATTGCTGCTTACAACCCTCTCAGTTTATTTCATACACACACACACACACACACACTCACGCTCTCCTTCTCTTTAAAGACTCAACTAAAATCTAAAAAAACTAGCATGTTGTGATCTAATGTTATTTTGAAAAATCTTCGGAGGAATTTTCTTTAGATGTGAAAGAGAAAAAATGAAAGTAACTTCCGTGAATTGTAATTTAGAATGTATTGAGCGATTAGATAATCCTTCCTTCCCGGTGCATCTTTAGCAACAATTTCGCCGCCATTTTGAAAAAGATGAATCGCGTCAATAAACGTCTTGCCCTTTGTTTACGCTGTCGGAAGTCTGAATTGGCTGTCCCATCAAGACACGTGATTAATGGCTGCCTGAACCTCCCCCCTTTCTCTTCATGATTACTGAGAAGCCCTTCCGGATTCAAAAATATACAGATATAATTCCTTTTAAAAGGGACCAGTATATAGGACAATATGTCGATTCAAATGAAAGAGGATTGCACGCTTGTTATGAAAGCTGAGCCGGAATTTATCAATAAGGTGCTGTCCGTCTACCTTTCATCATCATGATGGAAGCTGGAAGCTAGTGCTCATCAAATTGGATGTTTCTCAAGATAGCGTAACGTAACGCGGCGTATCGTAACGCTAGCGTGACGAAATTTATTGTTGGACAACAGTGTTGCAATAAAACATAAACTAGGTCTATCAATTAGTTTTATTTGGGAAACTAATTAGGCAACAAACAAGATCTTCCTGAATATGTACGTTTTCAGAAGTTGTCCTTATAAAATTATTGCAGATACAATATTCCTTTCAAAAGGTACCAGTATATATCGAGTGTTTCAAATATCAATCGATGTGTATCTTTCAAATTCAAATAAGAAAGTTTTTCATCCAAGTGACAATATTGAGTGTGAATGTTTAATGTAGGCCTGAAACATTAGGTATAAAGCTAGTTCGTTTCCTAGGTGCACTCTGTGTAACGATACTAAATGAGCTGGCAAAAAGGCAGTCAGACAAGCCAAATGGCTCTTCTCTCCTGACTTTGTTGCCAAACGATTAATAAAAACAGAATTACTATAAAAAACAAAGTTAAACCTGAAATAACAAATAATAAACTGACTGGGAAGGTGAAATGAATATACAACTTGTCACAACCCTATTTATTGAAACAGTGAAATACTAGTTTCGGTTATTACACCATTATCAATCTCAAACATACTCAAACTAAAGTACAGAGTAGCTTACTAAGCACCGAATGTTACTGCTACGGGTTCTAAGTATAAAATAACGCTGGCAACACTTAAAATTATCACTCGCACTTTATTTACACAAATAATCACAACACTCACTGATCAGTAACGTCTTACAGAAAAATAAGCAATTAAAAACAGATAAATCGATATTGTTCAACTAATAACGAGATTTCAATAAACTGTACAAAAATCAATCACTAAAAGTTAAAAGGCCGATCTAATATTAAATAACAATTGTACAATAAACTGTCACAACTTGTTTATCACGACGAATTTCAAAGACAACTGAACTAATTTACAAAAGTCTATCTCTATTTATATAATTTTTCATAATTGAGATTTCTCTAGATTTTTCTTCAACTTCTAAATAAACAATCAAGGAAACTCGGACTTTCCACAATATTCGATAAGACTCCATTAATCTCTAATCAAACAACTAGAACATTCTACAATGATCCAAGTAAACACCATAAAAGTTTTAAAAGCAGAGTAATTAATTGCTTAAAAGTAAACATAGATATTACATAGTAGATAACACCGAGAACCACTGTTCCTTCTTCCTCTCTATTCTCGCTACAATACTATTGGCTAAGGGAGAAAGTGACTTTAATATGCTGACTTTCATTGAAGTTCTGTGATCAGCAGAAGGTGGGAGGAGCAACAAGCAAAAATAACTGTCAAAATCAAGAACCAAAAACCGGGAACACAGAGAAAGCAACAAACAAGAACAAAACACAAGTAGGCTAAAATAAAAAAAGAATTGAAGCTCACTGAAATGCAGTCAAGGTCAACCGAGAGAAACAGTACTTAATAACAGTACTTTCGTGCTTTTTCTCTTCTGATCTTGACTGCATTTCAGTGAGCTTCAAGTTTTTAATTTTAAAATTTTGTAATTTTAGCCTACTTATGTTTTTTTCTTGTATGTTTCTTTTCTAAGTGTTTCTGGTTCTTGATTTTGACATTAATTTTTACTTGTTGCTCCTCCCACCAGTGGGCGTGTCTTGTTTTGGCCTTCAGCCAATCACAGACCTTCAATGAAGATCAGCCTATTAGAGGCACTCTCTCCCTTAGTCAATATTTATTATTCTGTGCTTAGTATATATTAAGCTACTCTGTACTCTAGCTATTGTTCGTTTGTCAATTGATAATGGTGTAAAAACCGAAACTAGTATATCACTGTTTTCAATAAATTTGTTTGTGACAACTTCAAGTCTTATTATTCATGGTCAAATTATCTTAAAACAGAGACATGATTAAATTTAGTTGGTATTTCGAAATGTAAATCAATCGATATTGCAACACATAGAAAGACAGAATACACCATACAATAGAGAGACCCTGATCCATAATGAGAAAGATTTCCATTTCAAAACCGCTCAAGATGAGTTTGGACTGGTGAAATCGATGTAGCTCAGGGAAGGATAATATTCTCTTTACCTGAAAATGTTAGGTGCGAAAAGGGATAAGACTTTCAGGAGCAAAAGTCATTCTGATGTATATAGAAAGGTGTGGAAAATGAGGGGGAAGGGAAGAAGGGATAAACAGGGGGAAAGGTGGGGGGTGGGGTTTAAGCAGACACAAAACACTTTGGAGAGATTTTAGCATACATAAATCAAGAAGCTCGCTTATAAGATGCCGTGTTGTAGTGGGAGAAGGTAGAGCTGTGTAAAGAAAGGGTTTACAGGGTTGTTGTAGTAGTGGGGGGGAGTAGAGGGAGAGTGAAATGGCATAAGCTGACCCTTGGGATTGCCCCCCCCCTTAACCCCCCATCAGCATCATGCCATGGCGTGATGCATGCATGCATTCGTGCTCTCTTATGGCCTGCCATGAGCTATCTTGCCAAATTGAATATAGTGGACACGGTGACACCACTGCACACTTCCAAGCACATGCCTAAGAAAAATATGTAAAATTGAAAGGAGGAGGAGGAGGAGAAGGAGAAGAAGGAGAAGTGTGAGGAAGAGGAGAAGGTGGAGGTGGCTAAGGAGGAGGAGAAGGAGATGATGAAGGAGAAGGAGGAGGAGGATGATGAGGAGGAGGATAAGGAGGAGGAGGAGGAGAAGGAGATGGTGAAGGAGGAAATGGTGGTAGCGAAGGAGAATGAGGAGGAAGAAGAAGAAGAGAAGGAGGAGAAGGAGGAGGATTAAGTGAAGAGGAGAAGGAGGAGGAGGAGAATGAGAAGGATGATGAAGAGGAGGAGGAGAAAGAATAGTAGTAGGAGGAAGAGAAAGAGGTGGTGGAGAAGGAGGAGGAGGATTTGTGGTGGAGCAGAAGAAGGAGGAGGAGGCGAAAAAAAGAAGCTGCTGATGATGAAGAAGAACATTATGTGAATGCACTAGGCCAGCGGTTCCCAACCTGGGGTACGCGTACCCCTTAGGGGTACACAGTGTCCTAGTTGGGGGTACGCAAAAAATAATCCATAATGGCATAGACTAAGTAATGGTTGTTCTATGCTAGTGGTAAGCAGTTTCTGTTGTGCGACTATTCTATCTATAATGTATTCTATTCTGTCACTTCTATGTAGGCTATATTTTAGTAACATTTTGAAATTTAAATTATAATATTCATCTCTAAACATATTACGTTCGATGTCCTCGATAAAAGAAATCGGTGTTCAGCAGAAATTATTGTGTTACCTAATATTTTATTTGTTTAGCTGAATTCCCATTCATAGGCGTCAATAAATGGGCATTGCACCCTCTATAATATTGTTATAGTAGAGTAGAAAAGTAGTTAGGACTTTGGGGGTACTATGTTTGTAAAATATGATCGGGGTACGCAGAAGAAAGAAAGTTGGGAACCGCTGCACTAGGCTATCATTGTTTTGGTTTATAGGAACTCGACCATCAAATTCTGAATCTAAATCTCACAGCTGATTCAGTTGTGTCGCATACTTTGGAATGTCTCGCATATAGATTGCATCATGCCTTTCTATCAAGTGCATCGTACTACTTTATTTATGGCTGTAAACTTTTGCCGGTTCTCTCATGTTCACATCCCATCATAATGCTTGACCGGAAAAACGTTTTTCTTTCCAGCCTTGTAACGAGATATACTATTTCAAAAAAAATTGTTCGAGTGAAAACGGGGTTTTATAAGTGAAATGCATACCTCCATAATGCATACCAAATGTAATGTAAAAATCATAAATTTCAATACAGGATTGGGGGCCAAAAAGGGTTGTCAAAGCCGCTGTCTGTCTATAGGTGTTGGCTGATTTGGACCATTGTGTATGTCTGAGTGACCATCCTCCGGCTTACACGTTGGATCCATAGCCGACGAGGACTCCCATACACATACTGTGTATGAGAAATCCATGAGCAGGTATGTTGAATTGTCCAAGATCCCACTCGAACCACTCATAGGAGATTATTCGCCCAACAGTAGTTGAATCACTCACTGCCCGGATTATTTTAATACTGACAGTAAGTTTGCGTTGTATGGACTTTATTATAAAGTTCATACTTCGCGGATAGAAATTTAGAACTTAGCTCTAAACTTCTACCGTTGACACTCATTGACAAAGAATATCTTTGACAATAGTGTGTTATAGACGACAGCACCGGACAACCCCGAGTAATTAACATACGGTCTCTGTATATATATTAAACAGATGCAGTAGATCATGTATTCAAATTGAGAGGTACGAAAATAGCTTCAAAGCACACAAAAACTAGCCAACGAATTTAAAATTTGATTGTTACACCTATTGAATCTCAGTTTTGAATTTACCGTTTCACCATTACTAACGTTATCAGTTTTGCATTATTTTATAAATTTAGAATAACTTTGAACATTGGATGCTTTCAGTGATGGAGCTGCTCGTACGTGCTTCAGGTTCCCGAGTGTTCCGCTAGATAGCACAGCAGCACTGCAGTAGCCATTGCTAGCCGCTGTAATATGTCTATTCTTCTTCTTCTTCTTCTTCTTTGTAGTGGTGGAGAATTATCGATAGTCAGCCCCATCGATAGTTATCGATAGTCAGCACCTTTACTATCGATAGTTATCGATAGTTTTCAATAGTTCATCTTTATACAACAAAATGCAAAGACTGTATTTTATTTATAGTTTTCTGTTCGTAAACCAATATTCACAGCTTGATAAATCATGTGATAAATCTAAAAAGTTTTATCAAATTGTAAAAACCGGCAGAAAATATAATCCAGACTGCAGAATCCCTTCCACACACAGGCTTAGCTTTTGGGCCTTTGTGCGAGTCGCTTGTAATAATATATTAATTGCATTATAAAGTTATGATTTATTTTATTTTATCTACGACCATGTCATAATGTATACATTAAAGTTTCACATTTGATGCCAAAACAGATGTCTTTTCGTAATGCTTTTTGAAACCCGTTGCATAATGAGCTCATTATAGTACAGGTTCTACATTATAACATGGGTTCTGGACCAATCAGAAGCATTTTTGATGGAATCAATATCGTAATTCAATATTGTGAAACTATCAGCTGATTTCATCAAACTGCTACACCAGCTGCTTTAACCTAACAATCTACTATAACTTCTCGTATTTGAGATGAGAGGTTAGGTATCTCTGACAGTCACAGGTAAAATGAAATTGTTTTAATTGAATGTATACTATTGGTCGTAGATAAAATAGTGTATGCAACGATTTTATTTGGCTATTAAAGCACTTGTGAGATATTTATAACCCTCGCATTCGCTTGTGTTATAACTTACATCTAACTCGTGCCTTAATAAGGGTCAAAATAAAATCGTTGCATAAACTACTATTATGGTATGTGCTGAATTTTGTATTCAGTTTCTTTTTCATGCAAGTAAAAACGACCAAGAAGTTACATAATCATAACATAACCTAAGCACAGAGGAACTGAACGTTATAAAAAACACTATCGAAAACTATCGATAGCGCACTGCAATCTATCGATTTTTACCGATAGTCGTAACTATCGATAGTTATCGATAGTACTATCGATTATTCTCAACCACTACTTCTTTGGTTATCAACCCGAAGGATGGTCGGCAGCAACACGTTTTTTTTTTTTTTTTTTTTTTTTTTTGTAGATTACGTCTTGGAGACTCCAGTTAAGGAGTATAAGACAAGTCAGATCAACAATATTATACACTAGATACCATAATTACTTCAATTAGTTGAGGTGAGGCTTAATTTTGATGTGAAAGGAACTCTTGTACACTATAAAAAGCTTTATCAACTAAATATTTCTTCAATTGATTTTTAAATATTTCTATATTTTCAAGACTCTTCAAAAACTGCGGTAGCTTGTTGTAGAATTTCCTACCAATATAACTGGGTTTTTGTTTGAATAGGCTACTATTGTGACTCACCAAGTGATAATCTCCTCGGCTTCTTGTATTATAATCATGTACATCAAGATTTTGGTTAATATCATTCGTTTTTACATATAAAGTAGCTTCATACACATATAAGCAGGGTACAGTTAGGAGACCAAGTCTCTTGAACAACGGCCTACATGAATCTAATCTATTTACTCTTTCTATACACCTAACCGCTTTCTTTTGGATCTTAAACACCCTATCAAGATTTTGTTTTGATGAATTACCCCATACTAAGATAGCATACCTAATATGTGACAGTAAGAGCCCATGGTAAGCTGTAAAAAGTAACTTTTTGTCATTCAATCTAGCGAGCTGTTGCAGGACAAATACCCCAGATGAAATTTTACTACATATTTTCTCAATGTATGGAGTCCAGGTCAATCGTCTATCCAACGTAACTCCTAGAAATGCAATTTTTTCTTCCTGGTCTAATTGATTATCGTTTACAAACACGTTTATAGCCCTATCTTCATTTAAATTATGTTTGTTTTTGAATTGAAGGTATTGGCATTTTTTACTATTTATAGTTAATTTCAACTGGTTTAAAAATTGGACAATGGACTGCACACCTATATGGGCACTTATTTCTAAATTATCTAGAATGGAATTGCTGAAAATGAGTGATGTATCATCAGCAAATAAGAGGGCTCTACCACTAATTAATTCTTTAGGTAAACGGTTGACATATAACAAAAAAAGCAATGGACCTAGTATTGACCCCTGAGGCACTCCAGCTTGCACCTCTAATTTATTAGATTTATTCTTTACTATACTATTACCAACTACTGTAGTTAGTTCTACACATTGTTTTCTCCCAATAAGATATGATTCAAACCATTTCAGTTCAACCCCATTTACACCTACATTTTGCAGTATTTCCAATAAAGTTCTATGATTAACACAATCAAATGCCTTTGACAGATCTAAGAAGATTGCAGTAGCTTTATCACCTGAATCTATTATATCTATTAGTTTTTCAACTAGAGAAACTATGGCTGTTTTTGTTGATCTCCCTTTCTGGAAGCCATGCTGTTCATCACAGATAAAGTTAGCTTCTTGAAGGTGCAGAAGTAACCTATTTAGAACTACTCTTTCAAAAATTTTACTTATTACATTTAAAATACTAATGGGCCTATAGTTTTCTACCTTTTCTCTATCGCCACTTTTGAAGATTGGCAAGATCTTCCCCTCTTTTAAATTATCTGGAAAAACACCTTGTTCTAATGAATGATTGATCAGATGAATCAAAGGGTCTAACAATTGATCTTTACATTCTTTCAGAATTTTACTGGATACCCCATCCATTCCTACAGTTTTTTTATTATTTAAACTATCAATGATATTTGACAACTCGTCTTGGCATACTGGGTGGAATTTTAATTCGTTCTGAATCCCCTCAGTATTCCTCATGTTTGCATCACTAATACCTGTATTAAGAGATTTTTGAAGATCCTTAGCAACCAGTTGATAATATCTGTTAAAGAAATTACAAATGTCTACACTATCATCAATATATTTTTTATTTTCGTTAATTATTCTGGGGACACTAGTATAAGCATCTACATGAGCTACTTGCCTATTTTTGTTTATTACATCCCACACTGCTGTGTTAAAGTACACACTATTATTCAAAATTTCAGCTGTTTTCTTACATTTCGCTCTTTTCACTTTTTTCATATAGTTTTTCTTTAGAGCTTTGTAATTATCTTCACTTAACATATTTCTAGATAGTTTGAATTCATCATATGCATCTTTAACCCTATTTCTTTCTGCAAGGATATCATCAGTTATCCACTCTTCAATCTTGTCTAATTTGTTCTTTACAGGGACTTTTTTAACTGGACAACTCATAGTAATATGAAACCTTAAAATATTAATGAAACTATCATATTTGTCATTTAAACTATTGCTATTGTAAACCCTACTCCAGTTTTCTTGTAGCAGATTCTGCTTCAAACAATCGATATTCCCCTGTTCACATTGTTGAATTTCTTTCATTTCTCTACCCTTTTTAATTGATTTATGACCTTGCAACCCCACCTCTAAGATTTGATAGTCATGATCAGATAGTTCCGAGCCGCCTAATCTTGTTTTAGAGTAATCTATATTAGTAAGGATGTTATCAATTATTGTTTGTGATGTTCTTGTGACTCTGGTATATTCATGAACTTTTATTTCCAAGTTATTCATGCATTCATTTATTCATGTATTTCATTCATTTGAGATGAGAGGTTAGGTATCTCTGACAGTCACAGGTAAAATGAAATTGTTTTAATTGAATGTATACTATTGGTCGTAGATAAAATAGTGTATGCAACGATTTTATTTGGCTATTAAAGCACTTGTGAGATATTTATAACCCTCGCATTCGCTTGTGTTATAACTTACATCTAACTCGTGCCTTAATAAGGGTCAAAATAAAATCGTTGCATAAACTACTATTATGGTATATGCTGAATTTTGTATTCAGTTTCTTTTTCATGCAAGTAAAAACGACTAAGAAGTTACATAATCATAACATAACCTAAGCACAGAGGAACTGAACGTTATAAAAAACACTATCGAAAACTATCGATAGCGCACTGCAATCTATCGATTTTTACCGATAGTCGTAACTATCGATAGTTATCGATAGTACTATCGATTATTCTCAACCACTACTTCTTTGGTTATCAACCCGAAGGATGGTTGGCAGCAACACGTCACTCCGTCCTCCTGGAAATAGATAACTATCTATTCTTGGGATATCTAGTGGGATATCTGTTCTTGGGATATCTTGTGTGATCTTTAATGGAGTGGTTTCCAGTTGCCTTCTCCATCGTTCACTGCGAAGTTCTTCCACCTTTAGGAGCAATTTCTCACTCCAAGACAAGAGGTTGCCCTGCCTCTATCCGCTCATCTACTCTCCTTCGGGACCGTTGGCACTTGATAGTCGATTCTTTATTATCACTTTCATGTCTACCTTCCACAAAAAGAAACTCTGTTTTTCATAACCATAGATGTGCTTTTATTCCCAGTCAGCTGATTGTTCAAATGAATGAGATTTGACATGTCTGTTGATTGAATTTATACTAGCAGTCCTGTGAACAGTAGACCTCACGCCCAAGAATAAGAGTGCTTTCGCAGAGGAACAAACTTGATGACTCAATGATAATCACCATCGCAAAATTGAATACAATCATCAGATCCAACCCTTGATTCAATTTGTGTAGTCTATTTCATGTCTGTTTTCACAAAAGGTGACTCTGTATCACACATCAACAAGGCTGTGTTTTCTATTTGCGAAACAATTGATTGCTCAAATTAGATACCAGATGAATGAGTTTATAAAACAATATTAATTGAATTTGTATGATTATCATTTACTTAGTAATCACTTGTTATTATAAGTTACTCAATTGAAATATTAGAAACGATTTGCTTCTCTCAAACAAATACGTTATTCTAAGAGAATTATAACTTAATTATGATGTTGAAGATCCATCTTGTTTCCACTAATATGTATTATAAACTTAAAAAACACTTTTAAATGGAAATTGACTCACGTTATGGCGTGACGGCCGTTTCGCTCTGTTGTCTAGAGCATCATCAGACGACCCACAGTACACTGATTCAAGGCATGAGTTTGAGGGTTATGTATGTTGGAATGGTGAGGGGGTGGGGGGATGAGTAGGCTAACTAACATTCCTATGTCACAAGAAGATTACAATATAGAATTGAATACTATAAAATACATAGCACAACAGAATGGTTACAAATAACACACACTAATAGACAAACTACTGCACAGAATATCAACAAAACCAATCACTCACACCAGCAACAAACAGAATGACAACCCCCATACATTCATCACACTTACCTACCTCAACAACAAAACTCATAAAATAGCAGCTTCATTCAGGAAACTCAAATATAAAATAGCTTACAGAACAACTAATTCACTCAAAAAACACCTGCATTCTCAGACAACATCTCAAAACAAGTAAAACAGATCTGGAATTTACAAATTGAAATGTGATGACTGCAACAAGTTCTATATAGGACAAACTGGCAGGACATTCACCACTAGATTCAAAGAACACACAAGAGCCATCTCACACCCAAACACACATTCCACTTTTGCTGAACACATCATTTCAACAGGCCACAGTTATACAGACATTGACACTAATTTAGACACACTACACTTCACTCACAAAAGCCAGAAATTCAATGTTTTGGAACAATATGAGATATACAAACATGCAAAGCAGCAACCTGACAACGTTTTAAATGATCAACTTAACTTCTTCTCACATACTCTATTTGACAAAATAATCCCAATTTCAAACCTCCCGCCTACTCATCCCCCCACCCCTTCACCATTCCAACATACATAACCGTCAAACTCATGCCTTGAATCAGTGTACTGTGGGTCGTCTGATGATGCTCTAGACAACAGAGCGAAACGGCCGTCACGCCATAACGTGAGTCAATTTCCATTTAAAAGTGTTTTTTAAGTTTATAATATAACTTAATTCATATGAATTTTCAATCAAACGAATAAGAGGGTCCGAGGGCTATCTTGAAATTTGATTCCAATTGTATTTATGATGGAGCACCTCATTTAAAAAATTGTATGTTCACTATAAGAGATGGCCTTAGAGCCTTTTTTCTCTATTAGATATCCTTCAAATGCAAGCGAATTTCAAAAATTTGACATTCATCGCTGGGGATTCCTACAAAGGAAGATCCATGCAAAATTCCATTGAATTTTATCCTGGCGTTCAGCTGTAAATGTTTCACAGACAGACAGACAGACAAATGCAAAACGGTCGACTTGAAATAGAGATCCCTCTTCGTTTGGTCAATAATATACTCTTAAATCCACATATCTCCTCAAATAGCAAGATTTTCCCACAAACTGACTGGATTTCATTCCAGCACGCAATGTGTTGTCTTACGATTATTCTGACTTGGAAACGGTCCAAATTCGGATAGCTCTTCCTCAGTTCACCGAATCTGGAAAACTCTTTTTCCTTTTTATTTCAACTATTAACGTACAACTACGCTGCCAGTTGGAATAGGAAACTTTGTAATGGCTGTAATTTTGCAATAAATTTCTTCTCTGTCAGAGGAGTTATACTTTTATCGGGCATGGATTAATGTAATAAAAGGGTATTAATTTGTTATATGTTATTTCAGCTTCTATTTTTTGTTTCTCTTCATTCTTGAACGAGTAATGTAGAGATTTAGCATAGCACTTCGCTATTCTCAACAATTAATGTTGTTCTTCATTAAATATTACCACTCTATGCTTCCCCTTACTTATTAGACTACTTACTAGCCTCAACAAAAAAATAAAGAGTAGAACACCGGAGCCTGCACATGTTCCGATTGCACTAAAAAAATTGTTTACCTACTTTTTTTCCTGACTTAACATTTCACAAGATACAAATATTTTGCATGAAACATATGAGGAGGGAGTTAGGTCAGACAAACCCCTTCCCAATCGATAATAATAATTTTATTACCTGATATCACCTCAGATAATATCCTTGACTCTATTTAACCCTTCTCTCCCCCAACAACTGCAATACCTACCACTGAAATTCACTAGCCAAAACTAACACAGATGGCAAATAGTGGCAAACTTTTGTACTCTATAATTATTTCTATATTCGATCCCCATTCTTTAAAATCAATAGCGATCTCACTTGGACTATAGAGAAGCTCTATACCAAGTTTTAAGAGTCTGGAATTTTCCGTTCAAGAGCTAGAGCACGGACGGACGGACAACGGCACGATTTAAATTCTTCTGTCAGGTCCTTAATAAAATCGTAGCAGACCTATCATTTCTAAGTACACAAACTCTCACTTTATTGGCAAATGTCCAAGCAACGTCGTATATATCCAGAAAAGTCTATTGGATTCTCTGCTGCACCATTTGCAAGGTATCATCCATCATAAAACTCATCTCATCGCTGAGGCTGAGGCTTTCCTTCCTCATTCCAGCAGCCCCTCTGAGGTAAACATACCTCATTCCTACCTTTTCACTGCTTCCTCACCAACCTTTACTGCGCTGAGGTGCTCGACTTCCTCATTCCTTTTTCTGCCTCACATTTTTACATCATTTTACAGCTACTTCAAAGCAGAGAAAATTGCATTTCTTGATTCACAATTTCTAGACGAAATTGGATTCTTTCCATATAAATTACTTATTCAATGACATCTCTTGTGTTGGAATTTATTTAATAATTTATTGTCAAGTAGATATTTGGAACAGTTCTAGTTGAAGTTTATTGAACATTTTTTGTCGGTATCGTGGCTCAGTCAGTTTGGGCGCTTGTCTCTGATTAGATAGGACTCTGGCTGGCTGCTGTTCTTCGATTTCGATTCTCGTTCTGGCTAAGATGCTTCTCACCATTCACAAGACTCAACACTCATGTGGGCGCGTCATCCAGAAAAAAAATATTGTGGACTATATTTCCAGCCTTTTGTTGTTCCAACATTTTGTTGCATTCCGAACGTCTTTTTTTAATGATGGCTTGGACGCAGGAACTAGCTCAGAGGTGTGCTAGATAGTATACACACTCACCTGTGCAGCCAGCCCCTGTGTGAAGGTGCGAGTGAGATGTTAAACATAGAGCTTCGGAATTTGTTTCGGTGGGTTTGGCATATATACATTTCTGTTAGCTCAGTGAGGGAAGTAATCGTATCTAACTAACTCCTTGTTTGCGTAGTACACTATTCGGACGAAAAACAAAAACATGAGGTCTATAATTAATTATCTTCACGCATTCCAAAATTTTGTAGTTTGTAGGTGTATGACGCATCGTTTGCTATCGCTGGATTTGTTTGTGTTACGAGCGGTACAGTCTCTGCAAAAAGTCAAGATCGAGCACTACAAGTGCGACAACGTTGGTCAGTGCGAGTGGGACAGATACATTGGTAACTGCCTTGTGATTAACAAGGATAGAAAGCCTCCATTTAAACAATACTGAATTCTCAAGTTGAATCGGCCTATAAAGAGTCACCTATAGTCGAATCCTGCTATGGTACTACACAAAAATATTTTATTCATTATAAATTTTCTATTAAATTTCCCTCCCACATCCCCATGAAATAGACTAATGACTACGTTATTACGAAACTAAGATTCAAGTGAATCCTTGGAGGATTAAGATCCAAGTTTTTACTACCGAAAACTGCAAATAATTAATTATACTACTATTACTATTCACATAATACTTATTTGAAACATTTTTTAAAATAAAATTATTAAGGTTTAATAGATGTTAACATATTGAGGGTAGAAATTCTGTGAAATCTCCAGGTATAAGTACTAATACAACCAACTATTGACTTTCACAAGCAGGAGCTTGGATAGGGGGGAGGGGTAGAAGCCAAAAATCTTCCAGGTTTGTAAAATGTTTTATATGAATTGCTTGAATTTTGGCTCAATTATTATTACTATGCTACATTACTATAACTCATACCACTATGTTAATCCATTTAAAATGTTTTCAATATAATAACATTTTAACATCAATAAAAGCATTTTCGTCATTTTTGGCATAATATGGCAAGATATTATTTTGGGATGGCCACGCTTCCCTAATCCAAATGGCGCTCAGCCCTATACAAGCCTTTTTGTATTTGAACATTTTGTAAAGTCAATTTCTTACTTAAGATTAGCAAATGTTTCATTCAATAAATGCCAATTTCAGACTCATGTATTAAACAGTGTTTCATTATTTAGTGAGATTGTAATTGACCTTGAACCTTTGACCTTTGACATTTTGGAGGTGGTACTAAGTAGGCCTACAAGTGAACAGTTTTTCAATTATCACAAAATCTTCACTTATTTGCCTACTACTTCTAATTTTAACAACGATTTAAGTACATAGGCTACTATATTACTGCATTAATAAACAAGCTTCCAAATACTTTTACTTTTAAAGAGATAATGCTATTTCAATACAACATGTTTGTAAATGTATATAAATATGAATTTATATTCGGATACATTTAGTTGCTAATAATGTTTCCATTTTTTATTTCAGGTATGTTCTTGTCCGATGATTTGTACACAGAAAATTCATGGAATGAGGTGAGATTTATTTGAAAGTATTAATTTTTTGCAGATCTCCTTATTGTAGGATATATAAAAGACATGCATTACATTTCATCAAAGTAATGTCATGTGAAATTGCAGTATAATGGCCTGTCACTTCAAAAATCTCAAAGACTATAGTAATATGTAGCCTCCTTCTAGTTTGTAGATTCAAATGTATCGCTTCCATCAAGTATACTGTATTATCACACATTTAATAGTTCAAAAAATATCATTCATATTCCTTGTTTGGTTTGAACATTGCTTTTCAATAATAATTATTAATTTCTAATCTACTCATTCATCAATGACAAAAATACAACTGTTTTTCTCAAAATTTTCAACACTAATGAATCCAAATGTTAGATTATGTAAATTTTTTACAGAATTTTTCTTTGAAGTACAATGATCAGTTCTTTCTAATACAGGAATATTAATTTAGAAGTGCACTTTTAAAATAAAGCACTGAGAAAGTCCAATATTCTGAGGAGAGTAGACATAATTTTGAATTTTGTTCAGATTCCAGAGCCAAAGTATAGGAGTCAAACCCTATTCATTTCAATCACATCATGGGAAAAATATTAATTTAATAATGTAATAATAATAATGAACACAATACAAATAATTATTTTAAAAATTAGATCGTCACCAAGCTGAGGCTGTATGAAATCAATTCATCTAATCTATCAGCGTTCATTTATCTCAAATGTAAATGAAAGTTAGTATGCAATTCAACAGATATGAAATATTATGCTGTCGATTTTGTTGCATGAAAAATTTGAAAAAAATATTCAAATCAGTTCAGTAGTGTTTGAGTAATTGATGTACAAACACGAAAAAAGAGATCGTATAGAGAATTTTCTCCTTTTAAAAAAGTCGGTTTTAAAAATCAAAAACGTGCCATGTTTTCAAGGTACATTCTGTATAATAAATATATCTCATAGTCATCATCAATCATCGATGTCTGTATAGTAGTCAAAATGTGTAAAAATGAGAGATATTGGATCTGGAGTCATGATTTTTGGAACGAAATTTTTTTTTTAATTATCAAAAATCATCATGCTACAGGTTTTTTCTTGGTCTGCATTCTATAATAGGAAAATCAAAAACAGAACCTGAATTTTCTAAATAGAAGGACTTTTTTCCTCTCTCATGTCGAGATTTTCCCGATTTACACTGAATTTTAATTTTTCTGGTGTACTCTGAATTTTTCCGTTGCTCACCGAAGCTACCAATCACCTATTGGTTGAAAAAGAGATATTGCAATAATCAAAATCATGTCCAGCTAATAAAAATAGCCAGCTAAAAATAACAGCTAATACTAGAGGAAAAATAACGTTCAAAACTAATTTTCAATGAGGGAAATTGCACTACAAATTTTTCAAATAACGGGCTGATGGAAAAGCATTCGTTGAATGCCTTTGATCTTCCAACCAATCATGAAGCCGACCAAGAGCATACTTTATTGAATTTTTTAGGCGATAGAGAAAAAACTCTTTTCGATATTCGATGATGATGATGATGATGATGATGATGATGCTGGGGGAGAAAAAGAGAGAAAAAATAAGTCAATCAGATAACTGAAGTACAGAATTTGAAAAAATATTAAGTCTCTATATATCTGTCTCAAGAGAGAAAGAGAGAGTGATAGAAAGAGTGTGTATGTGAGAGAGAGAGAATGATAGTGAGACTGGAGAAAAAGAGAAAGAAAGTGATTCAGATAACTTTATTTGTGTGGAGTAGAGAATTTAAAAATCTGAAATAAACAAATAAAATCTCTTGTATCTGCCGAGAGAGGGAGATTGAGTGAATGAAAAATATGTAGCCGTATACTACCATAAACAAAATTCCTGAGGGTATATTGTATCCGATAAAAAAGTGTTGTTCCAGTTTGGCACAAAATTGAACCTGCCTCATCCTTCTAGAATCGGAGCAAATAAAAATGCAACGTGACGCAGGTGGCTTTTTGTAAAATCCAGAAACGAATTGGACTGCGCAAACAGGAGCGAGGATGATACCCCTCATTCAATTCCGCGATTCACAAAATGTCACCCAAGCCTTCATTCAATATTTAAGTCAAGATTTAATCCTGAATTGATAGAACTTTTTTCATTAAAAGTTGTTGTGACAACAGGCTCATTCATTACTAGCCGGCAGGCTCACTTTGCTCGCCCTTAAATGCCTAGCCTGGACGTCCAGAGGTCAAGGTATAACAAATCTCTAATTTTTCGCTTGCATAGCTTAGGAAAGTGATAGCCGCGAGCCGTAGCAGGTACCTGTTCAATCAGATTGATAAGCTGCGTTCTCGTAGGTCCTGTTTTAACGGTGACCGATTAGATTAGCCAGCAAAAAAGACTCTGTTCTCTGCTGAAAATCACTTCCCGGTGGTTCGGAACCCACCTAAAACTGTAGGTCCAACTCATAAATCACCATCATCCAACTCATTACCCACGCACAGGTCTCAGACCTATGTGGGCTTCATTCTCAAAAAAAAAAAAAATTAGAAAAGCTGAAAATAATCGCTTAGTTTTCAAAAAATTTGGGCGTATTTTTGTGAAATTTTTGAATCTTGCTCTTGACACGCGTCTTGAGTCTGAACATGTGTATCAAATTTAACTTTTTCGTCAGAGTGGTTCTTAAGAAACGGCGATGAATGTGTCAGATATTTAGATGGATATGAACCACAATATCACCATTACATACTCCTCTTGCGAAGAATGCTAGGCTGAGGCCTAATTCAAATTTGTGTCCTAACAAATGTCACTCTGCCTCACTCACCAAGGCTGCGTTTCTGTTTGCGCCGAAATTCACTTCTCACTTTCCTCACTCACTCAGATGGTATGAGTTGCCTATTTGACTGACAAGACTCCTTTCCTCAAAAGCCTCACATCTTCACAAGTTTCTTGAGCTCTTTCTCCCCACCCCCACCCACCAGGGAGAGAGAGATTCAAGTTGCAATGTGTCAGACTGGATTTGCACAGATATCTTCTAGCAGCTCTGAATAATAATATGGGAAGAGACAGCCTGTTTCACTCTGAAAAGCACTTGGGAAGTCTGTACGCATAATTGATCATTTCCAGAACAATGTAAGAGAGTTAGCATACTAAATAGGGAATTAAATCCTTGTGAGGTAAAGTATTGATTTCTTTCTTGAAAGATTGAGCTATTGGAATGCACGGTTATTGTAAAAAAGGTTGTTTCATTTTTTGAGAACTGGAAAATCAATGTAGGGTATTTATTTTAGGGTACTTATTTCAGTACAATAGCATCAAATACCCATAATCATCGACAGCTGATCAAGACATCGATTCAAATCTGTGATATGCAAAACACTTCATTTTTGTACTGGAAAAGTGTACAATTAGAGCTGAAATTTGCATATTAAGGGTGATTCTGAACAGAATGACGTAATGACTTCTCTATTTAGCTAATTTGAGTGAGTTATGAGACAACCTTGTTCCTATTAACATTGATTAAAATGTGTGTTACGTTTCTGTGGCATTTTTTTGAATCGAATACTTTTAGATTGGGTCAATTGGAATAAGGGAGCAGTATTGAACGAGCGTAGCGAGTTCTTAGTTTTGACTTGTGACTCGAGGCTCGCGGCTATTTCTGTATGTTTGTTTGTTTGCTTGTGTGTATGTTCGACGTTAACTTTCGAACGCTTTGAACTTAAAATTTTAAACACACATTCTTGGAACCTTAATACAGATCAAGTTCGTTTGCCAATGAAATTGACCCACTCCTTCATCCTTTTTTAAGCAAAACAAAAGGATAAGTTCTCAGCCCTTCATTAATATATATCTATATAATATTACTATGTATAGAAAATAGTTGTTTTCACCTTATGGAATTCGCAATAGATTTCAAAATAAATATATTTTGAGTTATCATTAGCTTTAGGTGAATAAATGCGATCAGGCTTTGTAACCGACTTCAAAAAAGAACAAGGTTCTATATTCGACCTGTTTTTTATAGAATCTCTATCAGCTAATATACTAATTTCATTGTATATATATTGTATATATTGTATATTGTATATTAATATATTGTATATAATATATAATGGATATATAGTCCCCGATATAATGTATAAACAGCTGTTTTTTATAGGGTAAATATATCTACTCTATAGATACAATAATTCCATTGCCCTGATATAAAGGTACATGAGTACGGTAGGTCTTTTTTGTGGAAAATAAATCTGTGTATCAGAGCAACGATGAACTTGAACTTCAATTGATAGATGTCTTGTGTATTTTATCTTAATCAGTATCTTCAAAACTGCCGTTTCTTGTTACCACCTTCCCCGACGATAAGCTTCCCAAATGAGTCTTCCTTTCCAAAATTAGTTGTTTGCAAGCGAGTTCTCCAGTCCGTTGGGCTCACTATTAATTCTTTTCTCTAGTTATTGATGCACACATGAGTCTGAGACTTGTGTGTAAGTAATGGGTAGTGGATAGTGAGAACTGTTTTAAATACAATTATGTAATTAATGACGATCATAAAGTTTTAGGTGGATGCCGAAACACCAGGTAAATTAAATAATGAATCAGATAACGTAATATTATTCATTGGTTACCCAGCCAAGCACAGTCTCGAGAGTCCGTGACTTAATCCATTTTATAATATTCTTCATCTGTGTTGAGGGGAGTGATATAGATATCGATTAATAGTAGGTTTCAGAAGCAAGGTGAAAGCTCTTCCTCATGCCATGGGGAAAAATAATGGGGAATGGGGAAATAAGCGGAATGTGAGTATTAGAGCAATATGAAATTAATAAAAACACAAAACTACAGCCTTGCTCAATTCTAAATGATCAACTCCAATTCCACGACACACACCCTGTGTGAAAACATAATTCGAAATCTCCCGCCTTTTCATCCACCCACCACTCCACCTCTCCAACAACCATAACTCCAATTTCCAAAACCTAATTCAGTAGACCTCCAATAGGAAGCAGTACACCAATGCGGAATAGCTATCAAACGAATAAGTGAACGTTAAATTCACTAGTAAAGTATTTTCAACAATTATTTATATTTAAATATCAAGTAAAGAAGTAATATGAAACTACTAAACGAAATATAACTATCACATGAATATTTAAAAAAAATTCAACTACTAGCCAACATTTAATATAATTCCCTATATTATAAGACTAATACGAGAACCTCACAACGAAATTTATATGATTGATAGATAATCTTAAGAACTCTGAGTTCGTAGCGTATTTCAGATCTCATAAAACTATTTCATCTGGAGAACGCTAAATTTCAAGTTTAGGAGCTTTTACCATGCTGTTCACTCAATTTGAAAGCTTTATAATTGAAGGAAACTATTGTAAAGACAGACGGACGATTCCTGTCAGATTTTTAATTAATCATAACTGCAGTGAGTTATACTAGGAATCTCAAAATTATCAAAGCTTTGTATGTCATACACTTGAAGGTTATGTTATTTGAAAATTCTGACTTTTTAGTCTGTTCAAAATTAGTATTTACTTGTATTAAATCAATATATGGCACCTCCTGAAAAACCTACTGGTTTAGGAGGATCTTTGTTGTAATGATACTGTAAATAAATTGATTAATTAATTAAATTATAATTTCCAGCTCGAAAGATATTACATGACAATAATGGACAAAAACACGATTCTAATGAGGGCCTGTTGAGCTTTTTATCTAAACTAAATTGGCTAGACAAGGAAACTCAAAATCACCAAAGCTGTAAACCAAGTTTCAAGAGCCTAGAATTTCTCATCGAGAGATATTGCTTGGACGGACAGACAGTAGTGCAATTTAAATAAGGCCCTGTCGAGTCTTTGAAATAAACTTCAGAACATCCTTAGCAACGAGATAGTATCTTTCGGTTTGAAAGTTTCTATCAATATTTGATATTATAGACTAGTATTTACTGTTTTCAGTGTTTCTTTTCAGTGTACCTTCAAATGAAAAGGAATCATTTCATTATTTTTCGAGTGGAGTATTTTGGTAAATCTAAATTTTCAGAGTTAAAATCAACCTCAATCTTTTGGACAATTTAACAAATTCTAAATTTGTGAGGAGAGCAGTTTTAGACTTCAGTCCGTTGCGCCTTTACATTCATTGTCACAATAAATAAATAACATCACACGGGGAACATCAAAATTCCCGAAACACAATCACGATAATAAAAGATGGCTCTTTAAAATAAACATCAGAGCTTCTCCTTCACACTGGGAAACTCAGAATTCTCAAAATACGATCCCAATAGTAAAAGATTTAGAGGAAAATTCATGTGGATGTCACAGTGATACGAACGAACTGTGAGCTCTCATCTGGATTTCTGACACTTGTACCCTGTTCCCCCCTTACATATTCTCCTTCTCCCCTCAGCTAACAAGACTTAGAGACGAAAATGTGGAAAAAGTCACGTGAAGCCCCGATAATCCGTCTCCCATGGGACGTGATGCGAAAGGGTCGGATTATCAACGGAATACTTTGAACCATAGCATCGCTTAACACCGCTCTAAGCTGGTACTTCAATTCTGAATCGGGGTCAGCTCTCTACACATTTTTCCATACGGGCTCAAAAAGGAACGAAAAAGATTTTAGTGACGTGCAGCTTTATATGGAACCTTGGTGCTGTTTTCTGTATATCGTTCCTATTTTCTTTCTTCTTTTAAATGATGAAGCCCATATAAGTCTCAGACTTGTGCGTGGGTAATGAGTTGGTTGTTGTTTGAACCTACACTCTAAGATGGGTTTCAAACCACCAGGAAGTAACCACCAGGAGTAGAGAACACAGTCTTTTTTGTTGGCCAATCCAATCGGTCCTCCTTACAAAGAGGGGCCAGGAGAGCGCTGCTTATCTAATCTGGTCAATCTGCTACGGCTCACAGCTGTCACTTCGATTTTAGAGCTTCCATTACTGAAAATACAAGTGAGTAACAAAAATGGATGCTAAAAATTGAACGTGTTTAGTATGGGATAATAATTTAGCATGCTATGTTAGTATTGGATGATATTACTCAAAAAACCTTGATAGGGTGTTTAAGATCGAAAAAAGCTGCAAGGTTTATGGGAACAGCAAATAGGTTAGATTCATGTAGGCCGTTGTTCAGGAGACTTGGGGCCGTATTTAAGAGGGTTCCTTCAGTGTCTCTTGACTTGAGGGATTCGTGAAATGCCTACCTATATAAATAAATTACATTTCAAGTATTCCTCGAGTCAAGAGAGACTGAAGGAACGTTCATAAGTACGGCTCTAAGCTGTAGAAAGTTTTTTTTTTGAGGATGAAGCCCACATAGATCTGAAACCTGTGCGTGGGTAATGAGTTGGATGATGGAGATTGATGAGTTGGACTTACAGTCTTAGGTGGGTTCCGAACAACCGGGAAGTGATTTTACAGCAGAGAACAGTGTCTTTTTTGCTGGCCAATCTAATCGGTCACCGTTACAAACAGGACCTACGAGAACGCAGCTTATCTCTCTGATTAAACAGATACCTGCTACGGCTCGCGGCTATCAGTTGTAAAATACATTTCTTTGTCATTTATGCTAGATAGCTGTCGTAAGACAAATACCCCAGATCTCTTGAGCAAATAACCTCAGAATTGAATTGAGCAACCTGCTGGTCTCATTACAATCGAGCTGATAACCTGTGAGGTAGTTCCACACTTTTACACTGTGAACACGCTTTTCCGAGTGCTGTTTGAAGTTGCTTTCCGACTTTCCATTGGAAAACTGGGACACCAATCGCATTGTTTCACTGCTCCACACTTAATAGAAATCACTCCACAGCTTCAGCTCGTATAAAGGGGTGTGTCTATAGATATACAGACGTATAGCTGTGTATATAGGACCCCGTATATCCTGTTGGTAGGAGTTGGAGCTTGGAGTAGGGGGAGGGGAAATCGATTTCCGCAGCGCAAAAGCAAATAACCACCACATCTGCTATCATCAGCTAACTGGGAACCGTGCGTTATCTGCTCACCGTGTTTGTTCAACTGTCCAACTACGCACAAGCTTCATGCACAACTATAGAATTGTTATGCTGGTGCATCGGAAATAGATTATTTGTAGCGGCAGTTGAAATGATGATGCATGTTGGGAATAGATTGTTATTTATAGTTGGAATGTTATGCCCAAAAGAAAGCAGTCTCCTACTGTACCCTGCTTATATGACTGTGTATAAAGCTAATTTATATTCAAAGATCCAAAAGAAAGCGGTTAGGTGTATGGAAAGAGTAAATAGATAAGATTCATGTAGGCCGTTGTTCAAGAGACTTGGTCTCCTATACTGTACCCTGTTTATATGTGTATGAAGCTACTTTATATGGGAACACAATAAGCTTCGGTTGACGTGTGAGGATCTTTGAATCTTCTGGATCTTTGAATCCGTCCCTTCAAACATAACATACTTTATATGTGAAAAAATATGATATTAACCAAAATCTTGATGTACCCGATTAAAATACAAGAAGTCGAGGAGATTATTATCACTTAGTGATTCACAATATTAGCTTATTCAAACAAAAACCTAGTTATATTGATGGGAAACTCTACAACAAGCTACCCCAGTTTATAAAGAGTCTTGAAAATATAGAAATATGTTTAAAACAATTGAAAAAACATATCTATTTGATAAAGCTTTTTATAGCGTATTTCCTTTCTAATCAAAATTAAGCCTCACCTCAACTGATTGATATAGTAATTATGGTATCTAGTGCATAATAATAATTGTTGATCTGAATTGTCGTATACTCCTTAACTGGAGGCTTCAAGACGTAATCCACAAACAAATTGTGTTGTAGCTTTGAAAGGTGTTGTTCCCAGTAGCGAATCCAGAGGGGGGGTACAGGGGCACGTGCCCCCCAGACCGAAAGAGGATGCACTAGTTATAATAGAAAGATATGGATAAAGAATACAATGCACTCACCCCCCCCCCCTTTTCTTTGGGTATCAGGATCCCCCAAAAGTTTTCTATCCCACTTTTGAGGGTATCAAGGCCCCTCTAAATTTGCCTTGACATGTGTTGTATGTATTTCTTTTCTAATTTAACTCTACTCCAATCTACAATTAATTCTCTGATTGAATTAATAAATCGAATTTGGTTTATTCTAATCTATCCATGCATTGAATACAATTCATAATTTCCAATTTTATATGTATTTTTTAAATTTTGCCAATACAGATTTCTCGTTTAAACAAAAATCATAGATCTACTTCTTGTTTTTGAACTGGCAATAAACTAAACTTAAAAAATATGATAACAGGTGCAGTTATCCAATGCCTGCCCCTCTTATAAGAAGAAGCCAGTTTCTTGGAGGTATTTCTTCTCCGATATCTTAAATGGAGCAGAATGAAAAACTGCTCATTTCTGTATTTGACAGTGAATTCTGATAGCTACTGCAGCCGCCATGTTCTATTCCACTGGCACTTTATCACTGCCGCTATTTCCCCCCTTTTCCTTCCTCTCGCCCCCTCCACCCGCATTCCTTTCCCCTCCATTCCTTTTTCCCCTCGATGCGATTTCACTATCAGTTCCAGATTCCACCTAACAAGAACGTTCTTTATCTGTTACGACTCCATTTTTCTCCATGACTAACGCTTTCTCAGATGAAAAATGACGTCATTCTTGTTGAAATTCTATTATTTTTTCAACTTTTATTTTGTAAATTTATCATAATAGCACAACATCATCATTCTACGGCTGGATTTGAGCTGCGCATGTGCAGAACTAATCTTGTTATAAGGAAATTATCCGATTTTTATTCAAGATTAAGTCTTGAAGACTCTGTTTATGGAGTGTTAGACAAGTCATGTCAGATACACAATTACATCATTCTCATCCTCCTTGTTACCACAATATTACAATTTAAATAAGTCGAGCTGAAGCGCAATTTTTATCTGAAAGGAATTGGGGAGGAGATAGCCTAGAGAACAGAATAAATAGTGTATGGTTTACTAAAACTCTCTTATCTATGACTGCATTGAAAAGTAGTTTTTCGTATGATGTTGAAGATCCATCTTGTTTCCACTAATATGTAATATAAAGTTAAAAAACACTTTTAAGTGTAAATTAACTCACGTTATGGCGTGATGGCCGTTTCACTCTGTTGTCTAGAGCATCGTCAGACGACCTACAGTACACTCACAGTTAATTTCCTCTTGAAAGTGTTTTTTAAGTTTTTAGTAGTTGATAATTTTTTTGTAGATTACGTCTTGCCGACTCCGGTTAAGGAGTATAAAACAAGTTAGATCAACAATTATATGCATACAATATCACCCATCTTTCACACTAGTTAATTACTATATCAATTAGTGAGGCAAAAATAAGTCGAAATCAAGAACTAAGAACTAAGAAACCGTGAACACATAGAAAGCAACAATATGCCGATTTGTCGTAAGCCAACGCAACATATTAGTTCTGTATCAATATTGCAGCTGCATCATTGTGTATATTGAGCTTTTACTGCAATAAATTAATCTATAGATCTAAACTAGACAGATGGTAGAGCAGCAAAGTTGCTAAAAATGTAGTTTACTTATGAAAACACATATGCGATTTCAAATGAACTGTATATTGTATAAACAGTGTATATTATACCACTCACCCTTCACAATTTCGTGATTTTGTGACTACTACGGTAAGTTATTTATTTATCTATTCATTACAAAACTCAATCAAGTAAAGATACAACAGGCACAGCCCACTACTGCTTTCTTTACAAATTTCCAATTAAAAAACTAAATTTTAGGTTTTAATCGAGTTCAACTGGAAATTTCACACTGAAGTATAATTCCTGATTCTTTCCAAAACATGAATATTAATTTAGATGTTCACTTATCTACCATAGAAAAACTCCAAACTGGATTCCCGGGCAAGACCGAGTAAATTGCTAGTGAATAATAAAATGATGACTACAAGTAAGCCTATAGAGCACAGGATTCGAATAATAAAATCAATCAACCGATCGAAAGTTGACTCGTGTGCACAGTCCCATAAGCATTCAACAATTCACAGCCGAATTGCAGAGATTGACTACGTGTGAAAGGTCCCATAAGCAGCCGGCAATAACAAAAGCAGCCGACAAGTGGCGTGCAAATATCGATCTCGTTTCGGCGGCTGGTGGAAATAATACAACTTCCCTCACACTCTCACTGATGATGGCTCAAAATGTGAGCCAGTGTCACAAGTGGGGGGGGGGAGCACTGGGCCCCATACCCCCCCCCCCCCTGACACAGACAGGGCCTATTTTGGTTTGTTCGCGACACTCTGCCGGAACGCAAATCGATAGCAACAGTTCGCACACACGCAAAGGTACACTCACACACTGCACGTATATTCTTCTGTCATTCCCACGGTTTATGACATCTGTATGATCTCCCACGAAAATTCAATTAATATTTCTCATTAATATTACAATAATTTTATTACACTTATATAAACGAACGGTATATATCTATCTGTGATGTTTTCCATGACGAAATACTTGATTTATTACTGGCACCACTATGTCGATGACATTATTGTATTTTGTTCTTTGGTTTCCAACAATGGAAACCAAAGGCGATGTAAACAACTCCTAAAACTACTGAACAAAGCCCGAAGAAACTTGAAATTTACAGCAGAATATAGAAAAGACTACATCCTAAACTTCTTAGACCTCACTATCAAAAAACTAAGTAACATACACAAATTCAAAATCTACTGGAAACCAACTCTCACAGATACACTCTTTCACAACTTATCTAACCATCCAACTTAACACAAACTTCCAACTCTATGATCGATAGATTCTATCACAAGCTGACCACCAAGAAGAAATTAATAGAGTTGAATACTCAGCACAACAAAACTGATAGAATACAAATCTAATGGACAGAATCCTGAATAAAATGAAAAACAAAAATCCAAAACCTGAAAACCAAAACCGATTTGTCACACTCACATATTTCAAAAACAATTCACACAAAATAGCACACATCTTCTAAAAATCCGGATTTAAAACAGCATTGAGGAAAGCAAACAGCCTGAAAAACTTGCTCCAACAAAAAAATCTCACCCAACATACAGTACAATTCAAAAATTCGATAAAGCAGAAATATATAAACTCAAATGCAACACATGCCCCAAATACTACATAGGACAGACAGATTATTTAATACAAGATACAAATATCACATCATGGCATTACATTCTAGCACTGACTCAACAGTTGCAGATCACTTAATAAAGACTGGACATTCGCACAAAAACATCCAAATTAACTTGGAAATTATTCTAAAAACATTTCAAAAAAGTCACAAATTAAATACATTGGAACAATATGAAATATACAAACACCATAAACAAGACAGAACCAACTTACTCAATGACCAAACACAATTAAAATCCAACGCAATTTTCAATTACATCATAATGGCCGCTCATCCTACAAACCTCACAAAACACGACCCCTGGTGGCAGGCTGATGAATCTCCTCTTTAGAAGCGAAAGCGAAGTGCCCATCATGGTCAGTTTCAACTTCATTGAAAGCTATTAAAACATGAATTCATCTACTATTCTTCTCAATAAAAATCAAGCGAACCTGAGCTGAAACAGCCAACATAATTTATGTTTCTGCTGAGTTTGCAAAATCAAAGCCCAAAGTTTTGATTCAAAACAGTCGGGTGTGAAACATTTAGAACGGGAGTAATAACAATCAGGGCCAACTATCTGCGCATTTGGATTCTAATTAGATTAAGAGAGATTGTAGTGGAATAAGGGCTGATAAGGGTGGTCGGAGGGGAATAAGGGGAATCGAAGGGAAATAAGGGGTGATAAGGGGTAAGAGTGGTTGGGGGGGGGGGATCGTATGGCGGATAAGTTTCAGTTGAGATTTTGTACGGCTCTAATGCAGAACTTGAGTTAAAACTACATTACCTCTGGGAAATGTATAATGGTGGAGTAGTCTAGCTGCATTACAGGGACCGTTAAGTGCACCTCCACCTCTCCTTCAAGAAAAGCGCTCGAGTAATTTCGTTCCTTTTAGTTTATTAGTCTGACAAATTGTTTAGTGCTCGATATTGCTGTTGTTTAAACAATTATTTTTAAAGTTAGTTCAGATAGCACTGTAGGTTATCAGAAACTACATAGAATTAAAGTAAATTGTAGAGTTGGAGTAACTACCAAAGATCGTGGCTTCCACCTTGGTTTATAATGGGTATTTCAAAAATGACGCAACCCTGAGATCAAATGACGGAAGTCACGCATGGGGGTGAATTTCCTGTGCCCCAATCGATATTAAAGCAGCATTTAATTTTTTTTCAACTATTTGAGACAATTGGAAAAAACTAGTCGAGCATTAATATAATCACATCAGTCTTTTCAGGAAATTGTGGCAGATCTATTTTTTTTAAGACGATTCTATTCTTGAGATCCTTGGAACATATCCTGTCTGATGTTTTCCTTTAGTATGGATGGTAGTTTCCATGGTTTAGGATGTATATACTGTAGTATTCATATATACTTCCACGGTTTATACTTTCATACTTCCTACCAAATTAGACGGCTTTGAAAAACTGCAGTGTTGCCAAAAATGAGACCATCCCGGCAGCTGATAGCAAACAATCGCCTACATCAACGTACAAATTGACAACAACAACCATGCTGTGTTGCCTAGTCTACAAGCCTGACAAGGCTAGCAGTCTGTTTGTCATCGCATTAAGCTGTTTATCTACGACCATGTCATAATGTATACATTACAGTTTCACAATTGATGCCAAAACAGCTGCCTTTTCGAAATGCTTTTTGAAACCCGTTGCATAATGAGCTCATTATAGTACAGGTTCTACATTATAACACGGGTTCTGGACCAATCAGAAGCATTTTTGATGGAATCAATATCGTAATTCAATATTGTGAAACTATCAGCTGATTTCATCAAACTGCTACACCAGCTGCTTTAACCTAACAATCTACTATAACTTCTCGTATTTGAGATGAGAGGTTAGGTATCTCTGACAGTCACAGGTAAAATGAAATTGTTTCAATTAAATGTATACTAGTGGTCGTAGATAAAATAGTGTATGCAACGATTTTATTTGGCCATTAAAGCACTTGTGAGATATTTATAACACTTGCATTCGCTTGTGTTATAACTTACATCTAACTCGTGCCTTAATAAGGGTCAAAATAAAATCGCTGCATCAACTACTATTTTGCAATCACCTAATTTTATGGCATGCAGTGTAGCACTATGACTACTAAAAATTTTATATTTAACATCATTCACTAGAAAAAGAAACAGTAAATTATTACAACAAGCCAGAAATGACTTCTGACATGGCAGCGCCTTATCTGCAGAGAGGTCATAAATTATCTCAAGCAAGCATTTGTTGTTAATTGTCCTCCTCTTCTCTTTTTCTGCTCTTCGTTCTTATTACTGTGATATGTCAAATGCTCATCTGGAATGTTCGAGCAGAAGCTTATCTGTGTCAATGGAAATATTGGGAACTCTTATATAATTATTGGAGGGCTCTAGAATAAACAAAAAACTTATATAAAGGGCTGTCCTTGTGAGAAGTTAGTTGTTGTTTGAACGTTAAAATGATTGTGATAATAGACTTCTTGTATGTTCATTTTCATTTCATTTTTTCCCATTTTTTTTATGTAGAGGCTCCTGAGGTCTTCGAAAGAATTACAATCGTCACAAGTACAAATCAATAGAACACTTAGTAAAAATAATATCAGAGGCAGTATAAACATTACAAGTCATATTGCTACATATTGTGCTTTTACTTAACAAGTGTCATGACAGACATTGTGCTTTGTAAGTGTTTAGCTTATTATTGAGTGTTTTGACTTTTTATAAGACATTCATTGAACAGATTATTGGACACCTATTATTATCAAATTATTGTTCGGCCTATTGACAGTTAGTAATTAGTTTTTGTACAGTTATATATTATAGTATTCATTATTAGTTGATCATTATTAAACTGTTTGTTTCTTTATTGACTTTCTTGTGTGATAATTGACTTATTTTAAGTGCGTGTTTTAATTGTGAAAATATAGTTCGAGTGTTACTTAAAATTGTTGCCAGCTTTATTTTAGTGATAGAACCTGTAACAATATTTAAATATTTCCGATATGAGTCCACAATTTAAATTGTAGCTTGTAAGCCTCTTCATCATGAATAAATTTCATCCAGTGCTTATAGCCAATGACATCACGAGTCCAAACCTGAACACTCGCGCTCAAATACATACATATAACCTACGCACAAGCTGTAAGCTCACGTCGGACTCATCCATAATGATTTATTATGTTGATTGCTCACTCTGAAGCTTAGCATAATTTAACAACGGAATACATTTGTGACTCACTCCACTTCTAATACTCAGGTTCGTTAATGAAAATGAGATACTATGCGTTTCCGATCATACAAATACGTTTATACAGTAAAAATTCAATTTAATTAAAATCTCAACTAAGATAATATCAAAGCTACGTTTCAGCATTGCTTCACCGTGTATAATTATTGACAGATGTAATTTCCGTCAAACAAATTATATAAATTACATTTTAAATAATAATTATTGTTGAAACAAGTGGCTCTTAATCTGATCGTAATTAATGACAGCTTGTAATTGAATTCGATAAATTACGGGGTTTTGAATCACCGGTACACCAATGCAATCGAAGGAGGGAAGAAGAGAGAGATGGAGATAAAAGAGAAGAAGTGTAACAAAGAGAGAGTGACCGAGAGTGAGAGAGAGAGACACACTGAGAAATAGAGAGTATTAGTGAGTGAGCGAGAGTGAGAGAGAGAGAATTGATGCAGTGTATGAGTATTTAATTACTAAATAAGTATTCAGTCATGTGGCAAAATAATAGAATTCTCAATTTTCTGCTCGCTTGACTCTGGCTTTTCCGACATTATAGAATACTAGCAGGCAGGCTCGCTTCGCCCGCCTGCTCACCGTGAGAGGAGAAATTTCAACTTTCATGGCCACATAATACTTGAGAACGCTAATAAGACACGAAGATAACGTCAGAAGTTTAACTTTTTTGGTCTCGTAATACATGGAAACGCTCAAAAGCACTAGAAAAACGTCAAATTTAGGTGTATTTTGAGAAAACTAGAAAAAAATGTTTCTTAGTACACGTCTAGATATAAAAACTGAATACTTTCAGCAAATTTTAACTCCTTCAGCCGCGTAGTTTTTGAGAACACTAAAAAAACTCTGGAAAACTTCAAACTCCGGCCTAACTTGGAAATTTTTTTTTAATTACCTTGTATTTCAAAGACAAAAAACAACTGCATCAATTTTATTATTGGTATAGGCCACAAACTAATAGAATTGATGAAATTTAGGAGCCAATACTTACAAGTACACTAGTACAGCACATACATTGTGGTATTTTATTCCACTCAGTCAGACAAAAAAAATCAGCCTGAAGCTAAATTTTCTCCAATGATTTTCTGAACAGTTGCATTGAAAATATCTTCATTGAAACCCATACAAATGTCCATTCTGTTTTCACCATGAAGCCACAGAAAAGACTTGCATTCATATCGGTTAGTTTATTCATTTCATACACGGTTGCTTCTTTCAAAAATTGCTAAATATTTGTTCTGTTAAATTAATTTGCAGCTTGAATTCAATAGACTATTTTAATTATTCTGAACAACAAGCATCGGCCAAGTATGAATGAGAATGTAAATTAATGCACGAGTGGAATTATTGTTCGAAAGCGAGCCGATGAGTAAAAAAATTGGGTACGGGCTTCCATCCCGGTATTGATTGGGAGATTCGAGATATGGAATATGAAACGAATGAGATTCTTCTCAATTCTATTGCAATGGGGATTAATTTCATCAAAGAATTTTATATATCAATGTATAATACATCGTCGGACTCCACGACACTATTTTGCGATACACATCTCAACAAAATTATTTCATATTGTACTTCCTCATTACTTTTTCACTTGATATTTGAAAATAAATAATAAATTATTGATTGTGTTTCTGGGGGCCTCATTGGTAAAGCTGGTAAGCCATTGATTGGGACTTTTCAAATCTTTTTTTCTTTCTTCTTTTTCTCCCTTTTCCCCGCATTATCATCTCCCTCCAAGTTCTCGTTATCTTTTCACATCTTAAACTGTCTTCATGGTAATAATAATGATAAATAATAAGAAAGAAGAGAAGCTACATCATCTAGAATGAAAAAGTTTTGGGAAAATCGCAGAAATAAGGGCTTAGCAAAGCCTCCAAAGTAAATACTTAGCAATTTCCGTATAAGGGAATTTGACGATCATAATAATAATAATAATAATAATAATAATAATAATAATAATAATAATAAAAATAATATCGTGTGAGACCCGTCTGAGAGAAGAAATTTTAACTTTTATGGCCACATAATACTTAGCTCAGGTCTGGTGTCAGATTTATAAGGTTGATATTAATTAACATTAATTTTGAAAAGTCTGAAAGGAAAATAGAAAAACTGGGCTTAAGGTGCACTGAATAGAGTTTAGAGGAAGCTCTGTACCGAATCCAGTGTTCCAAACTGTTTCCGTTATTGTGAAATGCGTAAGACAAAACACACACAAACACACACACACTACTCTCTCTTATAGATAGATTTCCAGCAAATTTTCGCTGTAATTTTCGCATGATATCCGTACAATAGTCATAAGCATGTATATCAGAGGAGTGTTCTCATACAACATACAACAACTGTGTTCTACGATAATATAGAGTATGGCATTGTGTTCGCTTTGCAACAAAGAAAATATTTGGCGAAATTCTGAAAAGCAGTGCTACCAACTTGAGTCTTTTCAATTTCGACGCGACGAGATGAGATGACGTTAAAAACGCCCGTCTACGATGACGCTGATTTGCATCTGTTCATTTACGTCGCGCGCTAGGCTCTCTACTAACCTAGCGTTGCGCGTGTATATATTTGTAAAGGGGTGTATATAAGTATGTAGTGGTATACGAAAGAGCCGTCTATATCTATATAGAACTTCTATACATAACAAGCGTATAGAATCTCATTGTAAAGTTGCACGGGTGTCGGAAATCTATTGTCATGAATCTGTGAGTCATATGAAAATATATATATACACGAGACAATAATATGCATATATACATCACACTGATGAAAGTGCGATGTTGAAATTTACAACAATGTCGAAATGTTGAACTTTGTCACACAAACAAAGATGGCTGAACGAAATACTGATTAGGAAAAGTTGTAAATTTGAGAAGTTTCGAAAATTGTAATTGAAATTTGTGTTCTAAGGAGGTGTTTTGAACATTCGTGCTCTGCTTGGAGTTATAATATAGTTTAAGGCGTGGCGCTAAAATAGAAAGGGAACGTGACGCAGTGTGACTTTTGTGGAACACAGAAATGAATTGCACCGGGCTAGTTGGAGCGAGAGTGAGCTCTGATTTATTTATGTCTTTTATATAGAAAGTCGCATTGATCTTTGAAGAAGAAGTAGAGATAAAATAAGGATTAGGAGAACAGTGAAGGGTTAAATACGAAGCAGAAAAGAAGAGGAAGAAGAAGAGAAAAAAGAAAAAGGAGGAGAAGAAGAGAAATAAGAAGGAGTAGAAGAAGGTATCATAGGTGGAGAAGACAAGAACGATGAAGAGAAAGAGTGAAGAGATGAAGAGAAAGTGCCGCGATAGAGAAGCTGAGAAAACAGAGCAAAGAAATGAAAGGATGATGAGGGTGTGGTCAAGGATGAGTAGGAGATGGTGGTGGAGAAGAAGGAGAAGAAGGAGAAGATAAGGTGGCGGAGAGAAGTAAGTAAAAGGGAAGAAGAGACTTGCAATAATGAATTGCAAGACTCATCCATTACCGAGTAGAGTACGTTCTCCAGCTCCAGCTCCAGCTGGCAGAATGCTTCCGCCTTTCTCTGTTAAAAACCCAGACTGGATTTAGAGGGAAAGAAAAAGAAGAAGAAGTAGAAAAAGTAGAAAATAAAAGGAGGAAGAAATAGAACACGAATCTAAAGTATTGGCTTTTATTTGGCAAGCAGTGCCTCGTGCTGAGTTGAATGGGATGCATTAACTTCTTCTCTGTACTTGGCATGCACCTAATGTTACACACCAATTTACTAGTGTGAGGCTGTGAATTAAAGATTTCAAAGTATTCATTGATAAAAAGGACGGTAGAACGAAAAAACCTGAAAAACACTGAAAAAATTGCCACCTAACTATGAAATTCAACAAGATATTACGGCTCCTACCACTAAAATAATGCTGGCAATTTTTTTTTATTTTTTTTTTTTATTGCTGATGATGCCCACATGAGCCCAAGACTTGTGCGTGAGTAATGATGATAATAATAATAATAATAATTTCTCTGGATGATACTACGAAACATCCAGAGGAGTTTATTCAAAAAACAAACATACAGATATTAAAGAGAATCCCGACTCTTAAAATTGCTAATAAATATAATTTTATTCCTAATTATGATACCCCACTATAATAATATATTATTTTATAAAATAAACTACAAATTTTTTTAACCAATTATTAACTACATTATAATATGTGTCGGGGTGATCATAATAATATATTATTTTATAAAATAAACTACAAAATTTTTTAACCAATTATTAACTACATTATAATAATTAACTAATAATAATAATATATTTTATTTTTAATATAATTAACTAATTAACTGATAATAATAATATATATAACTAATAACACCATAACCAACACAGATACACCACTAATATACCCCATAATAACATATTAATACAATACAAATATACACCATAACAACACCTAGATGGCAGACGGTGCCACGACCGCTGAAACGACAGCAAGCTGAAGTTGCGACGCCGCAACCAACTACGCTAAGCAGCCCGCCTTGAAAGTAACACTCGAACTCTATTTACACAAATAACTCAAAACACAGTTATATCACAAAAGAAAAAACAGTTCAATATCATACAAATAACAGAATATATAGCAATAGATCTATATATGTTTATTTGTATATCACCACAAACTGTCACTCGTTACAAACGTAAAGGAAGTCTGAACAATAACAACCAACTCCCTGCTGTTATTCACACCCGCTTTTATACGATTTTTATTTATTCTAGAAATTTCCACAAATATACGGGTCATTCTACTATTTACTCAAACATTCTAGAAACGCATTTGTCATATGAGAGTGAGGAAGACCTAGTTATATTGGTAGGAAATTCTACAATAACCTATAGCAGTTTTTAAAGAGTCTTGAAAAATATAGAAATATTTAAAAAATATTCAGTTGATGGAGTTTTTTATAGTATACAAGAATTCCTTTAAGCCTCACCTCAAATAATTGATACAGTAATCATGGTAACTAGTGTAAAAGATTGTATAATTTATTGTTGATCTGATTCGTCTAATACTGGAGTCTCCAAGACGTAATCTGAAGAAATGGCAAAGAGAGGAGACGAAATGAAGACAGAAAAACAAGTAAATATTAACAGAGAAACTGGAAGCACTGTTGAAACAATGAATAGCGCAGAATAATGTTTTCTACTTTCTTGTGTTTCCTAACAATAAGCTTGTAACTTTAAAATTTTAAAGATAGAAAAAAGAGAGAAAAATAGTTAATTGATTGACTTTTATTTGCGCGCTTTACAAGACTTGTACAAAGACTTGTACTAAAGTACAAGACTTAGTAACAAAAGTGCTGTGGGCGAAGTTGAGGCATGAGAGCCCCCTCCTCTACTTAACCCACCCCATTTGCAGATTGCATGTACTGCAAAAAAAAAACAAATTTTCTCTGTTAGTTTTTCCTACTAATACTTTGGGAAATATTCTAGATATCAGATCTTGGAAAGTAACACAAAAAAGTTATACCTCTATACATTTTTCAAAAATTTCAGGAAAAAATCAACTAAATGCATGTTCATGAAGTCAGAAGTGTTCGTAGCCAAATGGGTAGTGCTGATTTGGTCCCTTTTCAAAGGACCCGGGTTCGAACCCAGTTCTGACCGAAAGATTTTACCTCACTCCCGTGTTTCGGAAGACACGTTAATCCCAGCTGCCTAAAAACAGTCGTTAAGTCACATAAGAGGCTCTGAAGAAGAAAGGGCCCCAAGTCCTAACTCCAACCTTAATGAAGGCAATTTATCTATCTCACCCCAAAAAAATCTAAAATACATCAGCATCTAGTTGGATATTTTCTCGAAAATTAATTTTGAAGCGAATCGAATTACATAACCGCATTTATCAGCATCAAAGTGCACTTCATTAATTCAAACAAAGTAGAAGTAATTTAGATGGCAGTGGCTTACTATGAAGATCGGATGGGACAAGTCTGTGCTAGGATGGCCGGTCATCCATCATCTTTTTTTCCCCTTTCTGTCTTCTTTTTCTTCATCCTCCTTTATTCAATCCTCACCTCTCTTCATCTATTCACTCGTTATCTTCTCTCATAAACCTTTCTCTACAAGAAACATTTGTTCAGTGATAACTGTTTTACTTTCGCTGTATATGCTTTTATTCCTCCTCCTTATTTGCACTAATTCTTTCAACACCATTTCTTGAAAACCACTAACCAAAAAAGTTGAAATAAATTTGGTACACATGTTCATAAGAGACACTGGACGCGTGCTAAGAATGGATTAAGAACGGACAGGCTCAAGTTTTACCAAATATCCATCCAACAAAAAACATTGTGAAGCAATTTTTTTAAAATTACGTCATGGAGACTCCAGATTAAGAAAAAAGTGAGAAACGACTTCATATTGAAAGCTGACAAAGAAGGCATCACGATTATATTAGAGAAAACTGAATACATAGGTAAATTTAACGAATTCATTTAGACAATAATTTCATTAAACTGTATTCCAACCAACAACATTTTAATAAATTAGTTGAAAGTAAGCTGGCAGGTATTAAGTTAATTGGTAAGCAGAAAATCAAATATTTTACAGTTATGAGCCCATACCCACCCACATTATTTGGCCAATAGTATCATTCCATGTTTAGTACATATTAAGCTACTCTATACTTTAGTTTTAGTTTGAGATTGATAATGGTTCAACAACCGAAACTAGTTTCCCAATATTTTTAATAAACGTGGTTGTGACAATTTCGTCTTATTATTCATTATGAATACCTTCCACAATATCACCTTCGCCGCTACAAAGAAAGTATTCAGTTAGCCCAAAATCCACAAGAATAATATTCCGATAAGACCGGTAGTGTCATTTATGTTCTAAATTAGCCCATAAACTTAATAGTAGCTTCTGATCATTAACGGGATTCCAACCCAAATTTGGTAGCAAAAATTCAGTGGGGTTAGTCAATAAAATCTGAAATATTCCTGTTCATTCGTCTTATAAATTTGTTTTTTATGTAACTAATCTTTTAACATATATACCGGTTAAAGAAAGCCTTAGCATACCTGAAGACATAATGGAAGCTACAATTAACGATTCTATTATTAGAACTGAGCTGTACGAGGTATGTACTGGATATAATTATTTCAAAACAGAATCTATTCATTTCGAATTAATTCCTCAAAGTGCTATTAATTTATAGAGAAGACTTCCGCAATGGCAGATATTGACAACAGCATTTAATAGCTAATGGAAATTTAGTGGTAAGACGTCCAATCAGCAATTGGGGAGTCCACGGTTCGATTCCTGGTGGTGACTGATATCTTTGTACAGTAGCATGTATCGATTTCCATCAGCCATAAGATTGTATAATTATTGTTAATTTGATTTGTCTTATACCCCTTAACTGGAGTCTCCAAGACGTAATCTACAAAAAAAAAGAATCACAGGGCTTCGTGGAGGGCAGTGAAGAAATGTGTTATAGCAGATATTCAACGGTCAATCTTTCGAAAATGTAATTCCCCGGTTCGGAACCCACTTGAAATAGTGGGTCTACTATGTTCTCCTATATAGCTCAAACGGCCAGGTGAAACTGCCCGTAAGGGTCTCCCCACTGATAAAAGCCATACGCTTATTATTATTTATAGGCTATCAAGTAAGACAACACAAACACTTAAT
Source organism: Conomelus anceps (assembly GCA_948455865.1). Taxonomy (NCBI): domain Eukaryota; kingdom Metazoa; phylum Arthropoda; class Insecta; order Hemiptera; family Delphacidae; genus Conomelus; species Conomelus anceps. The sequence continues at coordinate 93,092,714 of OX418218.1, forward strand.
ACAGTTTAATCAGCTGTTGAAATCAACAGTTTTTGCCAGAAACTCTAGTTGCTTCCTTTATACAGGACTTAAGTGCTGCTTGAAGCTGTCAGAAACTGAAACTACTGTTAGTTGCGAATGTCAGTAACACTATCAACTTGACTATGAACTTTACTTATAGTTGCAGCAAGAAACGAACCCTTACTTGTCCTCTTTCCTCTCTCACTCACTCTCTTTATCACACTCTCTTTCTCTCTCTCTCAGTCTCTCCCAAATTCATCCACTTCCACCTTTCTTCAACAACTTCGTTCCCAGAATCTGTCAGAACATTGTTGAAGTTCATTCAGGTTGAAGTCTATTCTATTGATGCTCAATCAATGTCACAAGTCTAACAACTTGTTAGGTAAGTCTGTCGCAGTACACTACTGAAAAGAGACGAAGTTGGGACTTGCAGAGAGGCAGAGCAAACTGTCAGAACATGTCTATCTATCATCAGTCTAATGCACTATCGATGGAGACATCTTGAAAGTTTCGGCTAGCAATTTGATTTTGGAGACAGCTGGAGTAGCATGGAAGTCTCGATGGTACATCTCAGCGCTTCGTGAGTTTCCTGGAAGGTGGAGACAGTATTAAAGCGCTTGTAAATTTCTTATTGCAGCTTGTAGAATGTCTAGATTAATGTTGAATTGCTTGTAAATTTCTGATTGGAGCTCGTGAAATTCTTGGATGAATCTTCTAGAAGGTGTTTAATTTGTTCTCCGTATCGGTGATGAAATATCGTGGTGAGGGATAAAACTGATGAAGAAAACCTCAATATACGAAAAATCACTTCCCGGTGGTTCGGAATCCACCTTAAACTGTGGGTGTATCTCATTAATAACCATCATCCAACTCATTACTCACTAACAACTCTCATACCTATGTGGACCTCATCGTCAAAAAAAATTATAAATAAACATGATGAAAAAATAAGGCTAACTAGTGGTCAGCTGCACAAGCGCCCATGAAGATTGATTGATCCAAGGTCATGGAAGAAGAAAAATAATGTCAGAGAATGAGATGATGGTCAAGGAGGAACTGAAGAGGAGGTGGAGGAGGAGGTGAAGGAAGAGGAGGAGAAGAAGAAAAAGGAGTGAGTCCAAAGGATAAGTAAGATAAGATAAAGACAAAATTACTTTATTTACGTAGATTTACAAAATATAACTGTGACTTTATTAAGAAGCATATTATTAACAACACAAAAAATTTTATATGAGAAAAAGTTTGGATATCAACAATGATATTTTATGTGAAGCATTTACGTAATAAGCGGCAAAAATTCGTCCATTCAAACTTAACCTTGATAACTTCGAACTGCGAGACTATATAATTAGTAATAATAGAATAACATTTACATACAAATTGAAAAAATTAGAAGTGATTGAACATAATTGAAATCGAGTTTTATTTAAATATTTTCCGAACAATACAGATGAAATATTATTTACAAAATGAAAGATGAATGTTGTCATGCATGTGCTCTATTGTTGAAAAGATGCAGTCATTCTCTCCAAAAGATACCTCTTCAATGACGAGGTGAAGCCCGTTCGACTCTCAATGCACCTAATGGAATTAAGATGAGGAGGTGTTGAGGAGAAAGGAGGAGCAAAAGAGGTGATGGAAGGGGAAAACAAGGAGTGGGGGAAGAGAAAGATTAGACTAGGTAAAGTTTAATAAAAGTAGAGACTTGAGGAATGTTATGAGACCAGAAGCTGAAGAGGGTGCTCTCACAAAGTTTCCAGAAATTGTTTGAGACACGAAAATCGATAAAAAGAGAATGGAGCGTTTGAAAATTGAGCTTTATTTTTCCGATCGCATCATTTTGACGAAGAAAGTGCCAAAGTTGTTAGGGAGTTCATTTCTTTCCAATGTTCGGGTATTTTGAACATGCTTGGGGCGAAAAACGTCAATTGTAACGGTAGTTTTCGATTTATAACGGTACATTAAGATTTATGATAAACCAATCGGTTGTCCGATTCAATAGAATCGAGTTATTCATTTATTTTTTAAAAATTCAATATAATCATTTCTTTTTCTACATCTCCATTTTCTTCTTCTTTTCCTCCTTCTTCTGCATCTTCTACCTCTTTTCAATCTTCTCTTCCTTCTCCTTCTCCATCTGGTTCTCCTTTTTCATTTTCTTTTTCTCCTACCTGGTGTTTATGTTGATTAATGATTAATGATTGATGATTAATAATTAATGATTAATTATTAATGATTAATTATTAATGATCAATGATCAATGATTGATGATTAATGATCGTGATTGATGTTAAAGTGATTCTTCCAATGGCTACACTATCCATTCAAAGTCTGTGTATTGAGCTAGTCAGTACTTCAGTTTTGGTTTGATAGAGATTGACTATGACGTGACGGTCGAAACTATAGTATTTCGTCTGTCAATTAATTTAGTATATCATCTCTATTATTTGTTATATAATATAGTATAGTATTATATTATATAGATATATTATAATAGCACGTATTCTGCCCAAAACTCTACTGAACCCCGTTTGCACAAACGTCCTTTCATAATCCGTATAGGATTGCGTATGATTCAGTTGTGTAGCATGTGGTCATCATTTCGTGATTTTGTGCTTGCATTTAATTATTCCTTTTGTAAGTATTACACAGACATTTCATTCTTCTCATCCATCATATTATTTTAGTAGTTTAAATTTTTATAATTAAAATTTTGTTAATTTTATTATTTTTCATACTCTTGATCTATTATTGTATTCATTGTGTTATTTATTATTGTCATCATAATGACTTTACTTGCTTGTTTTCTTCATTATTGATTGAATTTTCTTCTGTTTTCATTTTCATTTATAATTATTTCAAATTGCATAGTGTTGAAATTATTGTATTGTGTGAAGCAGGCAAAATGGGGTTACACCTGTTGTCTCCATTAATAAAATTATTTATTTATTTATTTATAATGATGGTTCCACTTCTATATCAGACTACCATTCATCACATCATTCAGTATAAAAGTGAGTCATTATTTGGTATCAAAGTGTACTTTTGCAAGATTACAATGCAGCCAACAGAGTCAACTAAAAATTGCGAATTCCGATATCAGATGAGCATAAATTATCGAAAATATTTTGCTTGAATAATTCGTTATAAATTGAATAATGTAAATAAATCTTAATATTATATGGTTTGGAGAGTAAATAAGCTTTTAGAATTATAAAAAAATGCATTAGTGACTGGTATTGTTCATTAATATAAGGCTTTTTTTAGGTTATGTTGAGGTGTAACAATATGGCGCATGTGCGTGAATGGTAACATTTATTTTATAATAGCTACGTGCTCAACCATTCAAGATATTTAGTTAATGCAAATAGGTATAACTATATGCTTTCACATAGCAGCTTGGTATAAAAGTAGAACGAATAATGAACCATCATAATGATAGGAGGTTTGGGTAAAACCCCGAGTGCAAACTGAGCTTTTGTGGGACCGGGATCCATCACTATCACCGTTCTGGGATAATAATTCATTTTAAGCTCTGTTGCTGTACGGGAATAAGTTGGGACAGTTACAACTGCACTAATACGATGCTGTTATCAAATTTATTACAAATGCAAATGAACATTTCCCGATTGCGGATACGTCATCAGGCAAGTAGCCATCTAACGCTGTAACATGCAGTTCAGCTCAAACCACAAAGCCACCATAATACCTATGGTATATACGTCACTATATATGACTAGGGTATCTATCTCTATGGTATCTATCGATATATACTACTAATATATCTATAATATCCATTTATTGGGAGAGCAGTTGTATTTTGTACTACGAGCTTTTAGTAAAGTACTTACTTCCTTGTGTACATGGCAGTGAATGGCAGAGAGAGAGAGAGAGAGTGAGAGAGAGAGAGAGAATGAGAGAGAGCGTGTGAGAGAAAGAGCTAGTGAGAGAGTAAGATATTTATGAGAGAGTGACAGAATGCGAATGAATAATGAGTGAAAGAGATCGTGCTCAGATGAAGCTTATCATTGATAACCTAGTATTTATCCCATTAAGGGTACATAGTTCTATAGAAAAACAATTTCAAATATATACTAATCTACTCTGTACTTTAGTATTATTTCTTTGAGATTAATAATGGTGTAACAACGGAAACTAGTAACTCATGGTTTTCAATAAATTTGACAACTTCGAGTCTTATTATTTATCATGAATATCTTCCACAATATCACCTTCGCTTCTACAAAGAGAATAATAATTATAATTATTATAAATATGAGGCCTGCACCCCTACTAAAGCATGGCACATGCTAAAGTTGGGTTAAAGTAATTTCCATTAATAAAATTATGTACTGCCACTCTGCAATTATTTGTAGTTGTAGATGTAGTCTTATACTATAAACATGTATTACAGATTCAATTCCTGGAAATAAAATATTTATTAATTTATTTTATTCATTAATAGTTCCAGTTTAGATGTTATAAAATGTAAAGCTATTGCTATTTGTATCCCAGCATAGCTTTAATAGGAGTTCAGCATTATGCATGTCTTTGTTTACTGTCATAAAAATCTCCTAGGCCTCAGTAGAATATGGGATAAAAATTGATAATAATTGATAACTTTTTTTTGTGTTCTTTTTTTTTGAGAATGAAGCCCACATAGGTCTTAGACCTGTGCGTGGGTAATGACTGGATGATGGTGATTGATGAGTTGGACCTACAGTTTTAGGTGGGTTCCGTACCACCGGGAAGTGATTTTACAGCAGAGAACAGTGTCTTTTTGTCTGCAAAAGAACTAATTCAAATATAAAATCAATCAATTTTTTATTGCTAAAACTTAAAATGATAGTCACAATATAATATTACTTGAATTCTCATGATCTTAATTTCTAAGAAGAATAAAGAAGGAGGAGAAGAAATAAGAGGACGAGAAGGTGAAGAAGAAGGAGAAGATGAAGTAGAAGAATTCAAGTCCTAAGTTTCTATTATCCAACTATACTAGAAGTCAAACAAGACCGTCCATTTTGAATTCAAGTCTCGGAACGTGGTCTCAGCATCCAGGTGTAATTACTTCGAGATTAGTAGGCTAGAAATGTCCCAGACCTCCAGCAAATAGGATTGCAGGTTTGGTGATGTAACGCAGGATGACATTTTGTGCAACACAGAAAGGAATTAGACCTATCACACTTATTTGCGCAGTTCAATTGATATCTCTGTTTCTGTAAAAACTGCGTCGCGTCACCAAGCCTGTGTTTCTTTTGTGCTGGGTTTATTCTGTATAAGGTTTCAAGAAAAGTCTACCATACTGCCATTTGACGTAAAAATAAATGTCTAAATAGCAGTGAAACACTTAATAAATTAACTGAACACTTATGAAGCACAGTCTGTCACTATATATATAGTAATGGCACTGTTATGTGTAAACTGACTCAGCAAATTGTCACTATGTCGTTTATTTGTTTGAAAACATTGAAATAACAACTTAATTTCCTGCCAAATGCACCGCCGCTTTTATAGGATTTTTGTTTATTCTAGTAATTTCCACATAATTATATTTATGTAACATTCCGCTATTTACTCAGACATTCTAGAAAAGCATTTTTCATATGAGAGTGATGAAGACGAAGAGAGGAGACGAAATGAAGACAGAAAAACAATAATTACATTTCAGCAGTGAAACCGGAAGCACTGTTGACACATTGAGTAGCGTAGAATAATGTTTTCTTCTTCCTTGCATTTCGTAACACTATTGATATGTCGACAATCAACGAAGTTAATCCACTTCGAACTTGAAACCCCCGATTTCTATAGCAATATTGTCACATTATTTAAAAAAGTACTGAGACTAGACTACACTTTGTTGTATTAGTTATTTTAATGTAGTACGCTGGTTACACGCACTGGTAAACGTGATCAGCTTTTCTTGAATGTTTGTTATTATATTTTTTTGAAAGGGAAATAAATTCATTGTTCATTATTCATTCAATATCTCTTTAATTACAATAGTTACAGACTCGGCATTTTTTGTTTTTCATTTAGGTGATGAATTAAATTAATCAAATTCATCACCTAAATGAAAAGCCCTAGTGTTTGAAAAAAAAATGTTAAGAATAGCTGCCAACTCCAGCCACTTTTATCTCTGTAACGAAGCGTTTCTGGACCTACTGTATGTAAAAAAAATATTTGTTCTTTCAAAAATATAAAGATTTGTTTTTGAAGCATGAAGCTGGATGATGATGATTACAAACAAATAGAACATACATATAAAACAAATTCCAAGAAATATAAAAATAAATATAAATAAAGAAGTATAATAAATATAAATAAAGAAGTATAAAAATAAAGATTAAAATAAACCTGCCAAGGTGAAACAAGAGCGCAGAAAAAATTGTGATTTTGATGATAGCAATGAAGTGGTGCAGTATTACAGATTTCTTCTAAAACACACTATACATTCTATATTGTACGTTTGGGTCCCTATTCAGAGAAAGAAATTCCCCTCAAAATTCACAAATATACAAGTAGGAATTGAAGCAAAATTACAAAGTCTCACAGATAAAATGTTTTACCTCAAAGCACGGTAGTTATTCAGGTTGGTAAATGCTTCTGAAAAGAGGCTCACATCGTCAGCGATGTTGAATTTCAAATTTGTACAGTGCATCTCAAAGGAGTTGGCTGGTAAAAAGTTCTGCTCTAACAATTACCCGGAATGAGTTGCGAATTCATTTTTGTTTAAAAGAACACGTTTTCTTGTGATCATTACCGTGTGTGTGTCCACACACTTGCTCAGAGCGGTCTATGTGTGTTGCTGAGAGTTATCCAGCCGTCTTTGATAGCCAGCTTCAAATACAAGTGAAAGGCGAACGCAGAACGTAGAGAGCAATTATTTATCTTTTGAATTGAGTTTGGCGAGAGTGTGCTGAGAAAAAAGTGGATGACGGAGAAAAGGAAAGTAAAAGGGAGAAAGAAGGGGAAATAAGGGATAGAGAAGGAATTGGAAGGGAGAAGGAAGCGATAAGTAAAATGTCGTTTTGATGGAGAGACTGAAAAACCTTTTTTCATCCATACAATACTCGCTCGTTATGTAATGTGACTCCCTTACAGACTCTCCTATTCACTCTCTCTCTCTCTCTCTCTCTCTCTCTCTCTCTGTCTTACTCTCTCTCTCCTTTTCTCTCTCACTCTCTCTCTCTCACCGGTTAAGTGTTAAGAATGGACGAGTGCATTCAACCTTTTTCATTGCTAACACAATTTTCCCAAAATTGCAAAGTAAAATGCTTATAAATCGAAAACAAAGGCGTCCTTGAAAAACGGTTCACGCCATTGTTTTTTTTCTTAAAATTTCACACTGAAATAATGTGTCATATGACCACCATCCCATTTAAAACATAAAGTAGAATCCAAGATGGCGGACAAAATTTTAAAACCAGCAAAAAGTTGAATTTTTAAAACTATCCGCATGAGCTTCTTTCGTAAAGAACGTCTCCGTTATTGCGTAAAGCCGTTTCCATACTTGAAAATCACTCTGTATAAATAGTCAATTTGCGCAAAAAAGATCATCTTAATCTGAATCTCTCTTTCTCCTTCTACCACTCTCTTCCTCGCATGAGTTGAGTGGAACCAATATTAGGATATTAGGATTTATTAGTAAATTACTAGAAAGTATTAGGATATTAGGGTTGAGTGTGAAAGAGGACCTTGTGTTCTAACTTCGCCCTTAACGATTATTATTTAGAGATTGGAATAAGCTCGAAGCTTAAAAAGTTACCTTAACCTTATGAAATCAGTTTACAATATCCTTACATACATGATAACTAACATTTTAATATCATTTAAAGATAATTATATTCTTCTTCCTCCTCCTCTTTCTCTTCTTCATTTTGTTCTTTATTCTTCTGCTACTTCCTCTTTCTTCGTTTCTCTCTTTGCCATCATCATCCATAACACAGCAAACCTCAGATATATTATAGGAAAAGGCCGCCATATTATGTTGAATTGGAATATGGAAAATAACAAACTGTGAATGTCTGTAGACTTAGTTTTTGAAATAGCGTAAGCATGTTGTTAAAAGGTAGGATAAATAAATAATGTTATTTGAGAATTCATGGAATAAAATCATTTCCATGAATTCCCTGCAGATATGTCACTTCCACTGCACAAGGCATGGTTCTGTGCTAATTGGGATTTCACTTGATATCAGCAAACGTCGGAGTGCTCATCATTTTCAATTCTCATTTGCATGACAAATAATAATATTCATATCGCCGCCAACAGCAGCACGATTTGCATTAGGAATATACTAGTACAGCACATCAGTGATGCCAACCTATCAAACTTCCTCGACTTCAGTTGACTGTGCCTTTGACAACGTGCGCCAGTGGTGTTGGTGATAAATTTAATTCAACGCCTAGGAAGTTGAAAGGAGTCTTCTAATTGCTATGCACCACTATAGCTGAGAAATCAACCTCAATAAAGGAGTGAAAATTTGCCTATCCGAAATACAGTGCGTTCATTAAGTCGCGCATATCCAAATAAACAAGTCTGTAAATAGTAGGTTTTTTATATTAGTTCTAGTGGCTACCGTAAGATAGCACCACTGGTAATATAAACAACAGATGTAAAGCCCATTATTGTGTGTACAGGCAGTATTGTTTAGATTACGATAAGGTAAACATGACATTTCCCAAGAGCAACGAGTATTCCTTCTTGAACAGTATTTTACCAGTATTTAACGCCTCCAAATTACTTCCTGTAGGGGTTATCTTAAAGGAAGGGTATATAAAAATAGGCCTCATACACTGAATGAACTGAAAATGAACATCACAAGGAGAATAACAATATTAGTGTAGGCCTACTCCACAAAGTGTCAACAAACGTGGTAAAACTAATTCATGCATGTATTAATGAACAAGGCAGCCATTTTGAACATATGTCATAAGACATAAAATGTTGAAAATAAGTACAGTATATATGTTTATAAAATTTATAACAATAATAAATAAATAATACCAAATAAAATACATTACTTCACAACCTTTTTGATTTGCGCGGCTTAGGCTGATGAACACACTGTAGCAGGGATTTGGATTGCTGGAAAATTAAAACCATCAGGGTCTGCGGTTTTGTTTGTTTGTTGTTTGATTGTCTTTTAAATTGTTTGTTTTTTGAATGTTTGTTTGATTTTTTGTTTGTGTGATTGATTATTTGATGAATTGTTTGTTTGATTGTTATTCTCTCCCTAATACTCTAATAAACCCTATTAATCAATTACATTTTCAATTGGTCTTTTCATAAAGAGTTGTTTTCCCAGCCTGTACACTTTACACCCTGAAATTAGGCGGCTCAAATAAATTATTGCGGTGTGGCAAAAACCAACTGACTGCGGTGACAAACAACTTCTTGACTGCTAGAGTCAGACTTGTAGGCTGGGCAACGACAACTAATAAATCTGTGATTTTTTCCATGACGAAATACTTAATGAACAATCTAATATTAAAACCGACACTGTATTTCACTTTTAAATTATGTTTTACTCACATATATTGGAGATGCTTGAGAAATGCATTTCACTTCTGAAAAGAACCTTTGTCAGCCTTAAGTCAGCATTCCTCAGGCATCTCCAATATATGTGAGTAAAACATAATTTAAAAGTGAAATACAGTGTCAGTTTTAATATTAGACTAATAAATGTTTTAAACTCATGCTTTAAGGTTGGTAAAAGTAAGAGTAGATGCGTATGGCTTTTATTGCTGGGGGAAACCCTTGCGAGTAGTTTCACCTCGACGCTTGAGCCATGTTATTGGAAACGTAGTTTGCCTACAGTTTTAGGTGGGTTCCGAACCACCGGGAATTGATTTTACGGCAGAGAACAGAGTTCTTTTTGCTGGTTTATCCAATCGGTCACCTTTACAAAGAGGGCCCAGGAGAACGTCGTTGCTTGTCTTATCTCATTGAACAGATACCTGCCACGGCTATCGCTTCCCCCTATTAAGGTTGCACCATGGTGATTCTCTATAATTTTCATAATAAATTTTATTAATTGCTACATGTTTTGACCTTAACATTACATTTACCAAAGTTTGAATGCAAAAATAATTAAATAATTTGCATTTTAATCCTAAATCAATTACAACAACAAATAGTACCCATTAGGGAATAGAAATGTCAAAACCTAACCTAACCGAAAACATTGCCACGGTTTGTTCACAACGTACGAATAGGTGCGTGCGTGAGTGTTATGTATGAGTATGGGTATGCCAGGTGCACAATAGCGTGTAATCCCCCTTGTAATGCTTCAAAGTCTCTTGTCACTCATGTTGGGGGGGGGGGGGGATCTGATACCCCCTCGGCATCCAACAACCCAATCATATCAAACTGGTCCTCTCGGTTGTTGTTGTTGTTGTTGATGTGCGATGTCCATCCATGAAAGCAATCTTGCCACGCCGCCGCCTCACTGTGAAGTACAATAGCACACCGGAAGAGCGCGACACTATATACAGTACAAACATATAGAACTAAACAGAGTATACAGGCGTGTGCACACCTTCATTGCATTTTGTATGGATTGCAGTGGGTAACAGTATGAAAAACGTTCATGTTGGATGAAGGGAGAGGCAGATAGAGTGAAAGATGAGAGAGGGAGGGAGAGATAGAGAGTATAGGAAGAGAAGTAATGAGAGAAAAAGAAAGAGAGGGTGGGAGAACAGGGAGGAGGAGAAAGAGTGAACAGATCCAGACAGAGAGTAAAAGAAGAGACGGTGGTAGGGGATCATTTGAGTCGCTTCAGAAAAAGCGAGATTGGGAGTGAGAGAGAGGAAAATTGAGTGAAAGAGAAGAAGCGAAGAATAGAGCAACAAAGACAGGTAGAAAGTGAGTAAGAGAAAGGAGAATGGAGGTATGAATAATTGGGGAATTGAGAGAGCGATTAAAGTTGAGTGACAGAGATAGTGACATTTAAATCGCTTCAGAGTGAGAGAGTGGTAGAGAGAGAAATAGTATGTGAATGAGAAGGAGATGAGAGTAGAGCAATAAAGACAGGTAGAAAGTAAGAGGGTAGAAAATGTAGTAGGGGTAGGAATTGGGTGAAATTTATTGAAGAGTAAAGGAGAGATTGATGAAAATAGAGAGTAAAATGAAGAGAAATATGAAAAATGATGGAGATAATTGAACTAAGAGAAACTAGAGAGAGATAAGATTGACATACAGAGAGAGGAATGAGGAGGAGGAGAAGAAAGAAAAAGGAATAAAGAATTAAAGAATTCTAAAAAAAAATTAATAAAAAAAGGTATGTGTAGAATAAGAAGGAAGATAACGAAGATGATTGAGTTGAGAGAAACTCCAGGAGAAAGAGGATAAAGGAGAAGGGGGGAAAACGTGACAGGGAGTGAAAACAGAAGAGGATAGGGAGGGTAATCAAGAAGAAAGAGGAAAAGTGGAAAGACAAAGAAGAATTGTGAAGGATGCTGGACAGGAAGTGAGAAATGAGGAGAGGTATGGAGAAAGTGATTGGGGGAAGAGGTAGAAGAATGAAAGGAGAAATAGAAGGAGAACAAAATAAAATGAGAGGAAATGAGTAAAGGAAAAAGGTGAAAAACCATAGAGGAAACAGAATGCGTACAAAATTTTGGTGATTAAGAAAGAAATGTAAGAAATTAAGAAAGAAATGTAAATGGAAGTAAGAATATGAGGAAAAAGAAAGGAAACATAGAGTTTTAATAGCATAAAAGTTTATACAGAAAAAGTTCTATACACAGATGAATTAACAGATTGAACACAATATTGAAAAGGAAAAAGGGAAGAAACCCCGGAAAAAAGTAGAAGAAAACGGAAATAAAGAAAGGATAACGGTACGAGAAAAGTACGGGAAGAGAAGATAAAAGTGGCCATCATAAATAAAGCTGATAGTAAAAGTGCAGATGTACAAAATAAAAAATTGAAAAAATTGAGATAGAAGAAAACAGCTAGACAGCAGAGAAACGAAAGGGGCAAAGAAGAAAAAGAAAAAGCATATAACTACAGTAAGTGAAGGAAAATAAAGACGATGACAGTAAAACTCAAAAAAAAAAGAGCAGCAAGTAGAGGTGATATACTTTGTGATAGAGAATTGATAGAGCGTTATTTATTTTTTATATTAGTGTGTGAGTGGGAAGTAGTGGAGGCTGATTGAAAAGAGAGAAGGAAAGAAAGAAAGAGAGGGAAGAGCGAATGAGGGAGTGAGAGGGAAGATAAAGAATGTGTGAGAGAAGTGAGAGAGCCTCTGAGCGCGATGTATGATTGGCTAGTGGGTATCGCGTGTGTCCTTGTCATGCCTTTTCCATCACCTCGTCTATCTTTCTCCCATTACATCTCTCTTTATCAATCTCGCTCCCTCTCACTTGTTCTCTGTCTATCTCCTTACATAGTAACGTGTCAGGTCGTTCGCTCTAAGTAGTCACTTTAGTTCCGCGCTAACCGTGCTCCGGCCCGGATAGTAACCGGTAGGTACGCGCTCCTGTATTTTACACGACACAAACTCGTACAGTAGCTGATTTTGACAACATCTATCCCTTGAAAATCATAATTTAACAACATCTATCACTTCGCACTTCAAATTTGACAACCATAATCTGACCTGTCACTTGAATCTTCAAGTTTGGAAACATCTATTGGATTTCACACAATTTAAACCGGTACAGTAGCTGATTTGACAACATTTTTTCAACATCTATCACTTGATAATCAAAATTTGACAACTTTTCAACAACATCTAACACTTCGGACTTCAATTTTGACAACCATAAACTGACCTGTCACTCGAATCTTCAAGTTTGGATACATCTATTGGACTTCAAAAGACTTAAACTGGTACAGTAGCTGATTTGACAACATCTAGCATATGACAATTCAAATTTAACAACACTTTAACACCATCTACCACTTCGCACTTCAAGTTTGACAACCTTAAACTGACTTGTCACTTAAATCTTCAAGTTCGGAAACATGATCGGATTTAACTAGTACAAATTTGACAACATTTTAACAACATCTATCACTTGGCAATCAAAGTTTGACAACTTTTCAACAACATCTACCATTTCGCACTTCAAAATTGACAACCATGTACTAACCTATTCCCATCTTCAAATTTGGAAGCGTCTATTGGATTTCTCAAGACTTAAACTGGTATAGTAGTTGATTTGACAACATTTTAACAACATCTACCACTTAATTCTTTGAATTTAACAACATTTAGCCCTTGATTCTTCAAATATAAAATGCATACACTGACGTTCTACTTGAAAATTCAAATTCGAAAACGGTTATCACTTCACTTAGATTTTGCACGACTTCAACTTCTTACAACTTGACAGCATTTTGACAGCATATCTCTCACTTCCCAAGTTTGACAGCATCGTTCGTGTGCCGTTTTAAAAATTGACAACCTTTCAAATCCTTCAACTGAACTCCTCAAATTTGATAAAACATATCACTTTACTCATCAAAATTAATCATCATAACATCTATCATTCGTTTATTTGTATTTGACAACTTTTTTTCAACATCTATCCCTTAACTATTATTCAAATTTTACAACCACTACAAGACTTTTCTTCTGACTGATTGTATTTAATAGCTTCTTTAACAACTTTAAATTAACTGTTTGTATTTGAAAACTTTATGACAACATTTAACATTTGAATATTCAAATTACAAGACTGTGACAACTTTAACTTGACTATTGTATTTGTGAACTTCATGACAACATCCAAATCCTGTAGCCTCAAATTTGGCAACTACACTATTACAGCATCTTTTAATTGACTCTTCAAATTCAAAAAAATATCATTGATCTCTACAACCACTTAATCTGCTGGGAATCATCAACTATGAATATGAAGTGCTTGCGTTTTAGATAAAACTACTATAAAAATATAAAAGTCAAAAGTGCAAAGTGCTGTGACTGAATTTCAGTTCGATTTGAACCTTGATTACGTCTTGATTGATTTGTGTTTATACTCGGTGTTTGTTCTTGTGGTAATTTCGTGTCTCCTATGTGAATTTTGAAATAGTTTTCACTCTACAAAACTGTGAATGGAAAAATCTATAAAGTGAATCTCAGTGTCACAAATTGGAGATCTCCTGTCTTCTTGGTTGCTTTAGAAAGGTATGTTTATCAAAATTATCTTCTACTTTATGTTGTAGGGTGATCTTTAGCATTGTTGTCATTGATTTTTATTTGCTATTACTTTCAGCGATAGTTCTTTTGTCTATGCATTGGGGTTTGGGTGAAGACTGAGTTAAGTATAACCCTTCTAGTAAGGTTGGAAACATTGTGGGAAATAGAATAGAATAAAATATTTATTGTACAATTGTTTCAAGGCTAAAGACCATTGCAACACAAAAGACACTAAAATATTATTAGAAAGAATGAATAATTCTGCAACTTGACTGTACACATCTAGACGGTAATACATCATATTTCAAACATATTAGCCAACCATACCTAAAATTTATAAAATATGTTACATAATTAGGCTCTGTACTTCCATATCTTCCCCACGACATAATCAACCAAGAGAATCGATAGTCGATATGAGAGGAACGTTAAGTTTAGCTTAGGGTTTGGTACAGATAACGATTATTTTGAGATTGAAATTTTTATTCGATTGTTTTGTGGGGAAATACGTAGCTGCAAATATTATTATTATTATTATTATTATTATTTTTAACATAATAAAATACTAAGAGTGTACTCGCCACCTCTTCATTCACTTACAGTATCTGTTAATGATATGTTACAATTATGTTACACGTCTGTTGCAATAGTGTAATTATGCAAAGATTATGCATCACAATTTATGCATTTGCAGCCTCACTGCCTAACCATCTTCTAATCTTACAATCAACAAAACTAGTACCATACTAGACTAATCCCCAGTTGCACAAACGTCCTATCATAATGATGGTTCATTATCTGTTCCACTTTTATACCAGACTACTATCATTCAGTATGAAAGTGAGTCATTATTTGGTATAAAAGTGTTCTGTTATTCGAGCAATGATAGCTAGGTAACAATGCAGCCAACAGAGAGTCAACTAAAAATGTCAAATTCCGAGATCAGATGAGCATGAAATATATTTATGTTCAACAGTGCAACAGCAATCCTCAGTCCTGGATTGGTAATATTAAATATATTATAAAAACTTACGTCTCTATAAATACGTCTCTCTATTATAAATACCTCGTACTACGAGGTATTTATTTATTTATTTATTTATTCATTTATTTATTATGACAAATTTACAAATTTACAACGAATGTGAAGGCGCAATAGACTCAAGTCCAAAACTGCTTGCCCTTCACAAATTTTGAATATATATTAAATTGTCCAAAACATTGAGGTTAACACAGACTAAAAATTTAAGATTTGCTAAAAACTTTCTCTCGAATAAGAAAGGATTGGAGACTAAAGTTTCTATAATGTTATGTTTTTAATATTATTGTTTTTTATATAAACTAGTAAAACTAGTATATCATTCATTTGCATTATTCAATTTATAACGAATTATTTAATATTCGTAAACTTGCATATTTAATAATTCGTTTTAAATTGAATAATGTGAATGAATCATGTAACTCATTATATGGTTTGGAAAGTGAATTATCTTTCAGAATTTATTATAAAATCATTAATGACTAGTATAATTGCCATTAATATAAGGCTAGTTTCAGGTTATGTTGAGTTGTAACAAGATGGCGCATGTGCATGAATGATGGTACCACTTTTATACATTTACGTAGTATAAAATACCTAGTGCCCCACAATTCAAGATATAATATATCTGTATTATAGATAATACGAATGCCAGCATGTATATAAACAAACAATTGAAAAAATATTTATTTAATAGAGCTTTTCATAGTGAAAGTTACAACTGAGTTACTTTCACATCAAAATTAAGCCTCACCTCAACTAATTGATATTAGTAATTACAGTAACAAGTGTATATTTCTGTTAATCTGACTTGTCTTATACCGGTACTTCTTAAATGGAGTCTCCAAAACAAATTTTAAATAGGTATATTTATATGCTTTTATAGCAGCTGGGTATAAAAATCTAAAATAGCTGGGTATAAACTATGGCAATATTTGTGTTCAAGTTTGATGGAAACTTGATTTCAAGTAGTTGTAAGTTCTGTTGAAGTATCAACAATCCAGATTCCAACTGAGTAAACTAACTTGATTGCAACTTAGTGGCCTACACCACCCATCAACGTCAATCTCGAATGTTAACAACAGTTTGATCGACCCAGTTCATGATAGTGCAGTTTCGTTTCCTCTAAGGTTGCCATGTGGATGATGCAGCATATCGTGACATGTGAGATTTTAAATCGTGCTATCTCTGCTTCACTAGTTGCAAAACAGCGATAACATCCAGTTTCACTTTTCACTGGGAACATGCAAGAGCCATGTGCTTCAAGTTTTATAGTTTTCCAATAAAATAAGATAAGATTAGAACAACATTCATATCCCCAGAGGAGCTCCGTTTGAGTCTATGATGGTTTCCATGACGAAATACTAAACAATCTAACTTATTTTAAGCAATCTAACGTAGTAAGCAACCTATCATTATAACTGCCAACATTATAACATAACTAACATTGTAAGTTAAGTGAAAAAATAGGGTTTCTAACTTTTTTGTGCATTTTATTGACCGGTCAAAGAAAGGTCCATGTTTTAAGTCGACCGTTTTGCGTTTGTGTATTGTATGAATGTTTGTTTATAACGTATTTACGGCTAAATGCATTGACCAAATTCTATGAAGATTTGCATGGATCTTCCTTCAAGAAATGCTCAGCGATGTATGTGTAAGGATTTTCAAAATTTGAATTCAACGGATATTTGAAAGAAAAAAGGAAAGGCAGAGGGTTTTTTGTAGAAAACATATGATTTTTAAAATGAGCTCCATCATTTGCAATTGGAATCAGATCTCGAGAGAGCTCTTGGGCCGTCTTATTCATCTGGTTGAGCCGTCAAATGGGTTAAGTTATTATTTATAAGAATGGAATACTTATCTATAGTGGTTGAAGAAAGAATATGGTACACACAGGCTATAGATAGAAATTAAGCACCACCTCAAATAATTGATATTTTAACTATGGTAACTAGCGTATAAGATTGTTAATATTCTCTATGTGTATAATAATAGTTATTTATGTATTAAGAGCGTGAAGCGCGACTTTATCGCTCGAGCCAAAACATTTACATAAAGTAATTTTGCGACAGCGATAAAGAAGCTTCACGCTTGAATTACATACAATATTTTTCGTACAACTGCAGTTCTGGATTCCAACACAATGAAAGCTTGTAGTTTGTAACATCACAGACCGTGCGCGGATTTGGTTAACGTGCGCCATTTTTGAGGTTATGAGAATTTCACGGATTCTGTGATCCACCAATGAGAAGACATCAAAATCAAAACAGAAGCGTTGCGAAAATCAAAAAGAAAACAGCTGGCGAGCGTAAAGTACTTTACCGCTTGCGAAGCAGTAAAGAGGTATGTTACAATTAGTTTTCAGTACGTAAAGAACGACTTTACGAGCAGCTGTAGGAAATAGTTATTTATGTATTAAGAGCGTGAAGCGCGACTTTATCGCTCGAGCCAATACATTTACTGCGCGACGCGTAGCGGAGCGCAGTAATTTTGCGAGAGCGATAAAGAAGCTTCACGCGCGAATTGCATACAATATTTTTCCTAAAACTGCAGTTCTGGATTCCAACACAATAAAAGCTTGTAGTTTGTAACATCACAGACCGTGCGCGGATTTGGTTAGCGTACGCTATTTTTGAGGTTATGTGAATTTCACGGATTCCGTGATCCACCAATGAGAAGGCATCAAAATCAAAACAGAAGCGTAAAGAAAACAGCTGGCGAGCGTAAAGTACTTTACCGCTTGCTGAGCAGTAAAGAGGCATTTTACAATTAGTTTTCAGTACGTAAAGAACTACTTTACGAGCAGTTGTAGGAAAATATATTGTTAAGCTGACTTGTCTTATACTTATTAACTGAAATCTCCAAAACGTAGTCTTTGAATAAAATATATATCATATAATATGATGAATAATAAGACTTGAAGTTGTCATAAACACATTTATTGAAAACATTGAAATACTAGTATCGGTT
The DNA here is from genome assembly GCA_948455865.1 of Conomelus anceps. Taxonomy (NCBI): domain Eukaryota; kingdom Metazoa; phylum Arthropoda; class Insecta; order Hemiptera; family Delphacidae; genus Conomelus; species Conomelus anceps. Next base: position 93,110,878 of record OX418218.1, read on the forward strand.
GTTGAACCATTATCAATCTCAAACAGATTAAAACTAAAGTACAGAGTAGCATATAATTATACTAAACACGAAATGATACTATTGGCTGAAGGAAAACGTGCCTCAAATAGGCTGATCCTAATTAGGGAAGTGATAGCCGAGTGCCGTAGCAGGTATCTGTTCAATCAGAGATAAGCTACGAAACTCCTGGTCATCTTTGTAACGGTGACCGATTGGATTCGCCAGCAAAAAAGACTGTTCTCTGCTGTAAAATCACTTCCAGGTGGTTCGGAACCCACCTAAAACTTTAGTTCCAACTCATCAATCACCATCATTCAATTCATTACCCACGCACAGGTCTCAGACCTATGTGGGCTTTATCCTCCAAAAAAAATTGAAGGTTTGTGATTGGCTGTAGAATTAAACAAGACATGGTGGTAGTAGCAACAAGCAAAATATAGGTCAAAATCAAGAACCAAAATTCTTGAACATATTGAAAGCAACAAACAAGAACAATACAAAAAGTGGGCTAGAATAAAAACATTGAAGCTCACTGAAATGCAGTCAAGGTCAACAGAGAAAACACGAAAGTACCGTTATTAAAATGTAGGCCACAGTTATGATGAAATCAAGTTTGTTGTATTGAATTGGTAGAAATAAATTTGAACGTTTAAACTAGTATTGGAATCGTTTTTTACCAACCTACTTATCTCCAGAGCTTCTAAAATGTTCAATTGTCTGCCTTTGCTAATCAAATGCAGAAGCTCAACATCTTCGACCTTGAACTTGTGCCCATTTGTAATGAAATGCTCTGCAAAATTTGAGTTTCCTTTTTGGGTTTTCAACCCCCAAAATGTATTCATTCATTCTTCGACTGAAACTTCTACCGGTCTGACCCATTTATCAGGCATTACAATCACCGCAGTTCAATTTATATACTCCACTTTTATCCCAGATATCAATTTTATCTTTACTACCCCCAAAAAAACTCTTTAAAATAGGGTTTGTTTGAAAAGCTACATCGAAACGTTCTTTTTCAATAATTATTGTTCTCCTAATTTATCAGATGCTGACCCCAGATTAGGTATCGTTATCTACGACCTCTCTCCAGTATAAGTTACATCAATATATTTATATAGCACTGATTGCCTGCCAGTCTTCTACTTATTTTATTTAAAATTTTGTCAATAATAATCTCCTCATATCCATTTGTAAAAGCTATCTGCTGTATATATATACTCATGACTGCAGGTCAACTCAATTCTATGAGAATCTCCCTATATTCTGAAAGACCATCTTTCTCCCAAATTAAATTTTAGAACAATGGATCATTAGTTAGTCCCATTCCTAGCAAGCCTCATCATTCTCAAAACATAACAGTACATACTGCTCACTTCAGAAATTGAATATCAACTGATTATCGCCAGTGTCATGAACTTGAGCAACTAAAATGCATCGCGCTCTTAATTGGTGGGAATTCGCAACACAGATTATCAATATAATGCAACAGTAGATAGCAGGGAGAGCATAAATTACCACTAGCTGGTCTTCTTACACTATTGGGAACCTTCTTGTGTTCCCTGATAATTATTTAATTAAGAGATAACAAGGCAGTGGAGAAGTGGGTCAATTTAAAATAAATATACCGTGTTTATAGGTCACAGGAGGTTACATACTCAACATCTATTGTACAAACATCTTCATGCTGTTCTCTGTCGATGAAAGTATTGTGCTGAAAAATCAGGGATTGAAGTGGAAGGAGCGGAAGAGGAATGAGAGAAAATAGAAAAAAAAGAAAGAGAAAGAAGAAAGAGGAAGAAGGAGAAGGGGAATAAGAAGGAGAAGGAGAAACAGAATATAAGAAATTAGGAAAATAAGAAAAAGGGGTGATGATGAAAATGAAGAAGAAAGTGAAGGAGGTGAGAAGTAAAAGGAAGAGGTAGTGGATGAGAAGGTGGAGAAGGAGGAGAAGAAGAGAGAGAAAATATATGTAAATTAAATTTAAAAATATGTTTCAACTGAATCAGGCAATCTGTTACTAATTAAAACATTACAACATATATCTACAATACCGCTGTTTTTTGGTTTGAGGTGAATTAGGTATTATTCATCTCAGATGTGATACAAGAAAGGCTTCATCAATATTGTGTTGCTTTCCAAACGTATCGTTCGATTGATGGCTTGGACGCAGGAAGTAGCTCAGAGGTGTGCTAGATAGTTTACACACTCACCTATGCAGCCAGGGTCTGTGTAAAGGTGCGATGGGACTGTTAGGCATGGAGATTCATAATTTGTTCCAGTAGGCTTGGCATAGATACAACTGTGTTAGCTCAGTTAATAGTAAATGGGTATGGTTTTATTGGTGGGGAGACCCTTACGGGTAGTTCCACCTCGCCATATGTTATTGGAAACATGGTGGACTTTCAATTTTAGGTGGGTTCCGAACAGCCGGGAAGTGATTCTACAGCAAAGAACAGCCATTTTTGCTGGTCAATCCAATCGGTCACCCTTACAAAGAGGGCCCAGGAGAGCAATGCTTATCTAAACAGATACATGGGAAGTAATCTCAACATACCTCACTCCTCGTTTGCGTAGTACGCTCTTTGGACCACCTATGGAAGCTCAGCGAGGAAAGTAATCGCAACCTACCTCACTCCTCGTTTCCGTAGAACTGTCTTTTGAGCAAAACATAATGTTGAGGTGTGAAGAATCACCTGCAGTCGAAATCAACTATCATACTATACATGCATACATGCTGTTTTTAGAACGGTAGGGTTAGGAAGGATGCACTAGCAAGCCATAGTTTGGTGAGTCTTCATAGAATGAGCGGAACTAGAACAAATTTCCTGCCATTGTTGGAGAATGAGGAAACACTTGTGTTGTTTGTGAGAAGCAAAGCCCGATTCACAGGCGGTGCTAATGTCCGAATCGTTAGCTGATCTGGCTTGTTAATTAGGAACTGGGGAGTATTGTGCATGAGTGTTGGTTACTTACTAATGAGTAACGGCTGAGCAAATCCCACTGCGACTATCAAGATCTGTAATAGTCTTAATAATGTAGATTAGCTGATGGGAATAATTCTTGAATGGAGTCTGGTTCATGTGATTTATAGAGTAGGCCTATTAACCTACAATATTTATATAATGAATCTGAGTTGGCTCATGGTGAAAATCGAAGAAATGATTGTTAGGATCTTATCATAGATAAACCAAATTTTATCAAAACAAAAAAAAAATCTATATTATTATATACTAGCATTTTACCCAATCTTACCTAGAAATCGAGTTTGAATTTATTTTCTGGGAGATAAGGAAACCACTTTTGTTGTGGAGTTCGTGAGAAGCAAAAGCTCAAATCACAGGTTGTATCTAATGTCCTAATGACCTGAATCATTGATAAAATCAGGTCAAAAAATTGAATTGAGTTGAATTTCATATTAAATTCATTAGATCCTTCAATTTTATTCTTTTAAAATCCAAGTAAGTTTTGATTCAATACCTAATTTGATGGTTTTCATTGATTCATTTTTGATCACATTAATAGGCAAAAATAATTCCCAAAAACTCCCGTTTAAGCACATACAACATTAGATCCAGTAAAATTACAAAAATTTATTATTGTTTTAATAAAGCTACGTATTTGTTTATTATGCTCATTGGAATGGAAATAATAGTTACACTTACAAAACAGAATTCTGAGCAAACAATAATATAAAAATTAAATCATTTTAATCAAATTGGTTTTGAAATTACAAAACTAATTTGGAGAGTTGACTTATCTGAGCAGAAAATCTTGCCCAAACCGAGATTCAAACTGAAGTTTTCAATGAGCAGCTGCCCTAAAAGTAATACGCTACCAGGCCCAATGGGAGTCTGTGCTACTAAATGCTCTCAATTACGAAAAACAATAAGAATTATGATAATCATATGATCAAGAGACAATAACAACAACAATAATATGTGGGAATTTTTAAGTATTAATTTTGATAATTCTGAAAGAAAAATCAAAAATCGGGCTTCGAGGTGCTTTGAATCAAGTTTAGAGGATGCTATGTACCAAATTTAGTGTTCCAAATCGTTACCGTTCTTCTTAAATACATAAGACTGAAAAAAACACACAAACACATACATACTCTCTCTTATTATATAGACTAGTATTTTCACCCGTGCTTTACAACAGGATGTTCAAATCAAACATGTGATATATGGATTTTGAAAGGATCCTGTGATGTTGATATAATGGGAATGACAGAAATTCTAATTTACTTGAAATTTCTATTTAATTACTGAAATTCATTTGCGATGATACATTCTGTGTGATTTAGTTTGGGTAGCTTAAAAATATAAAGCTGATGTCCTCTAAACTGGTGAGCTATTTTGGATCCTGTTCACAAACCCGGCTTATTCGTCCAAACAAATATGACAGAACAAATTCTGCAGAGGTTTTGCAGAATTTTGAGATGCCACAAATAATCTAGATTATGAGGGGATTTGGCAGCGCTGAAAAATGCCAGCTCCAACCAGAGCAATGTTCCCGGCTCTAAACAGAGAGATTTGCCTACAGTGGGACATTTGCTACAAGCCGCAGTATTCAGTATTCAATGCACGCATAAAATAAATGACCACATCTCTGAGTTGAGGAGAATATGAACAAGAAGGAGAAGAAGGAGAAGAAGATACAGGAAGAAAGAGGAGAAGGATAAAAAAACGGAGAAAGGTAAATATAGGATGAAAGGGAAAAGACAAGACATCAAGATAATAAGTACAGTAGAAGGTGTAGAAGATAACAGAAGAGAAATGAAATAAGAAAAAGAAGGAGAGGAAGCCAGAGAAGAAGGGGGGAATGACAGGAGAAGAAGAATAAGAAGGGAAGGAACGAGAAGAAAAAGTAGAAGTGGAGGAAGATGATACAGGAAGAAAGAGGAAAAGGAGAAATATAGGAAGAAAAAGAAGACAGAGAAATAAGCGAAAATAGGGAAAACCACATAAAATAAAGAATATGAATACAGTAAGAGATGAAGAAGCAGGGAAATAAACCAGAAGTAGAAGAAGGAGGAGATGAAAGAAAGAGAAGGAGGGGAATGATGAAAAAAAGAAGAGAGGAGAGGAAGAGAAATGAGTAGGATGAGAAGGAGAAGGAGGGGAAAGATGGAAAAAAGAAGAGAGAAGAAAAATGAAGAAGAGATGTAGAGGTAGTGAAAGGAGGAGAAGGGAAGGCAAACGAAGGAGAAGAAAGAGAAGAAAACAGAACATCAAGTAGAAGATGAAGGAGAACAAGTAGGAGAAAAAGAATAATTAGCTGAGGGAGAAAGAGATGAACAAGAAAAAGAAGAAGCAGATAAAGCAGCAGAAGGAGATGAAAGAAGACGAAGAAGAAATTGAGAAGAAGTAGATGAAGAAAAGAAAAGGAAAAAGTAGAAAAAGAAGAAAAAAAGAAAATGAAGAAGAAGAGAAATAGAAGAATAAAAGGAGGAAAAAATGAAAAGAATAAGCAGGGGAAGGAGATGGAAGAAAAAAAGGAACATAAAAAGACAAGCATGAAGAAGATTAATACAGTAGAAGATGATAAAGAAGAACAAGGAGAAATAGAAGAGGGAGGAGAACAAGAAGAAGAAGTAGAAGAAGTAGTAGTAGAAGACGACAGAAGAGAAATAAGAAAAAGAAGGTGAAGAAGCCGAAGAAAAAGGGGGGGAATGACAGGAGAAGAAGAATAAGGAAAATGTGGAGCAGGAATAGTAGTAGGAATAGAAGTAGGAGAAGAAGAAAATGAAGTAGGAGAAAGAAAATGGATAGGAAAAAGACAAAAAGAGAGGTAGAAAAAATTGCGCAGGAGAAGGAGAATGAGGAAAAATGGTCCAGGAAAAGTAGTGAAAGAAGAAACAGGAGAGGAAGAAAATGACGTAGGAGAAAGAAGAAGAACACGAAAAAGTAGAAGAAGAAGAAAAGAAGATGACGACAGAAGAGGAATAAGAAAAAGAAGATGATGACAGAAGAGGAATTAGAAAGAGAAGGAAATGAAGCCGAAGAAGTAGAGGGAAAAAAGAAAGAAAGACAGTTGAAGAAGAATAAGGAAAATGTGGAGCAGGAATAGTAGTAGGAATAGAAGTAGGAGAAGAAGAAAATGAAGTAGGAGAAAGAAAATGGATAGGAAAAAGACAAAAAGAGAGGTAGAAAAAATTGCGCAGGAGAAGGAGAATGAGGAAAAATGGTCCAGGAAAAGTAGTGAAAGAAGAAACAGGAGAGGAAGAAAATGACGTAGGAGAAAGAAGAAGAACACGAAAAAGTAGAAGAAGAAGAAAAGAAGATGACGACAGAAGAGGAATAAGAAAAAGAAGATGATGACAGAAGAGGAATTAGAAAGAGAAGGAAATGAAGCCGAAGAAGTAGAGGGAAAAAAGAAAGAAAGACAGTTGAAGAAGAATAAGGAAAATGTGGAGCAGGAATAGTAGTGAGAGGAGAGGCAGGGGAGGAAGAAAATGAAGTAGGAAGAAGAAGAATGAAGAAAGGGGAAAGAATTGGAGAGAACAATTCGAGTAATGCAGAACAGTTTGTTGAGGAGGCTGCCGCTCCGAGTCTCGAAAATCGAGTAGAGTCTCGAAAATCCACGCACATTCATTCGCTTCACGGACAAAATCTCTCTTGATTTGTCAACAGACCTCGAGAAAGGGGAAATAGAGAGAGGGTACGAAAGAGGGGTGAGTGAGAGAGTGTGAGAGAAAGAGCAAAAGATAGAAATGAGTAGAACAACTCACTCACTCGTGTGGACGGACACTCATGTCGCCCCAGCTTCAGTTGCTCGCTTTTCTCCACAAGGGAATCATTTATTCTTATCATATTGCAGCTTCAAAATGGTGTGTGATACATTTTCAAACGGCGCCTTTTATTGCGCTCAGCAGGAAATTCATGTGCGATTTTCCGGACTTGGAATTTTCCTGCCGGAAAATATTGTGTGAAATCTGGGACGGCTGAGCTCTCAGTAGCAGTTGATGCGATGACTATTTTCCAGCATTAGGGAAGTGATAGCAGGTAATCAGATTAGATAAGCAACGCTCTCCTGAGCGCTCTCTGTAAGGGTTTCCGGTCAGCAAAAAAGACTTTATTCTTTGCTGTTAAATCACTTCCCGGTGGTTTGGAACCCACCTAAAATATTGTAGGTCAATATTTCCAATAACATGGCTCGAGGTGGAACTACCCGTAAAGGTCTCCCCACCAATAGAGGCCATACTCGTTCACTTTTTTCCAGGAATTGGTAATTTTTCCCAAGTTCCCAATTTATTTACATACACATAACTTACAACAAGCGAATATGATTTTTTGTGCGGACGAAGAGAGGTATCGATAGCCGCGAGCCGTAGCAGGTATCTGATAGAGATAAGCTGCGTTCTCGTAGGTCCTGCTTGTAACGGTGACCGATTAGATTGGCCAGCAAAAAAGACACTGTTCTCTGCTGTAAAATCACTTCCCGGTGGTTCGGAACCCACCTAAAACTGTAGGTCCAACTCATCAATCACCATCATCCAACTCATTACCCGCGCACAGGTCTCAGACCTATGTGGGCATCATCCTCAGAAAAAAAAATTAAAGGATATTTCAAAATGAAAAAAGGAAAGGCAATCAGGCCTTCTGTAGCGAATATATGATTTTTTAAATGAGCTTCTCCATCATACGAATTCAGATTTCAAGATAGCCCTCGGGGCCTGTTATTCATCTGGTTGGGCCTTTACATGAATAATTAAAGTTATCATTCATATAAATAGCATATTTTTGGAGAAGCAAATCATATACAAATATAACTCTTTGAACTCCGGATAAAATACATCACCACATTCAAGTCTCTGAATGATCAAGAATGTCCAGAGATCTGAACAATCCTCAACTAAGGTTCTAATCTTGGAAGATTATTTTCTGATAGCCATATTTGAGCTTATCGATTTCAGGGCTCAAATAATACTCTGATAATCCTACTAAATACTTAAAGCTTTTCTTGCTTCAATCTTTACATTGAATCATACTGCAGCTATGAACTTCGAAGTAGAAAGATATGTCTTCAAAAAAGACAGTTTGTGCAAAACTGCAATGCTAACCTCAACACACTATGCATCTGCGTGCTCAAAAGTCAAGATGCTATACTATCACAGGTTAGTGAAGACTGTAGAGCATGTTTTTATAAAATTACTAGCTGGCTCGACGCGCGTTGCTGCGTTCTCATAAAAATTCTCCTTGATTTTATTATTCGCCACCTCCCGCTGAGGTTACATTTCAAATTAGGAAAGAAGTTAGTCCTAGGGCTCTTCCAGCTGATCATAGAGGCTTCGTTGTTTTCTTAATCACCACCTCTGAATGAAGAAACATTTCAAATTTAAACCTCCTACGACTGACTATAAGGGTAGAAGCTGGTTTTTTATTTTATTATTCGCCACCTCCCGCTCAATCAATCAATCAATCAATATATTTATTCAAGTAAAGTTACATATAGTAAGCCAGGCTTAGTAACATTTGAATCGTCTATGTACAAATATAAAATAAAAACAGTTATATAAAAATGTGACAGCAAATAAAATTTTTAGAATAATACAACACTGCATATTATGTAAGCCTGCCAATACAATATCGTTCAATCACTATTATACAATTTCTGTATTATTATTTTTTAATCACTGTATAATAGAAACATAGGCAAAAACAAAAAACTACGTCTCCCTCCACAGCAACTCTATACGCTCTTCTATGGAGTAGAACATAACTTCCTTAATATAACATAATATTATTATAAATTATAATATAATTTTAACATAACTTCCTTAATGTTTAACAATATTTTTGGGAAGTTTACAAAATCCTTGTAAGTTGGGGGTAGCATATTAATCAACTTCAGACCACGGTAATGTGGCCCCTTTTCTAGAAGAGTCAGTCTATGTACCGGGTAAATGAGGATCGAGCCACCGTTTCTTGTATTGTGCCGCTGAGGCTGCATTTCAAATTTCTAGCTAGCACTTCATTGGTTAACAGATGTCATCAACAGATGTCATAATATTACATTTTCATCATACCCAGTTGTATGTTTCCTACATATTGCAAGGCTCCGACTGCACGGTAGCCTACATGCAAAGTGCAAAGTCTTTTGCTGTTCAAAGACAGCGTAAATAACGCCGCTGAGGGACCTGCCATATGATTAAAAACTCTTGACTTCTATCAGCTGTTCCTTTACGCTGTTTGGCCGGCAAATTCAGTAGGTTAGGTCTATAAAATGGATTAGTTAATAATAATTATTAGCTCTTCTATTAAAATTTATGGTCAGAAACCATCCCCAATATTCACACAACATATTCCCAAAGTTTCATGCTAATCTGTCAAGTGGTTTTCAAGTCTATAGGGAACATACATACATACAGACAGACATTCATTTTTATATAATTATATAGATGATGAAGATTGAAGAACATGATGTTATTCGCTAGAAAAAATGATTTTATTATTTTTTTTACTAATAATTCATCAAATTATAATAATATGAAAGACATTAATGTTTTGGTTTTTAGAGGATCGCATTATTGGAATGTCCATTATAGAGCAGGCCGACGCATTGGGTGTTGAGGTTAGCACTATCAATGCGTGGTGTGATTAAAGTTGAGTCAGCTGAGTATCTCATATTTTTGACTCAACGCTTGGGATTCTTGTTATGAATAAAAATTTGGCCAATCACAGCCGTTTCTTACGCCTTCCCATCGGACTCCCGTTGATTCGGCAGATCAGCAGTTGACTCCAGTCACTCAACAGAGTCCATTCACTCAACTTAATCAACAAACTCAATTTATTCACACTACCATTATCTTTGATGACTTAAATTGTCTTTTCTGTGAGAGATGATCAATCTTATCTTCAATGATACCGGTATTATTTTTTGACCGAACGAAGAGAGTTCTCTGTTTCAAGTGAACCGTTATGAATATGTCTGTCTGTCTATTTGTGCCGCATTTTCAGCTGAACGCGTGGACGAAATTCAATGAAATTATGCTTGGGTATTCTTTCAACGAATGCAAAGCGATGTATGTGTAATTTTTTTTCAAAATTCGCTTGAATTCAAAGGATTTTTGTAAAGAAAAAAGGAAAAAGGCTTTCTACTGAAGGAAACATGATTTTAAAAATCATATGCAATTGGAATCAGATTACAAGACAGCTATCTTTTTCATCTGGTTGAGTGAGCTTCATAATAAATAAGTTATCATTCACAAGAGGTCCGCTCAGGTATGCAACTTAACGCCATAATAATAAATAATAATATATTTGTTTGAAGAAAACAAATAATTTTAGTATAACAACAAGTGAGTACTAAATAAATGAAATTATACAAATTTGATAATTGACGGTCTATAAATTCATTCATTAGAAATGTGAAATCTGTTCTTATTTGAGCAATTAGCTGTTTGTAAAATAAAAATACAGCCCTGGTGATTTGATACAGAGTGATTTTTTGTGGAAAACAGCGATGAAATAGACTATGCAAATTTAATCAAGGGTTAGGTGTGATGATTGTGTTTAATTTTGCGATGGTGATTATCATTGAGTACATCGAGTATGTTGCTCTGGTCCTCAGGTCTACTGTTCACAAAACTACTAGTTTATGGATCATGATATGAATATATCAGCTGTTCTCCTCAGCAGACTATCATTACGTCACAGGATAATATCACAGGAATTTCACTTCCAACCATCCACTTTCGAAGCCTTTCTCACTCCTGAATGCTTAGCATGCCTTTCACGCTCATTCCTGAAGTTCTTCAATGAAAGTTTCTGGTTGCCAGCTTTACGAGCTAGCTTGACAACCCGTCTTCATAAAATTCCAAGCATATTTCTTTAAGAATGAAAAAAAAATCAATATATCTATTTAAATTTATTAAAATAAATTTGATTTTTCAACTCAACTCCTCCAAGCAGTACAAAAGTATAGTATTACCTAATATTTCTTTATTTGGATTTCAAACTCTTCTAACTAATGTAAATTTCCTGGAAAAATCGTTTTTAATCTATCTGTAGGTAACCGCTTGCTCTACATATCTGCACATGCGCAAAACTTATTTGGGTGATATCAAGTGGAAAAAATTGCTAACACTTTTCACAAAACAATTGTTTGTTTGTTTGTTTGTTTTTATTGATGACTGTTGCCAGGCTTAAGCCTATTGCAACAAAATAAAACAAAAGCATATGACAATCATTGTGACAAGGAACAAAAGAGTTAGTATTATAATTAAGAGAAAAAAAAAATAATTATATAATCATAAAAATAAGAAATAAAAGTTGAATGTTTTTGGTTTTTAAATAACTGTAATTGGATTTCAAACGAACGAGAAAATGCGTAATAAGGACTTATTGGGTCTTATTAGATGCTTTTAGAACTGATAAGGACAGTATAGGACTATTAGAACCTTTAAAACAATAGAATAATGATAATCGTATGGCTTTTATTGGTAGGAGACCCTTACGTGTAGTTCCACCTCACCATTTGAGCCATATAATTGGAAACATAGTAAACCCACTATTTTAGGTTGGCTCCGAACTACCAGGAAGTAATTTTACAGCAGAGAACAGTCTTTTCAGGAAATAAAGTGTGGTGAAAATAGTGTACGGTTTGCTAAAACTCTTGTCTCTTTTCACAAAACAACTGGAAATGAAGCGGACAAGTAAATCTAAATTGAGAACTTATAAGAACTCAATCATGTATATTAAATCCTGAACCATTCAAAGTTGAAAGTACTGAATGTGGGTATGAGATATACTATGTAAAGTCCGAAATAAATATAGAATGAATATTCTATGTTCGCTGATAATGGAGCTCAGGTCCTGTAACGCGTCCGCTAGTACTCACAAATGTAAGTCATGTTTTAAAGGCAAGTTATCATCGGTAAATATGATACTTAGGCCTATCAATACAGGTATATCTATATAGTATAATATAATAGTACTATCTATAGAAGTTAAAATGGCTTCTTTTAGATTAAGTCTTAGATTGAGGTGTATAAGACAAGTCAGTTCAACAATTATATGCATACAATATCACCTTACACGCTATTTATCTCAATTACTATATGAGTTAGTTAAGGTGAGGCGTAATATTGATGTGAAAGGAACTCTTGTACACTATTAAAGTTGTATCAACTGAATTAATATTATGATAGATTAGAATATTGAATATTGTTTTTGTTTATATTTTTTCAAGGCTCTTAATAAACTGTGGTAGCTTGTTGTAGAGTTTCCTACCAATATAACTAGGTTTTTATTCGAATAAGCTACTATTTTGACTCACCGAGTGAAAATCTCCTCGGCTTCTTGTATTATAATCGTGTACGTCAAGATTTTGGTTAATATCACTCTTTTCTACATATAAAGTAGCTTCATACACATATAAGCAAGGTACAGTTAGGATACAAAGTCTCTTGAACAACGGCTTACTTGAATCTAATCTTAATTACTCTTTCCATACACCTATAAAAGCTTTCTTTTGGATCTTAAACACCCTATAAAAGTTTTGTTTTGATAAGTTACACCATACTAAGGGCCATATGCACAATAAACGTTTAAACTGGGTTTAATCTAAATGTCGTTTACCCTGGATGACAGTTTAAACTTGAGTCTGTTTATGCTCAATAGAAACGAAAGTAATGTTTAGTTTAAACGGCATCTCCGAAGCATGGCGATAAGTTGTTGTCTAACCTGACTTCCCATAAGTGCATGCAAAATATTGTATTTACAGATTCTTTTTACAGAAGTTTACAAATAGATGTTTGTTCTCTACCTGAAAACTGTAGGAGAAAGTTATTAAAAATAAAAAATAGCACAGTTTTGTTGGATAGTTTATTAGTTTTCAGTCTATAGTCTTTTATTAATTCTAGAACTATATTAGTGGTATGTTTGTGTAGATGAAATCGGTTAAAAACTGAACTTCATCCCATTTGAAAAAATGATCTATCCCCATACAAATATTTCGCGGCCATCGTTATTCTATATTTTGTCTTTCCATCCATAAATTCTAAGTCTAATAATAAATTATAGAGACTAGTACCGTATTATACTTATGAAATAATTACACTATATAATACTCCAACTGGAAAACTATATCATGTGATATGTGAAACAATATTGATAAATAATTACTTCACTTTGCTTGGTACCAGAAACTTAGGATAGAACTATAATCGTTTATTAAACGTCTCTTGCTGGTTTAAACCACCAAATGTAGGCGTTTACACTAAACTCAGTTTAAATTGGGTTAAAGATTTAAGATTGTATTGAGCATACAAATCTACAGTTTAATCCAAGTTTAAACTATCTACATGCTAAACTCAGTTTAAACGCTTATTGTGCATATGGGCCTAAGATAGTTAATGTGCAACTGTAAATGTTCGTGCTGCACTTTCAACGAATAGAAAGAGAAGAAAATACGGGAAAAACGAAGAACACAGTTCAGTTATGATGGATAGTTATTATTAATTCAATCATAACACATGAGTTTAGTTGGTGACAAATAAAAAAATAGAGCAAGACAGATGATCTCCCATGGTAACTCGGTTTTGATCTGAAACTTGATTATTTCTATCACGATTCACACTTCCAGTAGCCGAAACTTTCTTGTAACTTGAGCTGAATCATAAGACACACTTAGCATAATAGTATCTCTCAACTTGTACAGTCAGTTCACGACGGTACGAAGGAGTGACTAGGTCTGTTTGGTATTCAGACGACTCCAGTTGTAGGCGACAAATAATGGATTCTTCTTGTGCAATAAATGATCGATTGGTGGGGGGGGGGCGGGGGGCCCCAGGGGGGGCAGGGGGCCCCAGGGGAGTCCCAGGGAGACTAGAAGGTGGGAGGGAAGTCTGGGCAGACGGCCAGAAAAGTCGCTTATCCGTCACTGTGATCATCATCGGCATCATTTGCGTTGAAAAGTACACCTCCAACTTTTTCTCTGTGGGCTACCATTTTCTTCTCTTTTTTTACTACATTGGTCGCCCACACCCCACAAAATGCACGAGAATATTGATATTGACAAGAAGATGAGAAGACGGAGAAGAAGGAGATGTAATGGGAGAATTGGAAGAGGAAGGAGAAGTAGGAGGTGATGGAGAAGGAGTAGGAGATAAAATAAGATAACATAAACTGTTCAACTATATACAAACATGAAATTATGACTGAAAATGATATTAATATGATATATAGAAAAGAAGGAAAAAAGCTTGGTGATACATTTGTATTAAAAGGCGAAGTTAGGGACGGTTCTTACACTTAACTTATTAGGGAGAGAAGGAGAACAAGAAAAAGAAAGACAGAGAAACAATGTAAAAGCTGCTTTCCAAAATAAATTATGACTAAGTCAGGATTTAAAAGCAATGAATTACAGTTTTAATGCTCATTTCTGCCCCTTATCAAATTGTTTTCTTCGCTTTCCTTACTACTTTACTGATTATTTGATGAATAATAAGACTTGAACTTGTCACAACCACATTTATTGAAAACAGTGAAATACTAGTTTCGGTTGTTACACCATCATCAAAAAAAGTGCAGTTTATAAATTGAATTGCAGTGATTGTAATGCCTGTTATGTGGATCAGACTGGTAGAAGTTTCAAACGTAGAACAAATTAACAAATTAGAGATTGGAAATCCCAAAAAGGAGACTCAAAGTTTGCAAATCATCTAATTACTAATGGACACAAGTTCAAGGCCGAAGAAAATGTTGAATTTCTGCATTTTATTAGCAAAGGCAGACGATTGAACATTTTAGAAGCTTTGGGGGTAACTAGGCTGGTAAAAACAAATCCAAAACTAGTTTAGATGATCAAATTTATTTCAACCAATTCAATACAACCAACTTGGTTTCACCATAATTCTGTCCTACATTTTAATAACGGCACTTTCGTGTTTTTCTCTGTTGACCTTAACTACATTTCAGTGAGCTTCAATTTTTTAGTTCTAGCACACTTGTTGTATTGCTCTTGTTTGTCGCTTTCTACGAAGCATGTTCAAAACCTGATTGATCCTGACTTAATATATATAACAATTGAATTGTGTTGTGATATATTTTTTTGTGTAATTTATTTTTTGCTATGAATATCAGTTACTTGAGCAAAGTGCGATGGATTTTTTGTGGTTCTTAATTCTAAAACGATTCTTGTTTAAGACTTGTGAAGTCAGACTTGTTTCGTTTTTTTTAATTGCTATGTTTATATTTCACGAAGATGTATTTAAGTTATTCCTATACATATATATTTTTCAAGTGGAATTTACTCTAACTTAATGTAAATTAGTATGTATTTTGTGAGTTTAGGTAAGAAGAGAGCTTGTAAGCTCTTCTTAAATTAGAAAAATAAATCGATTCATTCTCTCAGTCTTACACACACACTCTCTCACTCTTTATTTTAGTTTATTATAATAATTATTATTATTATTATCATTATAATTATTATTATTATTATCATTATAATTATTATCTTAAGATAATAATATGTGTATTAAAGTTAGTCATAGGTCTTTTAAGACCTGCCAACTTCAATTACAATTAATAAATATCAAAAGTATCACACTCTCTTTTGATTACAAGCATTCATTGTAGCTGAATGAGGATAATCCACAAATAAACTGATTTGTATGCAGTTGTTGGATATGTGGGCCGGCTGCCGGCTGCCAGCTGGTTGGCCTTGGCTTTTAGGCCATCATGCAACGCAGCACCGCGGTTGCTTACAGCAAGGCTATGCAAAATCAAGGCTATGCAAATCGTTGTGCATCACCGTGTCTTGCTTATGACAGATTAGGAATCTGTTATCAGATTCTGAACTAACGGCTCACTTGTTTGAAAAGAACGGATTATTTGGTATAATGTTTTAAGAGTTTTATTTAAAAAATATTGTTAAATGAAGAATGAATGCAAAATTGGGCATAGCATCACATAATGGGAGTGTAGACATCAATATGCAATGGCTTAAAATGATTAAGGATTACGAAAAGAATAAAATTGTTGACAAGTTATTTATGAGGGGAACAAATCTTGAAAATTTAATCTTGCAATCATCAACTACATTCTATCTAAATCAACCGTTACAAGGGAGTAACCAAGGATCCGGCGAATTAAATAATAATAATTATGTAATGTCATTACCAATATGTGCTTCAGGCATAATTATGCACCATTCAATCATGGTGCTTACTAAACTCATTACGAATCTTGCAATTCAACTGCTTCGGTTTTTTCCTATAAACATCATAATTATTATGCTTCTAAATTCGTCTGTTGAAATGCACGTTGGCAATTCTTGTAAAAGAGTTTTGTTCTTCTTCTTGTACAACAGATCTGATTATATATCATGCATCAAAATGTTCTGTTTTTTTTTCAATTAAAGGATTTAAAATAGTTCCAGAAAATATTCCAACACAATCAAAATGAAAACGTCAACGCTTGTACTGTGAAAAAAGTTGATAATTTGAGCTAAGAATCAGCCTTTGTAGTTTCAAAGTTTTTATTTTCAAATGTAGGCAACAGCTTTCAATATTTAAATTTTCAGTAGTATGAACCAACCTGGAGCCTATAGCGGAAATCTGTTTCACATCATAATTATTTTTATATTCGGCCCTCATACTCCAAAATCAATAGCGATCTCACTTTCTTGGTCTATGAGGAAGCAATGTACCTTGTTTTAAGACTTTCTTTGTAGAGTTGAAGGTGATATTGTAGAGGATATCCATACTGAATAATAAGCCTAAGTTGTCACAACCACATTATTTTATCGAAGGTGATATTGTAGAAGATATCAATAATGAATAATAAGACTTGAAGTTGTCAAAACTTTATCTAGTTTCGGCTGTTACACCATTATCAATCTCAATCAAACTCAGTTTCATGAGTCTAGAAGCTTTCTTTCGAGCGCTAGGGCACAGGCGGACGGACAACGTCAAAATTCAATAACGCCTTGTAGGGTTTTTGAAAAATTTCAGTGTGATAAGTCAAGCAATCGTCTGTTAAAAAATAGTGGATAGTTCACTTCACGGTGATGAGAGTGACAGATCAGTAGTTAAAAAACGCAAACGGCTTTAACGGTACACTATTTGTTAGGGCACGCAGCGCTAACGCTATTTGTTGAATTTCAGCTCGCCTATGGTATTTGGCAGTGTGCATTTGCCTCAGTGGCCAGGGCTAGAAGTCTACTCTGAATTGCAGTGGATGTGGACCTTTCGCCCCAGCAGTCAGTCATAGGATGGAGCCAGTCAGTAGTCAGTCTCAGTATGCTTTGCTCCATTTGTCAAAGCGTTTGACAGTGAACTGCTATCAGCTCAGCTCTCCTTCGCACGTCTCTCACATTCTGATACTCATTCTCTTTCCCTCTCACTTGCTCACTGACTCTTACTCTCAATCTTTCTCTCCTAAACTGTCAATCTCTCTTTTTCTCGTTATTTCTCATTCTCTCTCTCACTCTTTCTCTCTCACACTCACTCACTGTCACACTCTCTCACTTCCTCTTACTCGTTTTCTTTTTTTCTCTCGCTCTATCTCTCTCTCTTTTATCTCTCACCCTATCTCTCTCTTTCTCTAATTACTATTAGATTTTTCATTAAGAAAATCTGTACAAAATCATTATCTCTAATTACCATCCCATCTTCTCTCATCATCATTCATATCATCTTCATAATCATTCTATATATATTTTTATTTATATTTTAATCATCTTTTGTCAATCTTTCTCAAACCTCACTTTTTAGTCTCATTTTTAGTATTATACTGTACACTTTATTATACATTCTCATTATCTCAATTAGCAATTCTTAATGCAATATCACTGTACAATCTCAAATCAATTAAACTAACTCAATAGTTTGCTGAATTTAAAAATAACAAAAACCAAATGTTCTTAAGGTTAAGTGCTCGAATGGACGAGTTTTTTGTCCAAACTTCGCCTTTTCATGTAAATGCATCACTTAGAATTTCATTTCATTAGCTCTACCCATTAGATAGCTTTTAATATTTCCAACAAAATGTAAATAGTATCAACCAGGTCTACTTTCTATGTGATGTTAAAATACTGTATGTAAGTTCACATTTGAAAAAAGTTGTAAATTTACCATGAATAAAGTAATCTAATCTCTTACATAATCTCTTCCTTTCTCTTTCTCTCTTTTTCTCTCTGTTTCTACCTATTTCTTTTTCACTCACTCTCCTCTTCCCTCTCTCTTATCATTTCTCCAGGAGAGAATTGATGGACACCCTTTGAAATACGCCGGGCAGCTTTCCTGTCCCTACAGATCCTCAAAATTGTCTTTCTCTCTATGACCTCTCACACTCTCTCCCCCACTCACCCTTTCTCTCTCATGCTAAGGTCAAGTGCTCGAAAGGACGAATTCTTGATAAAAATAGATTCGCACAATTTAATAAGGAGACTGCTCTGACCAAACCAATGTTCCACCAGTACATTCCAATTGTCTCTGATAGTTGACATTAAATTAAATTCTGCTCAAATATCGATTCGGGCACAGAAAATTCATCCCCATGCATGTTCCCATGCAGGGCTGCGTTATTTTTGAAACATGCATTAGATAAACGACAAGCGCTGAGATAATGAGGCACAAATCAAATTGAGATGTGAATTAATTTTCCATAATAACGTCAACACCTAATAATTCCAGCAACGTATAATGTCAAGAGGGATATGGTTAAGCAATTTCTGTATCCTATAGCAACAGACTGCATGAATGAGTCTCATGTCGAACACACTAATAACTTCTTGCTAGAAGCTCCTTGAAGGCTAAGCCGTGACAGCAACTCAATCCACTCCAGACTATTATAAGATCGTTGCTATGTCGCCTGATGGGGGCGAAATTAAATTCTGCGACACTGTACAGAATTAAGTGAGTTGAATTTAACGGTGAATGCATTCCTTCCCGGCGGAAATTCCACGCCAATCAAATATAGTGCTCACACTTGGGTATCAGACAAGGGTTTTGTAAAGGAATGAGGTTACACTTTAACCTAACTTGCTGTGTTTTCTCTTTAATCGAGGAATGTTCTCAATGGAAATGCAAGCATCCAATACGGGCAATTCAGATTTCACACTCCTCGTTTGCTTAGTCCACTCTGTAGAGCAAAACATACCTGATGAGTCACTCACAACCAAAAGAAAAAGAAGAATAACGAAAATAAAAAGGAGAAGAAGAGATGATAAAAGACAAGGAAAAGAGGAAGAATGAAAAGGAGAAAGATAAGAAGGAGGTGAAGATGAGTAGCGACAATAAGAAGGTGAAATGATGACGAATAAAGAGTTGAAGGAGGATATGGCGTGAAAGATATTCTGATTCAATTAAATCCGGCTACCTTCTAATTATTACAATGTATTTTTTAATTTCACAATATTGTTGCCCATTGATCGTTGATAAGTCTACAGTTAAAAGTGTTGTACAGCCTCAATATTCATTTACAGCTCCAGTGTAGTAGTCAATCTCGTGCTTGTTCTAACCTAGAAAAGACAGCGGAAAACGCATGTTGCAACTTAATTTGCATATAGATATACTATACATCTCCTCCAAACCACTGCCTGCTACCATGCTTCAGCTCTCCGGAAACCCAGACTTATTTCTTTGTTCCACCAGGATATTCAATTACGATAATCTAATCCCTTTCCTGGCTGCAAACGCAATTATTTCAGCAGCGCAGGAAATCTGTTCAGCTGGCTGGCAGCGGCAGCAGATAACAAAGAATTCTAAAATAATAATCTTCAGCCATTCTCTGTTGCCGGTGAATATTCTACATATTTTCTTCGTCCTTTTTAAATCCAACTTTAACAGGAACTGGGGATAAGGTGTTTTATGATATTTTACGGGTTTTATCACTAAAAATAATGCTAGAAAAATAATGTAAGAATAGAACTAGAACCTTATTTACGCAATGACACACTTCACAGATTTATCAATCAAGAAATAACACAAATATGTACTCTCTTTGTAGTGGCGAAGGTGATATTGTGGAAGGTATCCATAATGAATAATAAGACGAAATTGTCACATCCACATCTATTAAAACTTAGAGAAACCGGTTTCGGTTGTTACACCATTATCAATCTCTGTCAAACTCATCTTAGTTTCTCTAAGTTTTAATAAATGTGGTTGTGACAATTTCGTCTTATTATTCATTAAATATGTACTCTCTCTTATGTCTCTCAAATATTTCTCTCTTAAACTATACTGGTTAAGTGTCAAGAATGGACGATTCTTTGTCCAACTACGCCATTTCATGTAATTGCATAACTTATATTGTAGTTAATACTGTAGTTAATATCACTTATACTGTAGTTAATATCATTAAGATCATACAAATAATATAATCTTACATAATTTCTAGCACTATAAAAATAGCATCGTCCAAGTTTACTATAGTATCTATGTGATGTTGATGATTTTAGTTTTCATCTAATTTTATGCAAAATTTGTAAATTAATTATCATGAATAAGGAAAGATAATCGAATCTAATCTCTCTGTTTCTTTCTTCCTTTCTCCACCCTTTCCTTCTTCCTCTAAACTCTCTTTATCAAACAACCCTTGCAATGTTAATATATTCAGGAAGAGTCTTCCCTGTAGAAACAGAAACCTTCCTTACTAAACATAAAACCCTTGTTCTACAAAAATAATCTTTAACCAAGTGAATTGGCTCTCTCTCTCTCTCACAACCTCTCTCTCCTACTGTTCCTCTCACTCTCTTATTTTTCTTTTTTTATTTCTATTCACTCATTCTCTGTCCATGGTCATCTGGATTCGTTGCTTGCACCATGAATTATCGGTTTAGTGGTGCCGTCCAGGAGTAGCCTAAAGCGTTGCCCCCTTTTCTGACCCCCCTTCTGTGCCTCTTTCTGCTCCCTCTCAGCTCCCTATTGAGCCCTCCATTGAGCCCCGAGCCCCCCTCCTTCTCGGGGACTTACCGAATTACCCTCTCGAATTTGGCCCTCTTCAAACTCTCCGCGAACACTGTATTGACTCACCTTCTCCTCAAAAACAGATATCCTCTGACTCAACTCGAAACTCCTCCATTGATTTGGTTAGCGGCGGCGTTTAAAGTCGGGTCTTGTCCTTCCTTCTCAGCCTAAGAGTACACCTTAATGATGTAAGCACAGGACCCTTGTTTATCCACAGGTCTCCGGACTATCCGGGTTAGGTTTGTCGGTATTTTCCCCAGATCTCAAGTTCGAATTGATTAATCAATTTGTTAGTTGTGGGGCACTGATTTATAATTTAAGTGATTTTGTTGGGGTAAGTGATGGTCACGAGCCGTAGTAGTTGATAGACAGATAAAATAAGCTACGGACTTCTAGGCCCTCTTTGTAAAGCTGGGCATTCACGTTCCGATTTGCAGTACCACTTGCAGTCCAACCTCCAAGGTTGGATCCGAAAACGGAACGTGAATGGGCTTGTTGAATGGTTGGAATTGTAGATGGACGACTAGATGGACGACTAGAGGGACGACTTTCGAATGTCGACGGTGTTGGAACGTGTGTGGGGGCGTCGGATCAAAGTCGTCCAACCTATCTCAGTCAGTGCATGACCTTCGGGCAAGTTCGGGCAACATCGGGCAACTTCGGTTACATTTTTCGGCTCGAGAGCGACGTTCACAGCTGACTAGGAATAAAGTTGGATTGCAAGTAGGAGCGTGAGTGGAGTCGACTATCCACCTAGTAGTACTACTAGCAGTACTGCAAGTGGTACTGCAAGTTGGAACGTGAATGCCCAGCTCAAGAGTGGCCGATTGGATTGACCAGCAAAAAAGACTCCGTTCTTTGCTGTAAAATCACTTTTCGATGGTCCGAAACCCGCCTAAAACTGTAGGTTCAAACAATTAGTCACCATCATACAGTTTATTATCAACACACAGGTCTCATACCTATGCGAGCTTCATCCTCAAATTTTATTTTGAGGATGTTGCCCACATAGGTCTGATACCTGTGCGTGGGTAATGAGTTGGATGATGGCGATTGATGAGTTGGACCTACTGTTTCAGGTGGGGTCCGAACCACCGGGAAGTGATTTTACAGCAGAGTACAGTGTTTTTTTGCTGGTCAATCTAATCGGTCACCCTTACAAAGAGAGCCCAGGAGAACGCAGCTTATCTCTATCTGATTGAACAGATACTAGCTACGGCTCACGTCTATCACTTTCCTATGTAGCACAAGCTAGGATAACGAGCACTTGTAATTTGATGGAAGTTTTCACTTGTAAATTGTAATCTGTATTTTGTTTCAAATCATAGGCCAGTTGAATGAGAAAATACAAGCTAGTTATAGTAGTCCTCATATGCTCTTGATAACATTAATTTCGGCTGCACATTTTTTTTTCAAAATCACCTTCATAATTTTTTTTTTAAATTACGTCTTGGTGGATCCAGTTGAGAAGTATAAGACAAGTCGCATCAACAATATTATACACTAGATACCATAATTACTATATCAATTAGTTGAGGTGAGGCTTAATTTTGATGTGAAAGGAACTCTTGTACACTATAAAAAGCTTCATGAACTAAATATTTTTTCAATTGTTTTTTAAATATTTCTATATTTTCAAGGCCCTTTAAAAACTGTGGTACCTTGTTGTAGAATTTCCTACCAATTTAACTAGGTTTTTGTTCGAATAAGCTACTATTGTGACTCACCAAGTGATAATCTCCTCAGCTTCTTGTATTATAATCTAAAAGTTGAAATTAAATAAAAAAATTCATTCTTTATTAGGCGGAGTTGATAAGCTGACTAGTTATTTGCGAAATATTACTGAGATAAAACTTCTATGAAAACTAATAACATTAGTTACAGCAGTTTATAAGACATGAAATCCATGTACTGGTACGTTTTAAATTTCAGGCTTGTGAATTAGACTAGTTTTGTTATTCTCGCAATACTTATATGATGGGTTCTTTGACCCATCAAATTGATAATAATATTTTCAAGTGTTCACTTTTAAATTCTAATATGTATGCTGTTATGAAATAAAACTCATAACCGGTACACTAATAATTTTTAATTTATTTGTTGTTAACGGAACGAGAGGGATTTGCAAGTATCTACACGTAATATTTTCACGTATCACTCCTTGCATTTCACATTAATTTTCTTACTGAGGTTTGCTCAGTGAGGAGAGAGACGAAACGAGAGTGAGGGAGAGCGAGGAGTGAGAGGGAAGTTATGGTGTGAGTGTCGAGAGGGTTGAGAGAGTGTTAGAGAGGGAGAAAGAGGGAATGCGAGGATGAAAGAGAAAGTTCATGAGAGAGTGAGGGGTTGAAGGGGATAGAGTGACCGAGTGCGAGAGTGTTAGATAGCGGAAAGAGACAGTTCCATTCCGTGCCCATGCCTACAAACAGTATCTGAATGCTCTACTAATTTCAGTGTACCAAAGCGAGGGAAAGAAGGGCTCGATGATAATTTGATCAAACTTGGTCGCAGCAAGCTGGCCAGCAGTATTTTTTGTAACAAAACGTGCGTTAAAAGTTAGCTTGATGAATGAATTCTAATGGCCGATTTTTGTGTCGTTCGTTGAATGTAACGGCAGCTCTTGTAGAAACGGAAATTTAATTTTTTTTAGTACGCTACGTTGTACTATTAGCTTATTGTGCCTTAAGTTGAATTAAATTTAATTCATCCCAGATACAAAAAAAGGCTACATCAATTGTTGTTTTCCAAACGTCTCTTTTGAATAACAGACAAAGGAAGAAGCTCAAATGTGTGCTGGACAGTATGCGCACTCACCTATGCAGCCAGACCCTTTTTAGTATTGGGAGTGAACTGTTCAGCACAGAGCTTCAGATATTGTTCTGTTTAGCTAGGCATAACTTACTGATATAACAAACTGTTACCTGAGTGAGTAAAGCAGTCGTAAACTACCTCACTATTCGTTTGCGTAATACACTCTTAGGACTAAAACATATCGGTGAGATCTGAAGAGTCATTTACAGTCGAAATCGGCTATATACTGTTTATATACTGTTGAAGAGTTTTTTACAATTGAATTTTATTTTTTGTGTTTGAGGCTTTGAAACTATCAGTATTCTGGATTTATATGTTGGCTAGGACATTGACGTTGTTGTGACATTTTTCATGTTTTTATGGCAATAAATGATTTGATTTGATTTGATATAATAGTTTTTCAAAAATGATTAAAATGCAATCTTGTACCAATGTTAGGAAATTAGATGTTTGATTTGATGCCCTGTGGCTTTAAAATAGATTTCCACTAATTTTAACACATTTTCTTTAAATTTTCTTTGTTACTTCACTTTAATCTTTTGAATGTCGTTTGAGTTTCAAATCAATCAATTATTTTGTATAAGAATTTTGTTATAAACTGTTTTTAAAGGATTAAGCCCACATAGGACTGAGACCTGTGCGTGAGTAATGAGTTGGATGATGGTGATTGATGAGTTGGATCTTCAGTTTTTTATGGGTTCCGAACATCAGGAAGTGACTTTACAGCAGAGAACTGAGTGTTTTTGCTGGCCTATCCAATTGGTCACCCTTACAGAGAGGGCCCTGGAGAGCGTTGCTTATCTAATCTGATTGAACAATGCAAAGAGCTCTGTAGAAAAACCTTAGGATAAGTTCCAAGGATCTCAAGAATAGAATCACCTTGAAAAAAATAGTCTGACAATTTAATGAAACGACCGCTGCGACTAAACTAATGCTTGACTAGTACCATAGACGAACCATCTTACTCCCTCATCTATGCTAGTACATTCAAGATAGTTGATATTGAATTAAATGTTGCTTAAATATCGATTGGGGCACAGAAAATTTACCCCCGTGCATGACTTCCGCCATTTGATCTCAGGGCTGCTTCATTTTTGAAACGGCCACTACTATACGTATATAAGTACATCCACAAAATATTAGAAACCCCCAATCACCAATGATATTTCAACGATGTTTGTAATTAAGAACAAATCAAAGAAACTGTCCATTGGTTAAACAAAGACGCCAATGGAGAGAGATATTGATTAATCTAGCGGGGTCACCGGTTTTAGTTGAATGGAACGACGCCTTCTCACCACCAGAGAACAAAAGATCGGGTTTGGGGGTCGCGAAGTAGGTTTCTCGCCTCTAATTAAATTCTAAGTGACTTGGCAAGGTACAAAGCAAGTCGAAAGGGCACCACTCCAAACTCCAATAGCGCTAAATCATTTGCAACAGAACAATAACTTATTATTTGCACGCTGCTGGCGCACAAATCAAGTTCTAGAAAAAGTTTGAGACATCTGTCACAATCTATAACTTGCTTCTTTCTCTACATCTCTACAATGTTTATAAGTAATAAAAACAAATAAGAAGCAGCAGGAAATGAGAAAAATGAAAATACTTTGGCTATTAGTAAAGCATAGTAAATTATCCAATATGAAAGACAGAGTACATCTTTCAAATTGAATATTTCCTAGTAAATCATATCAGAACAGAAGAGCAATGAAATTGGAACTGAAAAGTCAGTTCCAGTTCAGTTTTCGTCCAGCAGGAAAGCGGAACTGATTTTCTCGTCATTTTGTATTCCGTTTGATGAAACAGATTATTCGATCATTTCCACCATCATATTCGATATTGATCCAGTGCTCGCTTTAGCCTAATTAGTCGCGAAAATAGTGGCTTGTTAGCTAATTTCATCATGGTAGCAGCATCCTTACAAAGCTACAGGCAAAGCACAAGACATAAATTATATATATAAATATATCTATGAATAAAATTGATGTGTATACAGGGACAGGCGAAGCCCGAGACATAAATTATATATATCTATGTATGAAATTGATGTATTTACATATATTGTTGTGGATGGGGCGAGTAGAAGGGTGAGCGTTACATGAAAAAAACATCTCAGACATCTTGAAAACAAGTCAACCTAACTACCATTTCAAGACTATCCCTTGCAGAAACGCTACATTAGTGATGGTTCCTTTTCCTTACTACTTTTATACCAAGCTGCTAAGAAAGCATATGATTATACCTATACACACACTAGCACTTGTATGATCTATATATCTTGAATGGTGAAACAGATACCTTGTATCAAATGTATTAAAAAAAATTGGTTTCTTCATTCACAAACGTGCGCCACCTTGTTACAACTCAACATAACCTAAAAAAAAGCCTTATATTAATGGACACTAATGCATGCATTTTATAACTTCAAACCTAATTTACTCTCTAAGCCATATAATATTATTTATTCACATTATTCAATTTATAACGAATTATTCAAGCAAAATGTATACGACAATTTATGCTCATCTGATCTCGTAATTTAAAATGTTTATTTGACTCTGTTGGCTGCATTGTAATCTAGCTATCATTGCTCAAATAATAGCAGAGCACTTTGATACCAAATAATGACTCACTTTTATACTGAATGATAGTAGTCAGGTATAAAAGTGGTACAGATAATGAACCATCATTATGATAGGACGTTCGTGCAACCGGGGGTCAGTAGAGTTTTGCGGAAAATATATGCTACTATAATACAATACTATACTATAATATGATATAAGATATAATATAGATGATATCACAACCACTAAATTAATTAACAGACGAGATACTATAGTTTTGACCGTCACGTCACTGTCAATCTCCATCAAACTAAAAATGTATGCCCAACTACGTTTGCCCACATTCCCTGCACACAATCTGTGGCTTGAATAGCAGGGGAAAAGTGAAGTATGCCTCACTGTGGATTCGTTTTGCTTCTTCGCCCCAGTTGGTGATAATATCAGTAGAACAAAATGGAAAATTTCTAATTAAAAACTACGCTAAATATGATGAAAATAAATAATGATCAAATTATCATAATGACCTTGCCGGACGTAAAGAGTGAGGGCAGGTGAGTGTGAGTAAGGAGGATGAGGACATTTCTTATGAGGAAAGTGTGAGTTTTTCCTGCAAAACTTTGTTAGATATCTATTTCGTCTTCAACTTTTCTTTTATTCTCTTTTTTCTTTTTCAACTTTCTTTGTAGTCGAGAGTTCAACTGAACTGAGCTCAAATGAGGACGTAACCACCTACTTTCCTCTAATAAAGCTATTGCACCTGAATTCGAAGAAAAATACTCGTCCTACATAATGAACAGCTATTTGCTGTTATCTGTCAGCGAAACCCTAACGCTTGAAAATAAGGGATTGAAGGTGGAGGAGAACAATGCATAAGAAGGGGAAAAGAAAAGCAAAAATAGGAAGAGAAGGGAATCTCAAATCCCAAAATTAATCTGTACCGATAGTAAAAATCAAAATCAATAGGAATCACTTTGACTACGAAGAAGCTATATAAATCATGTTTCAAGAGTCTAGAAGCGTAAATCTTGCTATCAATATTAATCGCATGAACAGATGAACAACTGAATTTCAATAATACCACTGTAGTGGAGCAAAAAAATATGCAATGCAATCTGATTACTGTTATTTAAGAGATTATTATATTTTTCAAATGAACTCAACATGCAAATTCCAAATTAATTTAAATAAGAGGTAAAAAATCATTGAGAGGTATAAAACATGCGAGGCTATCCATTTACTATTATTTGAAAGGGATTGTTCTATTTTTCTAATAAACTGAACAAATGAATAATTACAAAATAACCGTAAAGAGATAGTAAAATCAAATTCATTCAGCACTGAGAGGAAACTTACTTTAAACCAGCTCGAAAACCAGTTTTAAAATCGAAAATGGTCAATTTTAGGTAAAATCTAAGAAGTTCCAATAGAAAAACCATCAATTTAATGTGTTATTTTAAATCATGACAAGTCACTACTGACGCTTCGACTTTGTTTTTTGTACTTTTGTACTTTGTGTTGGCCCATAAAGGCATAAGCTTATATATATATATCAATTTATTTACGTTTATTCATATTATTTTATTATTGCCCAAAAGAAAAGAGGTATTTCTATTTCAAGACCGTTTTGCATGTCTGTCTGTAACGCATTTAAAGTCTAACGCATGGACCAAATTCAATGAAATGTTGCATTGATCTTCCTTTGATGAATGCCCAGCGATGTATAAGGATTTTCTAATTTAATTTAATCCAGTTTGCATTAATCTACATTAGATTAGATTTTTAATTAATTCATTGCCAGTTTGTATTCAAATGACATATAAAAGGAAAAAGTAAGGCTATAAGGCATTCTTCTATAGGAACATATGATTTTTAAAATGGGCATCTCCATTATCATATTATGCAACTGGAATCAGATTTATAGATAGCCCTCGGGCTCCCTTACACAACTAACGCACAGGTACACTCACACAATACCAAAAACAGGAATGGCTTAACTGTTCAGACTCATAGGCTAACTTTCATTGAAAAAGAAAACCCAGTTACATAGGGACAAAATTTATAAACAAATTGCCTAATAGTTTGGATTTCAGGAGTACAAATTTTAAAAGAGAATTGTATAAACAGAATTTATTAATTTCGAATTCCTTTAATTGCTATTACTTTATACTGAAGACTTCCGCAATGGCGGATATTGACAACAGCATTGAACAGCTGATGGGAATCGATGAATGCTACTGTACAAAAATATCAGTCACCACCGGGAATCGAACCACGGACCACTGATAGTTTTGTACAATAGCATTCATCGATTCCCATCAGCTGTTCAATGCTGTTTTCAATATCCGCCATTGCGGAAGTCTTCAGTATAAAGTAATAGCAATTAAAGGAATTCGAAATTAATAAATTCTGTTTATGTATATTTGTCAGTTTATTCAATTGTCAGTCACTTCAAACTAACTTGTGAGAATTATATAAGTTTCTCATTGAAAAAAGTTTTTATAGTGTGAATGAATTTTTAAGTGATAACCTTGTATGACTGCATATAGGCTATAACTATACATTAAATATTTCATGTTAGGTTAGGTGTTTCTTTATATTATTGTTCTTGACGATATTCAATTGTACGGTTTCTGACTGTATTGTGTTGAATAAATAAAATATATTATTAAAATTTATTATCTTATTCTTCTGGTTGAGCCTCATACAAATATATAATTTGAGCTATCAGCTGTCTCGCAAATAGAAAACACAAGCTTGTTGATGTGATACAGAGTAACCTTTTGTGAAGAACAGACATGAAATAGACTACGCGAATTTAATCATTTTTCGATGGTGATTATCATTGAGAACATGGAGTTTGTTCCTCTGTGCAAGCACTCTTATTCTTGAGCGTGAGGTCTACTGTTCACACAACTTAATGAATATTATCATATCATTCCAATTTTAAAACAGCACCAAAACCAGCTCTTTTTCCAGCACATATATTGTATCCATTAGCTAGAAGATCTCTGGAAGAGTTGAAAACATTTTCTGTGCATAGAAAATTCGTCTTGACTTGGGGTGTTGAATTTTGCAAAGTAGATAACAGGATTTCTCGTCACTTTGCGTTGATTTAAAGCTGTTTTTCTGCGAAACGAAGTTTGGTTTAGCGCTAAACAGTTACGCTAGCCGACTTTGATCCTTTCAAACTTCTAATCTACTTTGTTCAGGAGTGTGAAATATTCATGGTATTACGTCATCTCTGCTGGGCTCCCACCTTTTCTGGTTCTCATCGGCGATTTTCACTTCTCCCTATTTTACAGGTTTCAGTAAGAAACATACGGATTTTCATCAAAATTATCATATTTCATTGTCAGATTAACCATTAATATTCAAATTCGCCGTATTCATACAAGACAGAGACGAGGAATCCACTAGAGACTAGAATAGTAAGTTGAGCCCTAGCTTTCAGCCTGATCTCATCTGTTATTCATTGAAATAGCATTTTTGTTATCCAGCATTAATGTCAATTTTACTAAATACACATGACTTCAGGCCGCATTTAATTGCACATGTTTTTTTTCCGGAGGATGAAGCCCACATAGGTCTGAGACCTGTGCGTGGGTAATGAATTGGATGATAGTGATTGATGAGTTGGACCGACAGTTTTAGGTGGGTTCCGAACCACTGGGAAGTGATTTTACAGCAGAGAACAGAGTCTTTTTTGCTGGCCAATCCAATCGGACACCCTTACAAAGAGCGCCTGGGAGTTTCGTAGATTATGTCTGATTGAACAGATACCTGCTACGGCACTCGGGCCCCAAGATTCCCCAAGATGTTAGAATCTAAATTTCACCCAATTTGGCAACAATGCTTTTTTCAGGGCTGAACGTATACAGACCTAGTAGTATGACTATATGTATACCGGTACCTAAAAAACTTCAGTGATCCAGTATCTGTACCACTATTTAACCTATTATTGAAACTGAAATTAATATCACAGATTTTATCGTTATTTAAAATAAGGTTGTTAGCTGCGCGGATTTGGATAAATGGACAGCGGACAGGGCAGGAATACACTTCAAATGATGCCTTTGATATAGGAACCTGAAAACATCAAAAGTAGTGTAATCCTGCCCTTTCCGCTGACCATTTATCTAAGTCCGCGATGTTGAAATCCGAGACTATATATAGGTATTTTAATGATGTAATAATAGGTCTCATGTTTTACATAATTATTATAATTTTAGAAATATTGTATTTACGAATAAATTTTACAACTTCAATTACATATAAAATACGTTATGCTTAAATTATACATATAGATTAGTTATTCCACCTTACTTATAAATTTTATATATTTAAAAAAAATTATAAATTATATTCTATTTCTATAGTAGGCTACAGTGCTATGGGTAGAGCATAATATATACAAAAATAGAGATTTTAAGTCGCACACAATTAAATAAACATTTCTGTGAATTTAATAGTAGTTTCGTTGAATTACGTATGGTGGCTTCTGAAAGATATCATTCCATGAAGTGCCGACAACAAACGCAGAGACTTTCTTCTTAGTGGCGGAGGTGATATTATGGAAGATATTCATAATAAATGATAAGACATGAAGTTGTCACAACCACATTTATTGAAAACCGTGAGATTACAACCGAAACTGGTCCCCTTTTTTCAATAAATATGGTAGTGACAACTTCAAGTCTTATTAGTCATTAAAATTGA
Organism: Conomelus anceps; assembly: GCA_948455865.1. Lineage (NCBI taxonomy): Eukaryota > Metazoa > Arthropoda > Insecta > Hemiptera > Delphacidae > Conomelus > Conomelus anceps. The sequence goes on from OX418218.1 coordinate 93,141,886, forward strand.
TACTGGCTACATCAAGTCTGTAGTATTGTTGAGTTTACTGGTGTGTAAACAAGTCGTTATCTCAAGAACAGAAATCAAGCATGAAATTCATGGATTCAATACTGAGCGAGGCAGCCATTTTGAGCATTTGTTGTAAAAATTCTTGTAATTTGTGTATATTGCACTAATAATAATCGATGTTTGTGAATATAGTTGATTTCCTTCTTTTTTTACCATTCGATTACTCTCTGATGTGCGCGGCAACTGAATGATCACTGTGTAGCTTCATGAAATTCAAACTAGAAAATTCGGTTTCGTTGAAGTTTTCGTTCCTTTTTCGTGCACTAGCAAAACGTAGCTCAACTCAACGTAATTAATCCATCTGCTTTCGATTCTTCCTCAGCGTTTAGCTAATCCAGATTAAAACGGAGTAATATTCCCGTCTGACCAATTAATTTTTCAATGGCGCTGGCAAACATGTTTCAATTTGCAGCGGATAATCCAATTTTCCGGCTCTTCTGCTTCTGCTATCACGAGAAGTGATCCGAATAATGCCAGGCGATTGAGTACGGTATCTGAAATTTGAATTATTTTCTACTCTGATGACTAATTTCTTTTGTGATTTCTGATCAGACCGTTGACTCCAATTATTATTCGGACAGGGTAGCCGACTCAAATCTAATTGCAACAAAAATGTTTTGTATCAATAGTTGATGAAGCATTTCTGTTTTAAAATTCATTCCGAAAACGGAATGAGGAGGAGGAGGAGTGGGAAAAGGAGGAGGAGGAAGATGACGAGAAGGAAGAGGAGGAGGAGGATGAGAAGGAGGAGAAGAAAGAGAAGGAGGAGGATGTGGTGGACGAAGAGGAGGCGGAGAATGAGCAGAAGGATGAAAAGGAGGAGAAGAAAAGAAGCAAGAGAAGGAGGAGAAGGGGTAGTGAGAGGAGAAGGGGTAGTGAGAGGAGAAAGAGGAGGAGAAGGAGGAGGTGGATGTGGAAGAGAAGAAGGAGGAGGAGGAGAATGAGGAGAAGCAGCACGAGCAGAAGGAAGAGGAGGGGAAAATTAGAAAGTAAATAACGAAGAGAGAGCAAAAATAAATTTATTTTTTCAAATCACGAAACAAAATAATTTTAAGCTTGTATGAAAAAACAAATCTCTACCCCTGAGAAACCTGTGCGGGGTCGATCCTTTTAATAAACAAACACGAATCAAAACAAATATTATAAAAACAGTAAAAAAATACATTTTTTTCAAAAAGGCAAAAGGATCTTTTCAACAATTTCAAATAGCAGACATTGTCTGAGATCAGTTAACCGTCATTCAAAATATTCAGTAACAAATCTAGTCTGCTATAAACGACAGTAGATAATATAATATTATGCCTATATCATTTATATGGTATTCTGCCCCACAATTAGACACTGTAGTTTTTCAAAGTAGTTTTGGGCAATAGCCTGTTGTATTCACATTGGCTGTAGGTTAGTTAAATGAATAAATAAACATGTAAATTAACTATATAATATTGTTCAAGATTGGTTCTATAAAGGTCATATTGGTTTACATTATTATATAGGAAATAGGTTCATAATATAGGTCTGTGATGTTTTCCATGACAAAATACATGATGAACAATGTAATATCAAAACTGAAACTATTCTATTGTAATTATGATTTCTACTCACTTATAGTGAAGAAAATAGAGTGATACATTTTACTTCAGGCTAATGAAGATCTCTTTAGAAATGAAATGCATCCCTCCAGTATTTTCAGGATAAGTGAGTAAAAATCTTAAATGAAATAGAAATACAGTGTCAGTTTTGATATTAGATTTTATATAATCTAGGATTGTGTAAATATTCATTACTATAAATTTTTAATGAATTTGTAACATTGATTTAGTGATTGTCAGTATCAAGCTTCCTCTTATTTTTTTCATTTTTGACAATGTTTATCATTTTTTTGCAGATCCCCGTGAAGAATGGGAGGAGGCAGGAGGACGTCCAACTCCAGCGCAGCGGCCCGAGAGGATTGAAACGAAAAATGAGGAAATCCAGGTGGAACCACCTGCAGGTAACATAAAATCTCTAAAAATATTTTTTTTCTAAATTATAATGTAAGTTTTGAACTTAGATTTTCAAGTTTTCATAAAACCTCCATGGTTTTCATTAAAAATTGGTGAGGTTTTGAGTATAATTTAAATGAAAAGACGTGTTACTTATATTCATCAAAATGGTCATGTAAAACACAAATTTTCTTACACAACTAATAAATTTCTATAAATATGTGATTTAGTGTTAAAGTTTAGCTTAAACATTATTTAGCATACTGCCTTCAATAACGTTTTCAATTGTTTAATTTGTCCTAATCCTGCTTTTTAAATGATTTAGGGCAAAAATCTCTAGGACCTTCACTTAGGTAGGTTATGATCGCAATTGGTTGTTACATATCACAAGTTTGTAACCACCGTAATATTATCAAGATATTAACGAAATTTGATGAAAGCTTTAAAAAAACATTTTTCTAGTAAAACACATTATTTTCTAGTGAAAACGCGTCATTTTAAACAGATTGACTTGTAAAATTAATGTCAGGTTTAGAATCAATATTTTTCCCCAACGAAATTTCAAGAGGATAAAATACTGTGATGTTTTCCATGATGAAATTAATATGTACTTGATAAACAATCTATTATCAAAACTGACACCGCAATTCTATTTAAATTATGATTATGGCAGGCTGATGAAGCTTCTCTTTAGAAGCACAAAGCATTCCTCCGGTACATGTGAGTAAAAATCATAATCGAAACATTGTGTCAGTTTTGATATAGAATTAAATTCTGAAAATAGATTGTTGAATCATCCAAAATAGCCTAAGATTTTCCCAAAGTACATATATCAGGGTTTTATTAGATCAAACAAAATAGCAAACAAACATGATAAAATAATTAAACATGATTAAAATAATAACAAACATGATAAAATAATTAAACATGATTAAAATAACAAACATGATAAATGTGTGTTTTGTCCATCAAAATCCAGTTTTATGTACTTTATGTGTGTTTTTGGTCTCGCTGTGGCCGTACCACTAGAGTTGAGTGAAAATAATTGTGAATTATAAATAGTTCCAGGAAAATAAAAACATCCTATTTTCATTTTGGGTTATAGGGTAACTCATCACAAAAATACCATTAGAGAGTGTTTAAGATCAAAAAGAAAGCGGTTAGGTGCATGTATGGAGAGAGTAAATAGATTAGATTCATGTGGGCCGTTGTTCAAGAGACTTGGTCTCCTAACTTTGGTCTCCTCCTGCTTATATGTGTATGAAGCTACTTCATTTGTAAAAAAGAGTAATATGAACCAAAATCTTGACATGCACGATTATAATACAAGAAGCAGAGGAGATTATCACTTGATTAGTCACAATAGTGTCGCTTATTTGGTAGAAACCTAGCTATAATGGTAGGAAACTCTACATCAGGCTACCGCAGTTTTTAAAGTCTGGAAAATATATAAAATATTTAAATAGATTGAAAAATTATGTAGTTCATAAAGCTTGTTATAGTTTACAAGATTTCCTTTCACATCAAAATTAAGCCTTCCACTTCAACTAATTGATATAATAATTATGGTAACTAGTTTATAATATTGGTAATATTGTAAGCATGTATAATCATTATTGTTTATCTCACTTGTCTTATATCACTTAACCAGAGTTTCACAGACGTATTCTACAAAAAAGTGAGTAGCCTACTGTCGTGTACCGCAGGTTAAAAATGCTGACTTAGTTAAACACAAATATTTTGAAAATCAGTTTTTGAAAAATAATTGGCAGTAGTAGAATAACACACCAGTAAAATAGATAGGAACATTGGAAATGCAATGCACTTAAAAGTGAAGAATGTGCTCTATAAAGTAGTTTGAGTGGGTAGGGAGTGAATTGTGGGGTACTCGCATTGGTGGTGGGGAGGCAGCTAAGCATTAATTGGTACTCGGTGTAATTAAACTGGCAATTGACCATCTGCTCCAATTGCACAGTAATTAGTTGTCTCAAATTCTCGAACCTGACTTCCACCGCAGTAACCTAACCTAACTCTACCAGCGCTACCTACCGCAGTTCAAGATTTTCTTGAACTAGCAAAATACTTCAATACTGGATTGAAGATAGCAATAAACAATAGAAATACTCATCAGCTTGGAATTCTCAGTAAATGATCTTATAAAATAAGATAAAAATTATTAACTTTTTAGGTAAATTTAACGACTTGCAGTCAATTTTAATTAAGGATACTAAGTAATATTTTACTCACTCTCTAGGCCGAACGTTTTCAAGGCCTTGAAGATGAGTTTCCATAATTCGAAAACGTTCGGCCTAGAGACGAGTGTAAAAGAAATATATTCCTATAAATTGAAGTCGTTAAATTTACCTAAAATTTCAATATTAACAACGCAGTTCGTCTTGGAACAGGAAATCCCGGAAGATAAAAGTTGTTGTTAGCTGGCTTCGCTGGAATGGATCTATATAATCAACCTGAAGAATGAATTTTTTTTAAATATTTATTCATTTGAAATTTCAAAGCAACAATTTTTTAGTTTATAAGGAAGCCAATACCATTAATAAATTTATCAACTTCCTTATTCAAAAATTATGTGAAGAATGTACATTCTTCATTACTTTAAACAACAAATTTCCAGTTTATTAGGAGGTCAAGACTTGTGGGTTGTAGCTCCTAGGAGTAGTACGTAACATAAATAAGCTTTATATCAATTTCGCCTCTATAACACTAAATTAATTTCTTGGATTTCTTGTTCCATAACGATCTGCGTTGTTAATATTAACTTTTTATGGAGAATTCAACGACTTGCAGTTAATTTTAATTGAGAATAACGAACATTTCTACTCACGTAGACCAAACGATTTCGAATCGTGGAGATTCATTTTCAAAGGCCATCTCAAATGAATCTCCCCGATTCGAAAATTTTCAAAGGCATTCTCAAATGAATCTCCACGATTCGAAAACGTTTGGGCTACGTGAGTAAAATTATTATTTATTCTCAATTAAAATTGACTGCAAGTCGTTGAATGAGTTAATACTTAAAGATTTAAAACAGAAAGAGTTCATACTTAATTAAGTCTACGATGGTGCTTTATAAATCATTCAATAGGAAATAAGAGTAAGCTAGTTATAAGAATAGTTATAATTCAAAATAGGAAAAAAATACAAGTACACTCAGTAAATCCAAAGTAGAATGAGGTTGATAATGATGGTAGAAGTAAGAAAAGTAAATAATTTTAGTTATGTTAGAAAATGGGGTAAATTTGTGTATGGTCATAGGATTATTATTTATTCTTTGAAAATGAATTATAAATGATCCAGCAAAATTGAAAACAATATAAATTCAAGTATGTATGTCTTGATTAGAGCATAGAAGAGATTTTTTCCAATGAATTAATCACAATATTTAGAATGGAAGGAGTTGAGGTAGGACTGTGACATTTATAGAAATACAAATAGAAATTATACTTAATAAATTACACTTTAATTATTATCATGGATTCATCAAAACTAGCCAACAGCATCATCCTACTTCAATTATAAAATCTGAAATTACTATTGAATTTTCTAATTTCTCAAATATTGATGTATATAAATATACTTCAGGTTCATATATTATATAGTATATATTATTTATTAGTAGCTTATGTTTACTACTGTAGAAATGTCACGTTCTGTACTTTCTTCAACTATAACTCTTCAATCAATGGCGAACAAATTCCTACTTTTAACACAAATTTGCTGAAATAATAAGGTTTCAGAGAGATGCATCAATATATAACACTGTAATAAGATAAAGATATTCCATCCTTCCATGTGTAGGCTAGTTAGTTTCTGTGCAGTGAAGTATTCAATTTTTTATTCTAACTAGCAATATAAACATGAATTTTATTATTTTATTGGAATAGTTGAAAGTAATTTTTTTAATGAACTGTCAGTTGCAGGACCATTGTTTTGTGTATCCATCAGAACAGCTTTATCATTTTTAACGAATATAACAATCTAATAATACTTATTATTATTATTATTATTTTTTATCTATTGGTATACATGAATTTTATTAATGGTTATGCTAAAGAAAAGACCTCATTTCATTTTCATCTGACAGTTTTCTTAAAAATCTTTAAAAAAACTCTAGAATATTGGCTAAATTATTTTTCTTATTACTATGTTATCTAACTTAGTTAACATGTTATCCCAATAAAGAAATTTTGTTCAATATAATCAATACACATACCCGGGTGATTCATAAGTCAGTTTACCGAGTAAGTGTATTTGTTAGAAGCAAATAATAAATCAATTTTATTTATATTGTAATTTAATTGAAACTGAGTTTACACTACACATAGGTTGTAAACTTAAAAGAATTGCTCAAAATGCTTTCCACTAACTTCAATGCATTTTTCACTTTTTTTACACTTGAAGCGATCTGTTTGCATAGATTATTATTATTATTATTGTTTAAGGCTTCAAATTCTCTTGCAATGGCTGCTCTCAAACTCTTTTTTTTTTCAGGATGAAGCCCACATAGGTCTGAGACCTGTGCGTGGGTAATGAGTTGGATAATGGTGATTTATGAGTTGGACCTACAGTTTTAGGTGGGTTCCGAACCACCGGGAAGTGATTTTCAGCAGAGAACAGAGTCTTTTTTGCTGGCCAAACTAATCGTTCACCGATACAAACAGGACCTACGAGAACGCAGCTTATCTACCTGATTGAACATATACCTGCTACGGCTCGCGGCTATCACTTCCGACTATCAATTGCAGAACATCTAGGGAACGTTTGGCAAAAACTTTCTTTTTAATGATCCCCCCAAACAGAAAAGTCTAATGGTGTAAGATCACAGGACCTTGGAGGCCTATCAATCGTGTCGTATCTTTCGATCCACTTGTCGAAATTGTTATTAAGAAATTCCCTCACCAATAAACTGTAATGTGGTGGAGCACCATCTTGCTGCCAAATGAGGTTGCTAATATCATATAAAGGACTGTTTTGTAGCTCCGGCAAAACCATGTCTTGCAATATTTCAAGATATGAATTTCCACAAACAGTGTCATTAAAAAAGTATGGACCTACGATGCCACCATTCCAAATACCAGCCCAAACGGTTATTCCTGGAACATTTAATTCTCTAATTCTTGACTTCACGTCACTCCAATAGACAGATGAAGCTTCATTTAAACTAAATGGTCGTGTTAATCAACACAACTGTGTCTACTGGAGTGTCATTGCAAGAGAATTCGAAACCTTAAACAACAATAAAAATCTATGCAAACAGATTGTTACAAGTGTAAAAAACGCAGTGAAAAATGCATTAAAGTTAGTGCAAAGCATCTTGAACAATTCTTTTAAGTTTACAACCTATGTGTAGTGTAAATTCAGTTTCAAATAAATTACAATATAAATAAAATTTATTTATTATTTGCTTCTAAAAAATACACATACTCGATAAACTGACTTTTGAAACACCCGGTATTTTTGGTTAATTTTAAGAGGATTCCAAATTTTATTACATCCTTAATACTTTGATTATCTTTTTGATTTTATTTTATTTATTCTAGCACACGGAGGTTGCTACTTTTTCTTCCTTATGTTTTGTTTTCCATTGCTGGTAAAATCTTAGTTAACAAATAATAATCGTGTTACACCGCCGCCGCATCAGAGCAACCAATTTTTTATAGTATTTTATTTATTCGTTTTTTTCTTACTTGTTTAGTTTCATTTCTTTTTCCTCACATACGTTAGACTAATATTCAATTCTATTTCCACCATAACCTTCATTTTCCCTATTCTTCTTTTCCCTAATTTCTTCTTTTTTGTAATTTGTATTGTGTAATTGCTTTCCATTTTGTAATTTATACTATGTTGGCACCTGCTGAAAAACCCACAAGGTTTAGCGGGACCTTTATTTGGAACTTGTAAATAAATAAATGATTGATTGATTGAAAAAAAAAGGAAATGGACCTCCCTGCTCTCCCCAAATGGCGTCTCTTGTACATATAAAGTCTCATTGATCATTGCATTTACTATGATACACATAATATATGACGTACTATATTATAGTACATGGAGAATCATCATTAGGGTAGTCTATGGGTTCAATACAGTAGGTACCTTGTTTGTATACAACAGTAGACGGACAGTTCAAGTAGCTTATATATGTATTGTATGTAACAATTCAATTCCATCAAGAAACCGCACTTCAAATAAGGAATAGGTAGGTACAATACATATACAGAGCCTACTTTGTATACAACAGTTGTAAGCACAAGGTGGTATGTAACACCTTGATGTACATGATTATAATACAAGACGCCGAGAAGATTATCACTTGGTGAGTCACTTATTAGTAGTAGCTTATTCAAACAAAAACCTAGTTATATTGGTAGGGAATTCTACAACAAGCTACCGCAGTTTTTGAAGAGTCTTGAAAATATAGAAATAATTAAAAAACAATTGAAGAAATATTTAGTTGATAAAGCTTTTTATAGTGTACAAGAGTTCCTTTCACAACAAAATTAAGCCTCACCTCAACTAATTGATATAGTAATTATGGTAGGCTATCTAGTGTATAATTGTAAATCTGACTTGTCTTATACTCCTTAACTGGAGTCTCCAAGACGTAATCTACAAAAAAAAAAAACAATACACGAATACACAATAGGCTTCTCAAATAACTAACTCTTTCGAAAAAATATAATTGAAAACATCTCCTTGTAAATCACAAAGTAGAATGATTGTAATTGAAGATAAACAAATCTTTAATAAAGGCCAGAAAAGAACAATCTCGACTCCATTGTAAGAAAAGTGTAACAGAGTCTTATTTCTTGTCACTGTCTCCTATTTAGGAGAATTTAAAACGTTTGCAAAACGGGAATTGCAAATGGCTGACTTGTATCGAGCTATTTCTTTTCCTCCTTCAGGATGTTATAAGAGTTTTAATTACTCTTTCATTATTTATTCTGAGAGAACCAGCTGCAGCAACAATGTCATTCAGACTAACTTCAGATTTAGAGCTTTAAAAACAACATGCAGCTCTTCTTCTCAGGGCTGAGTCGTCTCTTTTAATTTATGTTCGAAAAAGTACGTTCCGTTCACAAAAAAGAAATCGGGTATTCATTTTTCTTCTCTAATTAAAAGCTCTATGAAGTTCACCTGTCCTTTGAAAATCTTTCAGCGCTCCATCTTCCAACTTGAAATGGGGAAACCTTGCTTTACGAAAATGTTTCCGACTCAGCCTAATTTAATAAGAGCCATCTCAGTCTACTGACAAATATTAACTGACTTTTAAACTTCAAAAATTGTACATAAAAATAAGTATAATATTTAACTCTTCTTTTGCTAATTATGAGTAACGCATTTGAAGACATTCTTATTCTGTATGAAATAAATGCTACAGTTCTTATGAATTTATTGGTTTGTTTAATATTCATCAAAATAAGATGATAAGGCGCTGAACCAACATGTTCCAAAATGTTTCTTATTCAGTCTTATTTGATAAGAGTCATCTCTCGCTGCTCACAATTTATGATTAACACATTTTTAAACTTCAGTTTGATGAAAGTGTATATGATAACCCTTTAATATTAGAATTAACTCTTATGTTTCAAACTAAGAATAAAGAATTTGAAAATGTTCATTCTGCATGAAATAAATGCTGCAGCCGTCTACTTATGAATATAGGGTTGAGAAAGTATTCATCAAAATTTGATAATAGGGTAGTGGTCATAAAACGTCAAAGTGGGTTTATGACATCATACATTTTGTACACTTATTCGAAATTAAATATGGGTTGGGAAATATTTATCAAAATAAGACGATAAGACAATTAGATAGTGATCATAAAACGTCAAAGTGGTGTAAATCACATCATACAGTTCGTACACTTTTTAGAAATTATCTATGGGTTGAGACATATTTATCAAAATCAGATATAATAAAGCAGATAGATCGTGATCATAAAACTTCAAAGTGGGTACATGACATCATGCAGCTTGTACTCTTTTCGAAGTGCATTATCGTTTTAACATTTAGCAATTTAATAAAAGTGTAGCATTTCCTTAAATAACTTAAAATTGTATGCTTTTCTTATATTTTGTCTGTCATGTTCTCCATTACTTCGAAATACTTCATGAACAATCTGATATCAAAACTGACACTGTATTTCTGTTTAAATAATGAATTCCACTCATTTATACTGGAGGAATGCATTTCACTTCTAAAGGCTGATGAAGCTTCTCTTTAAAAATGCATCCCTCCATTACAAGTGGGTAAAAATCAACATTTAAATAGAAATACAGTCAGTTCTAATATTATATTTTATTTTGTAGGTCTATACTGGTGAATTTAAAATTCACTTATTTGTGTGATAGCTATTTCGCATTGGTGTAATTCTTCCTTAGACAAGTCTACTACTTAAGTAGACCTCCAACCATATCTGCTGAAGCATTAAACCAATTCGAAGTAGCTATTACACAAATAAGTAAGTGTTAAATTCACCAGTAAAGTACTTTAAACATGTTTCTTCTTTAAAGTTTCAATTTTCTTAAGATTATTTGTTTTAATATGATCACAGACTCAACAAAATTGTAAATAAGAAGTAATGAAGCTTTAAACATTGAAACATAGTTTTAAAACATTCTAGAATAATTAGGGTGTATACCTTATAAGCAATCAATTCACTATGATAATTTACTGTATTACCACTGTATTGATACTAAATCCAAATATTCTCATAAGCCTAAAACATAAGTCTAGAATTCTCAGTATACTGATCATTCCAATCTATTATTCTAAATTCTTTTATTTTTTTGAGGATGAAGCCCACATACTTCTGCGTGAGTGATGAGTTGGATGATGGTGATTGATGAGATGAACCTACTATTTTAGTGGGTTCCAAACCACAAGGAAGTTATTTTACAGCAGAGAATAGAGTATTTTTTGCAGGCCAATCAAATCGGTCACCCTTACAAAGAAGGCTCGTAGCTTATCTGCATCCGACTGAACAGATACCGGCTACGGCTCATTATTTTTTACTCAGCTAGGGACCTGTTGGGCAAACATTTACAATTATTTACAGATAAAATAAACTAGTAAGAATTTTCATAAGAACTACAAAAACGCAGAGCCTGAATTAACAGAAAAGAAGTAATAGTAGTAGTAGTAGTAGTAGAAGAAGAAAAAAAAGAAAAGGGAGAAAAAAGAAGAAGAATAGAAGAATGAGTAGAATTTTCCCCCTGATGGAAAACCGATTGCATCAAGCGTCCTAAGAAGAAATTTACCCAGATAAAAACCGACAAAGACAAGCGTCAAGTTTTTGTCTTTGCTTTATTATGTGCTGAGGATAAGAATAAGTAGGGTAGCAAAGATAAATGAAGAGTGAGTGAGAGGACGAAATTGAGGAAGAAGTGAGAAAGTAATAAAGCTCAGGTGCCATATATATATATATATATATAGAAAATCCTGTGCAAACAACAGTGACTATATTTATAGCTGAGAAGAAGATAGTGATCAGGAGCTCATTCTCGACCCCTACCACACTTCTTAACCATTACCCCACTTCTCACCATCATCCTTCACAAATTTCACAGTCTTCTCTACACACACACACACATACACACAAACACACTCACTCTCTCAATCTCTCTCGCCACATAGATTAGGGAGTAAGATGGTTCGTCTATGCTCTCACTCAATCTCTCTCACTGACTCTCTCTTTCTCAATAACTATACGGCAACCAAAATACATATATTCAGCAACTCTAATGCAGCTTTTATTTATACATATAAACAGCAACACTAATTCACCTTTTATATACAGATATATTTACAGCAGCACCTTCTATGCACTTGTACAGAAATCAGCTACTATATACAGATATACAGATGTGGAGCGAACGCTTATCTGTACCCACCGTGTCAAAACCTACCCCTCCTCCGCTGAACACTTACCCCCCCCCCCTTCACCAACGTTCAGAGGGGTTGTTTTGTCTCTAGATTTCTCCGGGAAGCTGATAATGCTCATTCACACTGCTACAAGCTACATGTAGGTTCCTTCCCTTTCCCTTTCTAGGTTAAGTGGTAGGAGACCTACAGTTCCTAACTTCGCCTTCTCTTGCCATTCTTCATTATCTATTCCAACAACAATTTCTACACTAACATTCAGATCGACCGCACATGGAGCATTCGCCAGGCGTCAAGCTGTCATTGGTTGAATTCACTGTGACAGCTCATGGTCTGTACTTTATAAGTTCTGAAGGGAAGTGATAGCCACGAGCCGTAGCAGGAGCATTCATTCAGATAAGATAAGCAACAAACTCATGGGCCATCTATTCAAGGGTTACCGATTGGATTACCAGCAAAGAAGACACTGTTCTCTGCTATAAAACCACTTCCCGGTGGTGCGGAACCCACCTAAAGCTGTACGTCCAACTCATCAATCACCATAATTCAACTAATCACCCACGCACAAGTCTAAGATGTCAGACCTATGTGTGCTTCTTCCTCCCAAAAAAATTGAGCCCTGAGCAAAAAAAGTTGCCAAATTATGTGAAATTGATTGCCTGAAGTCATTTATGATAAGAATTGGTGTAATTTTTGTTTGTATATAAGAATGTTCTTCTATGTATTGTTGACAACAAATAAAATTGAATTGAATTTATGTGTTCAGTGAAATTTTATTTCAACGGATAACAGATGAGATCAGGCGGAAAGCCCAGGGCTCAACTTATACAATACAGGCCATAGATAATCACAGTCCAATAAGCGTTGTTACAACGCTTGGCAAACGCTCCGTGAGCGGATGACCTATCAATTATGATTGTACAAATTGAGAATGAAGGTCTATTCAAATTTTTGCATACCAGGTTATTATGTTATTATTAGGTTACATAACTGAAATCAGTAATTACCATTGAAAAAAACATACTCCAATCAATAGTTTGGTTTTCTTGTAAAGTTATTTTAGAGAATTCAAAATTACAGAGGTTTCCTTTATTATTGTATTTATTACAGGAGATTTTTATATGCAATTGATTTCTTCCTAGTGCATATAATTACAACATATAGATTTGTTCTTGAAGCTCCATTTTTTCTCTTTTTCACTATTTAACATTGAACAAAACTTACTTGAAGTAAATATAAACACTTACTTAAGTGTGATGGCCATTTAGCAATGATGTCAAGAGTAATTTAGTGTAATTAATTTGTCTTTCTTTGAACCGTTCACTAATTTGAATGAAAGTGTTTTTGTTATTTGTACAAAATGGAATTTAATTTTTGTACCCTATTATGTATTTTATTTTGTGAAATAAACGACTTATTAAAATTTTCTTATGAATTCATCGCTTATTCATGCAATTCCTGTATTTTTTCAGGAGGATCAAGGCCGGAACACTACTCTGACAAATTTTCCACTCAAACTGAAGATTCTCAGCTACAAGCCCCCCCTCCACCCAAGTCCATTTCTCATCAGCAGCAGCAGAAACTTCAACAACAACAGCAGCAGAGATACATTGTTGAAACCATTACCATGACAACTGTAACAGAGAGAAGAATTGTTAGAGAAGCAGACAACCAAATTCAGACTAAAACAGAAGCAGCATCTGATAACAACAAGAGTTTGAGTGGGATCCTAAAGGGTGGTAAGTTATGGAAGAGTTTAGATTCGGATGATGGGACTCAGCAAACAAGGCCTGCTGAACAACCCCAACAGAATCAGCAGTCATGGGAAGAATCAGCAGATGGAAGAAGAGGAGTTCACTTCTGCGATGGTCAAACCAACACTGAGGACCTGGCATCAACTCCAACAGAACTGACCCTCACCTTTAAACTTGGCAATGTTGCAAACAACAGTTCACGTCCCAACTCAGCCGTCCGCCAACTGTTCCCTGGTCCCCGGTTCATATCCCCTCCACCTCTCCTCAATCGTTCCCCTGAGACTGAAGATGCTGGCAAGACTGATTCCAAATACCTGCTCACCACTGAATCGCTTAGGCTTTTTGATGAGTCAAAAAAACCCAAGCTGGATCAATTCATTAATCAAGGTGCAAAAAACCGTGATGGTTCCAGTCAAACAATGGCTACCTCACCACAACAGGAAGCACAAGGTAATTTTGGAGGTGCTAGTGATGATGAGGATACACTACAGAATAACCTCATCAAAAGAACAATTGAAAGAAACACTCTAAGAAGAAGTTTGCTGAGATATCCACATGATTCAGCACGTTTGAAACGTAATCAGAACAAAATCAAAAATGAGAATTCCCTTGTTGAGAGGATAAAACAGTTAACATTAGATGTTGAAGAAGATGTATCAAATTCAGGAGATGAAAGACTGGCAGATGAAAATTCTAATTCAACTCCCTTTCCACCTAGATCTAGTCCTCCAGGTGAAGAATCAAGACCAACTCCCTCACGTCCAGATAAAATTGCATCTTCTGGTGGTGTGTCATCAACATACAGAAAACTAACTGATTTGTTTACAAGACGTGGTGGTGAGAAAGGAGAAGCTCAACATCCAAATAGTGTCATACTGCAAACACCTGCTTCAATTGAACATCAATATCCATACTATCAGCCTGTTTATCAACATACACAACAAACAACATCTCCTCCAGATTTGGGAAATGGTTTAAACACACAGAGTCTGAAAAGTACATTAATTGCAAGGAATAGTGTTACAACTGAAGCAAGGAAGCAGTTTTTGTCAACTTTAGCACCTCTCACAGCTTGTGTGAGTGGAAGTGGTGAGGATTCTCCAGTTAATAAAGATGCACCTGGAGAGAGAGGGTCAGTTGCTAGTACTAGTACAAGCACAGCTGCTGAAACTGAGTACAGTTTGGATGATATTGATGAGGCGCTACTAGATGATCAAGGAAAAATAGCTCCACGACCAGATGTTGTTGCTGGAACACCAGCAGGAGACTCACAAGATGAGCTGGCATTGTTTGTGCAACAAGATGCTGGGCGTATAGAAAGGCTGAGGAAAAGGTACAATTCAACACCCCCTGTTGCAACATCTGAAGATGATGAACAGGATGATTATGGTTTCAATAGGAGGCCATCAGTGAGAGGAATCAAGCCACGGTTTGGTTCAACAACTGAAATCATTCAACAAATGCAGACCCAACTGCAACCACCTCCTCCAGGTAGTCATGTTTCTTGGCCCTACTATAGTCCAGATGTTGATCCCAGGGCAAGTAATCTTCAAATGAATGCACAAGCTAGAATCACTGCTGGACCACTAATTAAAGATGAGAATAATTTTGCTTACATTCCAAATGAAAGTCCTGTACCTGATTTTCCATCAAATTCTCCCATTGACAATGGGACACACTACCAACATGTGTTGTATTCATCCACTGGGAATCTCCATCAACCATTAAGGATAGGTGGTGGGGGTTCAATGCATCATATGCATTCAGATTCCCCTCCTCCAGGAATGATTGTGCCTCTCCAAGAAGTTCCTGGGCCAATCTATGCTGCTCGTCGAGGTCTTCCAGGGGCTGGCAGTCTGGTACAGATGCAAGTTCCTGTTCCAGTCAGGTTGCCCCACTACACTACTGAGGACGCAGTGCATTATAGGCCTGCAACATCCATTATTAGAGTTGGACAAGGTCAGCAACAGACAATACGTGTGCCATACCCTTCAGGAACTCCAGTTCAAGTCCATCTTTTGGCGACTAGGCGTGGGACAGAGAACAT
Organism: Conomelus anceps; assembly: GCA_948455865.1. Classification (NCBI taxonomy): domain Eukaryota; kingdom Metazoa; phylum Arthropoda; class Insecta; order Hemiptera; family Delphacidae; genus Conomelus; species Conomelus anceps. The sequence goes on from OX418218.1 coordinate 93,157,629, forward strand.
GCAGAGACCTCCTCATTTAGTTGTAGCAAGAGGAACACAAACTTCTTCTTTCTCAACCACTTACTATCAGTTGCCACCTCCTCCTCCTCGTGGAACCTACCCGTTAAGTGTTCGTGGACCTCTTGTGTACTCAGCCACTCACGAAAAACCCCCTCACTTGACTGCTTACCCCCTAACTCGATCAGCATCCCCACCTGTCATCCCATCCCTTACTTCCTCACCCACCCGGATGAAACCCCACGTTACTGAGAGGGGAGTTCCCGAAGGAGCAGCCAGCTCATCTCCAGGCTTCCCTCAGGACTCAGTCTACAGTGTACAAGTTTCAACATCGACCAACATTCCATCCCCTCAGGACGATCCTGTGATGTCACGGCCTCCCATCAATCCGAACACAGGCCAACCCCCTAATAATCCAGTCTTCTATGCGATGAATGTTTGACAAACCACACAACAATACCATTACTATTGGGATAGTGTTGGGACAGGACCCTAAATGTTGTAAAGTGTTGTATTTTATTAGGATCTGTATGTAATATAAATATATTGTAAATACTGTTCTGTTGTAAAATGGTGAGAAAAAAAGGGGGAAATGATGGGTAAAATTATTAATTTATTTTCAGAAACGCATATGACTTCCAGGATAAACTAACTGTTTCATGTGAAATTATTCCTACTACAGAGTGTTTCAAAAATGACGCAACTTATGGGGTACAAAATATGTGACATATTCAACATGTTCATCATTGAAATTCAATTTTATGTTATGTATCCTTATGTTAGGAAGTTGGATGTTGGATTGATGCCCTGTAACTTTAAAATAGATTTTTAGTCTACTAATTTCAGTAATTTCAGCACATTCTAAGCAACTTTCCTTCAAATGTGTTTTGTTACTTGACTTTAAATAATCTTGAATGTCGTTTGAGTTTCAAGTCAATCAGTTATGAGAATTTTGTTATCTACTTCGTTATGCATAGAGTCCTATAGGAAAACATCAGACAGGATAAGTTCAAATGATCTCAAGAATAGAATCATCTTGAAAAAATAGATTTAAATTTAATGAAACGATTGCTGTTACTAACTAATGCTTGACTAGTACATTCCAATTGTCTCAGATAGTTGACATTGAATTGAATGTTGCTTAAATAATATCGATTAGGGCACAGAAAATTTCCCTATATGCATGTCGAGTTTCGACATTTGATTCTAGGGTTGTGTCATTTTAGAAACACCCGTCATTATACTAATCTTCATTCAATAATGTCAAACATATTATTTTCAAGAGGTTCTGATTATAGATAGTCTAATAGTTCACACAATTCTCAGTATAAAATTTCTATTACATTATTTATCTGTTAAGTACATCGAATTCAATTTCAATTCTATTCATTCACAATTTTACATAAACACATTACATAATCTAGCAAATATATCATTTGCAGAGATCTTCGATTATATTTGATATCAGTGTAGAGTATATGTTGCAGAAAACTAATACCAAACGGTTTATTTTCTCAAGACTTTGAAATATCTAGTTGATAGCTCAATAATAGCTGTTGAAAATATTTTAACCCTGTTCTTGTTATAAAATATCTGTCACTGTCACAAGTATTTCATAGCCAACGATTTTTTACAGAAACCTATGTAAAAAATGCTTGTGCAAAATATCTGGGCAAGTAAAATGGAAAAACAAGTTTTTCTGCTGTGCTTTAAAGAAAATGTGTATTTAGTTACACATTCTGTTCTCGTTTATTATCATGGGAAGATTTTTCAGAAATAAATTATTTCAATTTATTTGGAATGAATATTTCAGTATTTCATGTTTTAATTTCACAAAAACTGAAACAATGGCCTACTATCATACAAGAATTGCATTTGTATACAACGAATAAATTATTATTCTATATCAGCAGCCTCGTTGATTCTGGGTCTGTGGGATTGTTAGAGAGGACAGTTGTGTCCCAACTTCTCTAACACCAATATTTTTTAACTGGATTACAATTACTGCTAGTATGTTATTCTAATATTAAAACTGGCACTGTATTTCACTTTTAAATAATGTTTTACTCACATATATTGGAGATGCTTGGGGAATGCATTTCACCTCTGAAAAGAAGTTTCGTCAGCCTTCTTTTGAGAGGTGAAATGCATTCCTCAAGCATCTCCAATATATGTGAGTAAAGCATCATTTAAAAGTGAAATACAGTGTCAGTTTTAATATTAGATTGTTCATTAAGTACTTCGTCATGGAAAACATCACAGTATGTTATTCTTGAATAATTTATTCATTTTAACCGAATAACAAACTGACACTTTATTTATGTTTTTTACTAACTTGTTCTAGCGGGATGCATTTCACTTTTAAATAGAGAGGCTGATGAAGCCTCTATTTAGAAGTGAAATGCATCTCTCCAGTATATGTCAGTAAAAGTTTCAATTTAAATAGAAATACAGTATCAGTTTTGATATTAGATTTTTTATCAAGTATTAGAGAGACACTCATTTTACTACTGTTACATACATTGTTTATCACGGCCTAAAATAAACTTTACACATAACGAACTACACTATTTTATTATCCAAATCAGTTTTGCAGCCATGATAACGTAATCGGTTGAAGTGCTTGTCTTTTATAACACTCTGGCTGGCTATTACTCTTGCGGTCTCGAGTTCAAATCTCAGCCTTGGATATTTTGTGTAATCATTCATCTTTATCAAACCCACGCACAAGTCTCAAGACTCATGTCTCTTGAAAAAAATGTTATTTGACATTAATGTTTATTTGACAAATGTTAAAATTTGACATTTCAGAATTGGTTCCAAGAATGTTGTTTAATGAAAAATAATATTGCGACAACTGAAACCGATAATAAAAACTAAAATGAATGGTATTACTAAGTATTTATAAGTCTTATGAAGACCATGCAAAAATATAAGAAAATAGTCATCTATTTCTTTTCAAATCTACACCTTCATTTTTCAAATTTTTTTACTAAAATGGAGTTCATTGTGAAATTATTGTAGAAGTTAGAGATCATTAAAAATATTAAGATGAAAGGAACAAAATATATTATTATTTGTGTATGGTAGAGTACCTCTCAATTTTTCAATACAATCATAAGCCTACAAATTATAAATATTTTTCATTGTGCTTTCCAGAAATGTTTTCAAAATGGTCTTTAGTAAGAAATAATTATTCTAATAACTGGAGATTATGAAGATGGAACAAAAGTAAGAATTAATATCGTTTGTAAATTATAAAGTAATAGGCTATGTATCAGTTGATTCATCTCTCAAAATTGTATTGAATTCTCAATCTCTTATTCTGTGATTAAATCATCTCTGTGTTTTACTTCCATAATAATAAAAACTTAAAAATCACTTTTGAGTGGAAATTATGACTCACGCCATAACGTGAGTCACAAACTCCACTCAAAAGTGTTTTTTAAGTTTTTATTATATAAGCCTACTAGTGGAAGCAAGATGGATCTCCAACATCATAATTCCATGATAAAGTAATGAATCATTCGGATTTCAAATCTATCACTGTAAAAACTCTTGATATTTCAGCTTGGAAGATTTCAATCATCTTGTATTTAACATTTTTGTGTAGCTAAAATATCATATAATTTATTATAGTAGGCTACAATTCAAAAATAAACAACTCGTCTCAATTTATTATTGGTGCAACAAACGACAACCGATGACTTTTAAAAAACAAATTCTGGTTCGGAATGCACGCAAAACTTTGTAATAAATAATTTTACGGGTTCTATCTCTAAACTAACGCTGGCAACACTTAAATATAACACTTTTTACACAAATAATCCACAACACGCACTGATCAGTTATATATCACACAAAATAAAGAAATCAGAACAGATAAATCGATGATGTTCAGCTAACAAAGATTTGTTATAATAAATGTACAAAAATCAATCACTAACTGTTGAAAAGCCGATTTAATATTAAACAATAACTGTTCAATAAACTTTCCAATAATTCAAGAAGAACGTCTAAAAAACAATATTAACTTACGTAGCACTAGTCCATAATACAATAATAGCTATGTGTAAAGTCCACTGGTGCAAATTTAAACAGTAAAAGAATTCTCACTATAGTCACAATATTTATGGTGATTATCACTTTCACAACAGAACTGCCCAGGACGGTATAGTAATACTATAGATACTATACCGTCCTGGAACTGCCACTACTTGTTATCTCGATAAATTTCAAACAAGACTGAACTGAAATTTACCTAAGCTCGCTTTAAAAAGGTTTTTATTTTAACTAGAAAGATGGAGATTTTTCCAAATCATTCTATCAAATTCTGAATAAACACCTAGAATATTCTACAAAGTTCTAAGTAAATATCATAAAGGTGTCAAAAATAAACTACAAGGTGAAGAGAATACAGAAGAAGAGTAATTAAATGTTTCCGGAAATCAATGTTGACACAGGCAGATAACATGAAAACGGTTCCTTCTTTTCCATGTCACAACAATAATAATAATAATAATAATAATATCTTGTGACCTGGCTGCTGTCAGAGTTCTCAGGTCGCACCTGAGCGAAGTTCAGGGCCTCTGGCATGACTTAATGACTGTTTTTTAGGCAGCCGGGACCGACGAGCTTAACGTGTCCTCCGAAACACCGAAGTAGCCTCAGTAGAAATCTCTTGGTCGGTAAAACTTTGGGTGAACCATGTTTACCACCATATTACACTCAGCATTTATTTTATTTTTTGTAAGACGAATAAATATCACAAATATAATTCAGCTAAGTCAAACTGTGGTCTGAAATCCACGTGAAACTATAATTATGTAACCATGCTTTCTATCATATCAAACTCTGTAGGCTATTCACTTTTTGGTATGGCAAACTTCAACTCAAAATCGAACCGTGTTTCGGAACCCACGTGAACCTGTACGTTCACCGTATTTTCTACCTTATTAGACTCAGTATTCAACTTTTGTTATGATGAACTTCGACTCAAAATCAAACCGTGGTTCGGAACCCACGTGAACACACACTTACATCATATTTACCACCATATTAGACTCTGTATTAAATTTCTGACATGGTGAATTTCGATTAAAAACCAAACTATGGTTTGGAATTCACATAAACATGTACTTACATCATCTTTACCACCATATTAGACTTGGAATCCAAGTTTAGGTGCTGTCAAAATGTGGTTCGGAATTCACATAAACCGTACGCCCACCATGTCTCCCATGAATTTGCTCAATTCGAGTGAGTTTGTATGATGTGAAATTGCGCATTTTTAAAAGGAATAAATTTTATTTCATTTGATTATTCGATTGAACTATCAGTAGCAATTTCTTCGCAAATTAAGATTTGTAAAGTAAAAACTAAGTTTGATGACAAAATCTTCCAAGTCACATCTCAAGAATTTCAAAATTATTTTTAAATTAAAACTAGGCTACTATCACAAAAATATTTATTATAAGGGAGGCTTATGAATTGACTTTGCTCATTGAATATTTATTTGTCATCCATTACAAACAAAAATAACTCAAGAACAAGATTTATTATCCATTGTTAAGAAGAATAAGTTCGTTCCTCTATAACTGTGAATATTGTTGAAAATTTGTTGAAATTTCTCTGTAATAATGAAAATTTGATGTATCGTTTTGAACGGTAATTGGACCAACTAATAATAAATTATGTTCCATTGTGGATAATTATCATTACTCTTATATATTCTATAAGAAAAGTTTATTCTTACGAAATACATCATATGTATTCATTCATACATAATATTATTGTGGTGAAGATAAATAGTTTCGTTATGTAATTGGATGCATATGTCAAAAATATAATAGTTATTATTAAAAGAGTTCAATAATTAATTATATTTCATTATAGAGACAGGCGCCTGATTTATGGTGAATATTCAAGTATATTGGGGTTACTGATTAGGATATGAGTCATATTTTTAGAGTTAATGTGGTTGGAACTTAAGCTTTTCAAATGCTATGTATTGACATAAAAAATGTATTCTTTATCAATCTCTCTATGGAATTTGGGTGCGTAAAATAGAAAGTTGTCATTCATTGGATCAGGGCAATGCCGCTACATGTTGTAAGCTCTTGATATTTTTGTAACTCAAAACTCACATCTAGGAATGACACATTTTATATTTTAATAAAAGGAATTACTTTTCTTCAAAGGATTCAAACATTATTCAAAGCTTTAAATTTATAAAGGATTTACAGGAGCTGAAGTTATTCTGTATCAATATTGCAGCTGCTATTTACCCAGCGTCATAAGAGCTTACTCGCTGTAAATGTTATTGAGCTTAGCTTTTCCTGTAATACATTAATCTAAAGAACGAAACACGAAACTAGGCAGGTGGGTAGCGCTGCAAAGTTGCTAAAAAGGTAGTTCAGGCCTACTTATGAATACACTATAAATCCTATTCACATCATCAGTGCAACAAAAAAACGGTTTATTTGTGAACTTCTTTTTTCCATCAGATGAACGTTATTTAATTTTGTGTAGATATGGTGTAAAACTGCATGGTATTTCACTCACCCTTCCCAATTTTGTGGCCACTAGCGTAAGTTATCTACCAGAAAAGAAAAACTGCAAACTGCAGTTCCTGGGCAAAACCGGGTAAAATGCTAGCTCAGAATAAACTCCTAAAATGTTTGAAAATGTCTAACGGTTATTGAAAGAATGAATTAGAAAATCTTTCAATTTTATATCAACTCTTGATATTTTTTCTAAATTTCGAACTCACATTATAGATAAAATGCTCTTTTAATACTTAAATTAACTGTTCAGTTCTTCACGATAATTTTTTGAAACACAAAAATTTGTGAAAGTGTTTCATACATAAATAGCTAAAGCTCGGATTGTATTATAAAATCAAAACTATTAAGACTATTGGAAAAAATGTATTTCAAATTGTTTTATTTTAACAGCATTAAGTATGTATTATTTTAATCTATGAATCCACTTAGTTTCGTAAACTTTTTTCTTTAAGATCACGTCTTGAAGATACTGGAAAAATATCCGAAGTTTTTAGCAACTTAAAGCGCCTTTATTAAAAAAATAGATTCTGGATAAATAATTCTTTCACAACTATGTATAAGTACGGTACCGTATGTCAAATAATATGTAGACATTGATATTGGATATCAAAAGCTACATAGTGACTCACTCAAGAAACAAAATGGCGAAGTCTAGGCACAATTAAAAAGCTTGAAATAATGAAATAAAAATTAATTATGGAACGAATAGACTTCAGTCAATAAGATCAGGGGGTAATCCGTGAATTAAGTTGCTAAATAATTCAGAAAGAGAACCCATGAATTCACTCTAGAACAGTATGAAATTGTTGAAATGCTTTTAAACTGTCAATATAAAGTAATGAAATATTTGGAATAATAGCATAATAATTTGTATTTTTTACAGAAATGTCACTTTCTGCCTGTCTCTATAAAAAATGTAATTTACTAAACAATTGGAAATAATAGTGTGCTGATAATATTTATTCAATTGTAAATTTAAATGAATTTTTTTTTTTAATCGATGTGACTGTAAAATCGCAGTGAATTTGTCTAATCAAATAAAAGTCATGAAGCTTCCAAATAAAAGTCATGTCCATGAAGCTATTTATAATCTCAGATTAACATAAAAATTATAGTATTTTTGTAAAAGAATGTTAAATGTTTAACCTTACATTGTAACAGAAGATACTAACAAATTTTGTAATAAAATTAATCAGGTAGTGACAAGTTATATTTGTGAGAATAATTAGAATCTGCAGTGTTTAGAAAAAATCAGAAATAACTGGTATCTAATATTATCTTGGAGGTAGGAATAATTAATGAATTATTGTTACTAAAGCGATATAATGAGAGTGTAAACTCATTGAAATAAATATAAATTGATAAGACACCTAATTTGTAGATAAATTACTACAGTATTATGTAAATTTTATCTCCTCATATTTTCTTTGAGAAAAATAAAGTATTTTGTAAATAAATTCTAATTGTCATGTATTGTTCATATCTTATTGTTTTATACTTTCATTTTTGTACTCTCAAATCGTAGAAGGATGTACCGGTAACTAGAGAATTTAGGTATTGAAAGTATAGTAAATAATCCATTGAATATATTGAAATATTTATAATTCCGTTGAAATAGAAGTCAATAATTTCAATTTATTCAATGATAATAGATTTATTGCGCTCGTATACTGTGATCGTTTACGTAGTAAAGTAATTTGAAAAAATTTGTGAATTTTTTGATTTATCATCGTCATGATAATAATTATAAAATATATGATAATTGACAAATAAATTAGCCTTTAAAAAGTTGAAACCTAGTTTCAGTATGGGAAGAGTGGAATGTGTATGAATAAAAAAATAATTATGTAAGGGATTTTTAGAGTCATCAAGAGATTGTAAGTATTTGTTACTTTGAATTCAGTGTTTATTCTATTTTTTGTTGTCCAGGTCCAAATATATATAATGAGAGCCCAAGATAATATATTATATTAATCAAATTATGAAGAAACCCATTTGATTTTGATTTTATAATACAATACATATAATATTTACTTCATGAATAAGAAATTTAATTTCAGTACAGCTACTTGGAAAAGGATGAAATCCATATCCTCGTTGTTATCTTGAAACTGTAAAGCCTGGCGCAAATAGCCACTGCTTTACATTTTGTGAAATATAGAAATGAATTATCCTGCCCAAATAGAAGCGAAGTGATGTACAATACATTGAACCAATCAACAGTGGTTGACTACCTCGCGTTTGTTTGAACAGTGCTATTTATTTCTATGCTTCACAAAATGTCACAAAGTTGTTGCCCTTTTTTTCCCCGGGCCTACTGGTCTTCAATTTAGTCCAAATTTATTCTGACATGTCTCAATAATTGGACTGTGATTATCAATATAATGAAAAAGTTCAGTATTTGCTTCCTAATTGGCTTTCAGTTGTCAGACAATATTTTTAATGAGAATGGAGATCTAAAACAATTCAATACATTCTTGAAATGTATTAAACATAAATAATTATTTTTGAAAATTCTTTATTGGTGAATTTAATAATATGCTTAATAACCTAACTTAAAATGCGAAGTCATGAGCTCTAATATTTCAATGTCCAGTCCCATGCAAATGAAACTTAAGTCTGTCCAAACTGAAACAATTATTACGGTAGAAAGCTCTAGGAGAGCAATCTAAACTCTTATGATAGACTCGTCTAGTTCTCTTGTTGCAAGAGTGTGAATTTATTGATTGTTTTAAGTAAAAATCTACACTGTCTAGAGTCAAGAATCTAAATTGTCTAGAGTCAAGAATCTAGACTCTGGTTGCGAGAAAGCTAAACGAGTCTATCAATAGTCTAATTTGCTCTAGGAGTGCAGCCTACTGCAATGAGTGTCTTGGTTTGGACGGGTCCATGAAGATAAGCAACAAAACTTATGATACATCTACGGGAGTGTATAAGAAATTGGAGGTATATTGTTGATAAAAAAATGCATTGTTTTGTTATATGAACAAATTCATCAAATAAAATGAAACACGGTTGATGGAGTATAATAATTGTTCGTTACGGCTTTATAACAAATAAGAAATTATAAAAGAATTACTATACACTTAAGGAATTATGTTTTTTCTCTTTAAATTTGACAACTTTTAGCTCTGATAAAAAAATAAAAATAAATTTCTCTTATAAATATAGATTCTCCTGAATCGATCAAGAATTTATTTGCATGAATAATAAGCGATTTCCATGATTTAATTGAAAGTTAATTGATAACAAACAACTTACTTCTTGAATTCAATAGTTCGATGAAAAAAAATCAATTGTCACTAATCAACACTAATAATTGATACTGATTTCTCAGTACTGTTGTTATATAATATAAAATACTTGAAACATTTTTCCAATGCAGTCTTGTAACAAAAAAGTGATGTACTTTGTCCACTTTATTAATAATTAACATGCAGTTTATTTTTAAAATTCAAGAGCTCTGAGTTGTGATAAGTATTAAAAACATTATTTTTCCCCTTATTATTGCTACCAGTTTCTTACCATGAATAATAATGAAAAATTAAAGAAAGAAAAAAATTTATAACAGCAGAGAACTCTTAATAATTATTTATGTTCAAATATTAATTGAAAATATGATACGTAACTACAACAATGAACCATCAGTCTTTTTAAATGCAAGATGGGAAAAAATTCTATTTTTAATAATAAATATTAATATTTGAGAGTGAGTAATTGTTGAAAATAGTTTACTGGTGAATACATTACATTTACTAATTCGTATGATAGCTATTTCGCATTGTTTGTGTGCTTCCTCAGACACGCTTGGATCTACTGAATCAGGTTGCAAAATTTCATCTGGGGTATTTGTCCTGCGACAGCTCGCTAGATTGAATGACAAAAAGTTACTATGGGCTCTTACTGTCACATATTAGGTATGCTATCTTAGTATGGGGTAATTCATCAAAACAAAATCTTGATAGGGTACTTAAGATCCAAAAGAAAGCGGTTAGGTGTATACGAAGAGTAAATAGATTATATTCATGTAGGCCGTTGTTCAAGAGACTTGGTCTCCTAACTGTACCCTGCTTATATGTGTATGAAGCTACTTTATATGTAAAAACGAATGATATTAACCAAAATCTTGATGTACATGATTATAATACAAGAAGCCGAGTAGATTATCACTTGGTGAGTCACAATAGTAGCTTATTCAAACAAAAACCTAGTTATATTGGTAGGAAATTCTACAACAAGCTACCGCAGTTTTTGAAGAGTCTTGAAAATATAGAAATATTTAAAAAACAATTGAAGAAATATTTAGTTGATAAAGCTAAAGTTGTATAGTGTACAAGAGTTCACATCAAAATTAAGCCTCACCTCAACTAATTGAAGTAATTATGTTATCTAGTGTATAATATTGTTGATCTGTAATCTACAACAAAAAAAAAAAAAGGTTTCGAAAAGTAAGCGTTAAATTCACTATAAAAGAATTTTCAACAATTATTTATGTTTAAATAATACATCAATAAAAAAAACTAATAAGTAACTACCGGTACAACAATAACTAATAATTTATTATTAATCCTGTTGGCATAAATAATAAATTATAAATAAGTAAAGTATTTTTTTTTCAGTACGTCCAAAATATGAGTGATGTACTATACATTTAAAGAATTAGTAATAAACATGTAATTATTACAAAAAGTTTAAGAATTTTGAGCTTTAATAAGGAATAATAGAATAAATTAACTTTCACTTCTTATTAATTACTAGATAATTTCCATGAATTGATGGTAAGCCAGCAGTTCTTAATGAACTTTTAAGTCTGAAAGAAATCAATTTTCAGTAATCAATAATAATAGTTGATTTCATGCATTTTTACTCCTGTTTTCCTGTCGTAAGTGATATATTGCTTTAAATACATCCTAATTGCAAAATATATGAGTTGCTGTAGACCTAAACACTTTAAAAATTGATACACCAGTAGTTTCTTTTTCAAATCCATGACCTTCAAGTCCTGATAAGAAATTAAGTTGAATTAATTCTCCCTAATTATTAATAGAACGTGATTTCCATGAAATGATTAACAATGAACCAGTAGGCTTATTTTTTATTTTATTTTAAATTTACGAACTTTGAGTTTAGGTGATGTAAAACATAAATTCTCAATAATTAATAATTATTATTAATGATAATATTTAATTTTCATACATTTTTAAACTGCTGTCATTTTATATTATCTTATAAATCCTGCAATAATTTGGAAATAAAATAAATATCAATAGCGATGTCCAAAGCAGCTTACAAACTTTTATAAGTTCATTAAGCATTTCATTAAAGCTTTATGAAGCATTAACTTTCTTACTTTCTCACCCATTGCTTTGTTAAATCAAATGTTTGTTGAAAATAAAAATATTTGTACGTTTATATGATTATTTCTATTTGTATATTTTATAAGAATTGAGTTGTTGCTTCAATGTATGACTAAAATGATTATTTGTAAGTCTTTTTACATTTTTTTGTATATTTTTTAAGAGAATTGTATATATTTGATTAATATAACGAGAATTTACTTAGACAAAGTCATCTTATATTGAATTGTTAATTGAACTTTGGTGCCAAAGATGTATGTGAAGTTGTGAGGATAATAAAAGGTGAAGTTTTCCATTATAAATATTGCGTAGTTTATTGTTTAGATGGTATAAAAAATCTTCTAACATAAATACCAAAGTGTCAAATCTTTTCGAGTAGACTGCAAGTATTAATAGGCCTAATATATATTATTTTGTTTGTTTTTATGATGTACTAAATACAAATAAATTTATTATCTTGAACTGTGTGTACTTCTATCTAACCTAACCTAACCTAACCTATTCCATGTTGATGTTATTAAACTATAAAACATATTTTCACAAATAGAAATAATGAGGTTAGTAATTTGAGAGTTGAAACTCCTTCATTTTTTATGCCACAATTACATGTTGCGAGCGAGTGATCAATTATCCTGAAATCAATTTTTAATTTTTCTAACTTGTCATTTTATAAAAAAAACAGCTGATGACCATTCAACACTCCATGTGAGATCTGTCCTTGATCACTCGCTCGCAACGTGTAATTGAGTCATTAGAATAGTTCACTATTTTTAATCGGATTCGCTCTGCGCATGAGCAGACAATATTCAATGATTTATTTCAGCAAATAAATACAATAATATTACAGTAGAACTGGTCAAGACAGTACTCCACATTGAGGTCACAAATTACAAACAGATTTTATAAAATTACAGAATAACACACATAACACAATATACAATTACAGCAAGATGGAATAATAAAATAATCATTAAATGTATGTGAGAAAACTAAAATTTCAATATAATGTAGTAGTTATAGATAGCCTTCCAACAACTATTATAAGGTATTAAAATCTATTTCTATATCTTCTGTAATAGTAATTAGCGTATGTCTTTCCATGGTGGGAGACCCTTACGGGAAGTTCCACCTCGCCGTTTGAGCCACGTTACCGTGTTGGTGGACCTACTATTTCAGGTGGGTTCCGAACCACCGGGTAAGTGATAATAGAGCTTGTAATGGAATAGAATGGGTTGAAAATCGGTCATGACTTTATTAGTACAGTACTTTGAATAAAAGGTCAATTCTCTAATTTCATCTGGCAACATATTGTGAAAATTTATGCCAGATATGAGAGAGCTCTTGATTAATCTTCTCAATCTTATTCAGCATTGGCTTATTGGCAATCTTATTCTTTTTCTTCGGAGGATGAAGCCCACATAGGTCTGAGACCTGTGCGTGCGTAATGAATTGGATGATGGTGATTGATGAGTTGGATCTACAGTTTTAGGTGGGTTCCGAACCACCGGGAAGTGATTCTACAGCAGAGAATAGTCTTTTTTGCTGGCCAATCCAATCGGTCACCCTTACAAAGTGGAATGCATTCTGATGCCTCCTTGTGACATATGAGAGTGGACTACATTGGTTAATATCATTAAACAATTAGCTACCGCAGATTTTAAAGAGTCTTGAAAGTACAGAAATATTCAATAATCAGTTGTAAAAATATTTGGTTGATAAAGCTTCACCTCAACTTATTGATGTTGTAATTATGATAACTAGTTTGTAAGATTGGTAATATTGCATGTATGTGATTGTTGATCTGACTTGTATCATACTTCTTAACCGGAATCTCCAAGACATGGGCTCATGTGGAAGCAGTGACGTAGTGACGGGGGGGGGGGGGGGGGGGGTCCGGATTACAACCACCCTTTGAGCCTGTCAAAGAGGCCCCAAAATCGAGAAGGGAGGCATCAATAGTAATATGATAATATCGTTTACTGGAGGCAAGAAAGTTACAGCTAGAAAAAATACTATAATTTTAATATTTTAAATACTTTAATTAAACAGAATTTTATTAATTCCTTTAAGTGCTATTAGTTTATACTAAAGACTTCCGCAATGGCGGATATTGACAACATTATTGAATAGCTGCATGATGGAAATCGATGAATGCTACTGTACAGAAATATCAGTCACCACCGGGAATCGAACCACGGACCTCCCAATTGCCGGTCGGGCGCCTTAACTTTAATTACCTAATAATTATAAATTCATTGAGGTTACAAAGGGTATGAGGCGAACAAGGCAAGTTTTCTTGGACCTAAGCGTCAAGGGGTCACATTATTTTACAAATGTAAGCAAGTGACAAAACAAAATAAAATAAGGGGCCCCAAATTGTCCAACTAGGGCCCTCCCGGGCCCCTTTTTTCTCCTGTCTAGACCTCTAGAGACCCATTAGAAGCCTAACAGACCCTAGAGGTCCCTGGCGTCTTTATTGCTAGTATAGTCATGTGAAGTAGAGATTCAAGTAGGCTGCATCTAGAATATTTCAAACTTCAACGTTTATAAACAAGGGTTCCCTAATTGCCTCAGCTTTGGGCCATCAGAGGCCTCACGATGCTGGTGGGTCTCAGTATTTTTGGAGCCCCCAAACATGGGTTTTAAAGTACTCCGGACCACTTGAATGAAGTTGACACAGTAGGCTTGAAAGGAGAAAAGGTCTCTTTTTGCAGACGGGCTTCAAATGATCATTTCTGTTACTGTTCAGATCTGATACCCCATAAAGTGTATTGTAATCGTGAAATTTGTCAGGCCATGAATCAATCAACAAATAATATGAGGGAAGAGTTAATAACCACAAAAAAAGCTTAGAATTGCACTTTCAATACCTGGAAAACATTTTTTTCTCCGGTGGAGAACCCTCTGAGTCCCCAATGTTTTGGGGTTCCATCACTCTATATGTAAATGCGAAATTACTATAAGTTAAAGTTTGTAATTGGATGTGGTATTGATTCATTCTCTCTTTGCAAGTTGAATCAAGTTCCTTTCAAAGTCATAATAATAATTTCTATATTTTCACACATTTTACATATTCCAGTATTAGTTCGGTGCGAATTCAAGAGATTACACAAAAATAGAAGAGAAGTTTATTTCTCTCTGTGGTGAAACTCATTGCCTTTTTCACTAGCTTCCACAAATTTTTCAAGGAATGGTTTTCAGTTGGCCTACACTCGAACTTTATCTTTAAATTAAAAAAACAATTCAAATTAGTTACACAGATTCTTTTGAGTACAGTAGGCAACTAGGCATAGCTGGAATAAATATTCAATTCTAGTTGGGAAATCGAGTCATTAATAATTGAATTATATTATTAGTATAAAATTATTTAATAATTTTCAATTATTAATTTTATTTTAATAAATTTTATTTTATTAATAATTTAATAATATTTATTAATAATATTTATTTATATATAATATTTATTAATATTTTATTTTATTTAATTTTCAATTATTTTATGGTGAAGGTGTAAGGGAGCCTTCAGCCACAACTCCGCCCCGGTTCACTAACATGTCTCTGGGTTTTAATAATAATTTGAAACCACCATAAATTGTTAAATTGGCTTCATGAAAGTAGTATTTTTTGGATTTTATACATTAAAATTTGTTCACAACTAATTAATGAACTAACAATATAAGAAAAGTGGGTTCAAGCTCGTAGGCAAACGATTCATAAAAGCAATGATTTATTAAATTTAAGCTTTCACTTTACCCAATTTATAAACTCATTTTTTTATACTTGTATGAAGTAACTGTTTTTAAGCCTCTAATCAAGCTCAAATCGGCTATCACGCAAATAAGCATGTGTTGAATTCACTGATAAGTTCATTTTTAATCATTATTTCTGTTTAAATATAAAGTGAAGGAGTAATATGGTACTACAATATCGGATATAATATTCATCAAAACCGGCAAGAGTTTCTCTAGTGTTTTGACCTCAAGTTATTATAAATGATGTTACAATTTCTATTCAATTGGTGAATTTACAAAACAATTTCAGGCCAAATACCACAGAAAAATTTCATATTTTTCAATCTAAACTGACTTTTATCCGAAGAAAACTGAGGATAAAACGAGCAGTAAATTGATTAATATTATTCCTTTTGATATAAGCTACAAATTCTCGAAGACAGACATAATAGAGTAGAAGTAAATATTTTCTACATTAGATGTAAGTTAGAAATTATGACGGTACCTTCATTGTATATTTATTACAATTTGATCCATGTTAAAAATAATTTAGACAATTTTGCTCAAAATAGCAACAACCATAATTATAATACTAGAATGAACTCTGATCTTCTTACTCCTTATATAAGATTGTCTACAACTCATAAAAGCCATATGTACCAGAGATGTATAATATTTAATAAACTTCCTCTAGAAATAAGAATGTTACCGGCAAAGACTTACAAATTAGTTATTAACAAATGGCTGAGAAAAAAACCATTTTATAATTTAAGAGTATTCATGGATTGTGATATTGATATTGTGGCATGATTGTACTTTATCATTGTAACTTGAAAACTGGCTTTAATGTATTTTACCATGACGAAGCCTATTGCAACTTCATCTTTGTTTAATGGCTAATAAAATTCTTACTCTTAACCCTATAATTTGTTCAATTTAAACTTAGATTAGAGTTAGCATCACCTAAGCCTCACCTCTACTAATTGATATAGTAATTATGGTATATAGTGTATAATATTGTTGATCTGACTTGTCTTATACTCCTTAACTGGAGTCTCCAAGACGTAATCTACAAAAAAATGTACTTAGTTTTTATTGTTTATTTGTACAGAAACCTATTTTCAGTTTTATGTTGAAATTTAAATAGATAATACCATGTAATAGATTAATAGGTGATTCGGAACCCACCTAAAACTGTAGGTCTAACTCACCAAGCACCATCATCCAATTCATTACCCACGCACAGGTCTCAGACCGACTATGTGGGCTTCATCCTCCAAAAAAAACTCCCACCAGGGGTCAATTTCTTTCCTTTTTGCTGGTGGTGCCAAGCTTTTCTTTCTTTTTATTATTTGAAAGTAAATTTTGTTTTTTAACTAATTTTCAGATGATATTTCATTGCTATGTTATGTAGATTTTTAAAGTCAAATAAATAATCAATTGAAAACACTGTACTGCGGATATTGTCAACTGCATTAAATGGCTTCAAATTTAATGTTATTTATTCAACAAAATTGATGTAATACAATAGATATACACAATTTTAATTAAAATAATAATTTAAAAAACGTAAATGTAATCTTATTTTTCTTCTTTATTATTTTTTTATTAGTTTAGAAGCTGGAATCTTGTTAATTTTTTCTGTAGTGAATCGTTTCTGTAACAATGTTATTAATATGAACTTTTGTCTTTATTTTGATGAGAGGAAGGAAGGATGCAGTTTATACTGGGAAATTAGTATTTTGTGTCCCGTAATGAGCTTTCAGCTCCTACCAGGAGCTAGTTATTATCACCTACCAGGTGGCATCAGAGTCCACCTAAAACTGTAGATTCACTATTTATATGGCAGATCCTTCCTGAAACTTCAAACAAGAACCGGCGCTCGTTTTTTTATAAATCTATTCTTTAGCATCACAAGTCAACAATATTTACAAAAGAAACATGAAATTATTCCAATATTTTCTTTCCTTTAAATTGTAAAAATAGAAACGATCCTTTCAATTCCACAATATCACCGCCACAAAACTGAAGATACACAGCTATCTTAGCCACATCCGTGATTGTTTCAGAATAGTTTCCTGTCATGATCAGATAACTGAATAAGATACAAGAAGTTTTATATATAAGAGTTATAATTCAACCTGAGAAAGACAAATTTTCCTGCCTTTCCAGAGAGAGCTACTAAGTGAAAAATAGTTAACATATTTGAATATTATTTTCTTTAATATTTTATGAGCAAATAGCAACGCCAGTATGAAAGTTGGAATCCTACTTTCGTTCGCTTTTATCATGTTCCTCATAGCACTCACATCGGCTAACGACGATGGGTATTTCGATTTGATTGAGGCAGAATCAGGTATTCAAATTTACGATTGGTTGACATAACTTCAAATAATTTAGATTATTTTTTTTTTAATATTCGCTTCTTGTTATAAACTGAGATTCCCCCAAAAATATGCCACTTCGCATTATTGGAATGCTTCCTCAGAACCCGTTTTCATCATAACCACAATTTGCAAACTTGATTGCAAATCAAGGCCTTCAGCCGTGTTTGAGGAAGCATTTCAACAATGTGAAATGGCCAACACACGAATAAGTTGTTTTTTTGTAGATAACGTCTTGGAGACCCCAGTTAACAAGTATAAGACAAGTCAGATCAACAATTATTCAATTCCTGGATTTCTTGTTCCATGACGAACTGCGTTGTTAATATTAACTTTTCATGTGAAATTTAACGACATGCAGTCAAATATTTGTTAAGAATAAGTATAATAACTCACTTAAACTGGCCGAGTACTTTCGAATCTATGAGATCCATCTTCAGAGGCTCAGAAGATGGATCTAGCCTCTGAAGATGGATCTCATAGATTCGAAAGTACTCGGCCAGTTTAAGTGAGTTATTATACTTATTCTTAACAAATATTTGACTGCATGTCGTTAAATTTCACATGAAAAGTTAAAATTATTCAATCTTATACAATAGTCACCATGATTAATATATCAATTAGTTGAGGTGAGGCTTAATTTTGATGTGAAAAGAACTCTTGTACACTATAAAAAGCTTTATCAACTAAATATTTTTTTTATAAAAAAAATTGTTTTTTTTATACTTCAATTGTTTTTTTTAATATTTCTTTATTTAGAAGACTCATTAAAAACTGTGGTAGCTTGTTGTAGAGTTTCTTAACAATATAACAAACTAGGCTTTGGTTTGAATAAGCTACTATTGTGACTCAGCAAGTGATAATAATCTCCTCGGCTTCTTGTATTATAATCATGTACATCAAGATTTTGGTTAATATCACTCTTTATTGCATATAAAGTAGCTTCATACACATAATAAGCAGGGTACAGTTAGGAGACCAAGTATCTTGAACAATTACCTATATGAATCTAATCTACTCTTCCCATACACCTAACAGCTTTTTTTTGGATCTTTTTTTTTTGTAGATTACGTCTTGGAGACTCCAGTTAAGGAGTATAAGACAAGTCAAATTAACAATTATACACTAGTTACTATAATTTATTACTATATCAATTAGCTGAGGTGAGGCTTAATCTTGATGTGAAAGGAACTCTTTGTACACTATAAAAAGCTTTATAAACTAAATATTTCTTCAATTGTTTTTTAAATATTTCTATATTTTCAAGACTCTTCAAAAACTGCGGTAGCTTGTTGTAGAATTTCCTACCAATATAACTAGGTTTTTGTTTGAATAAGCTACTATTGTGACTCACCAAGTGATAATCTCCTCGGCTTCTTGTATTATAATCATGTACATCAAGATTTTGGTTAATATCATTCGTTTTTACATATAAAGTAGCTTCATACACATATAAGCAGGGTACAGTTAGGAGACCAAGTCTCTTGAACAACGGCCTACATGAATCTAATCTATTTACTATTTCTATACACCTAACCGCTTTCTTTTGGATCTTAAACACCCTATCAAGATTTTGTTTTGATGAATTACCCCATACTAAGATAGCATACCTAATATGTGACAGTAAGAGCCCATGGTAAGCTGTAAAAAGTAACTTTTTGTCATTCAATCTAGCGAGCTGTCGCAGGACAAATACCCCAAATGAAATTTTACTACATATTTTCTCAATGTATGGAGTCCAGGTCAATCGTCTATCCAACATAACTCCTAGAAATGCAATTTTTTCTTTCTGGTCTAATTGATTATCGTTTACAAACACGTTTATAGCCCTATCTTCATTTAAATTATGTTTGTTTTTGAATTGAAGGTATTGGCATTTTTTACAACATTTCTTAAACACCGTTTCTAGGTTTTGTTCTGATGAATTATCAAATCAAATTTATTCTTCCAGCTTTCAGTATAGTTACATTCTAATTTCACGTGAAACAATACATGAGATTATATAATATAACACTTAAAATTAAACAGAATTTGTTGTCAATGAAAAAAACAAAAAAATTAAAGTTTTAAAGCATGAGAGCAATCCCATGCTGTGATAGCATACAGTACCTAATATGTGACAGTAAGAGCCCTTTTTGTCATTTAATAGCTGTTTATTCAGAAAGAACGGATCATACTGTACTAGATATAATTTCCTCTCATCAAAATGAAGGGAAAAGTGCACATAAATATAGGTTCGGAAATGCTTCATAACAGAAATAGAGATAGCTGGAAGTGACAGTGATCCCTAGCAATTAACTCATTATTCAGAAAATATTTCTGCCTTCATTCAACTCATGATTTGGTCAGGTTCTATCTGAAATAGATGAAAATCTAATACAATAATTAACTTTTTATGGTAAATTCAACGACTTGCAGTTGAATTGCAATTTTAATTGAGAATAAATAATAATTTTACTCACTTTCGACTCATAAACGTTTGGCCCAAAAGTGAGTAAAATTATTCTATTATTTATTCTCAATTGAAATTGACTTGGTCATTTAATTTGTTTATTTATTTATTTATAATACATACTTAAAAAATTACAAACAATAGAGGCTTACAGAAAATGCCAAAACAAACCTCATTGAATACATAATATGTAAAAACGAATGATATTAACCAAAATCTACATGATATGATTATAATACAAGAAGCCGAGGAGATTATCACTTGGTGAGTCACAATAGTAGCTTATTCAAACAAAAACCTAGTTATATTGGTAGGAAATTCTACAACAAGCTTCCGCAGTTTTTAAAGAGTCTTGAAAATATAGAAATATTTAAAAAACAATTGAAAAAATATTCAGTTGATAAAACTTTTTATAGTGTACAAGAGTTCTTTTCACATCAAAATTAAGCCTCACTGCAACTAATTGATGTAGTAATTATGGTATCTAGAGTGTAATATTGTTGATCTGACTTGTCTCACACTCCTTAACTGGAGTCTCCAAGACGTAATCTACAAAAAAAAAATAGATTGACTAGAAACAAACAAGGAAATCACAAAACAAAAATTTAAACGCTAAGCTAACAAAGAAATAAGTCAAAATACATACAATAATAGAACGGCATTAAAGAATTTAATAAAAAGTTAATTTTAACTACGCAGATCGTTATGGAACAAGAAATCCAGAGATAATAAAACAAGTTAGAAGTCGTTAATTTTTAAAAATGAACCAAAAACACATTTTTCAAAATTTTAAATGAATTACCGTAACTACAGACAATGAACTAATATATTTTTTCCACGTTAAATATATTGTGGAGAGTTCAATTCTGAAAATAAAAGCCAGTCATCCATTAGCTCATAAATCAGAGTAATATAATTAATTAGGTATATAACAGTAGAAAATAGAATAGAGTTGATTAGATGAGTTACAGTAGCCTACTGTGTTGGCTTCGTTTAAAACTTCACATATCTTCGGCTGCACTCAAAATAATCTGCTGTAGTGTATTTTTTTAGTTATTATTATTTTATTTAACTTTTTAAGATAACGTCTTGAAGTCTCCGGTTATGGTTATGGCAAGTCAAGTCAGATCTACAATATTATATACAATATTTCTATTCTTATTCACTTGTTACCACCATTTCAATTTCAATATTTTTAAGATTCTTTAGAAACTGCGGTAGCTTTTGTTATAGAATTTCCTACCAATAAAGCTAGGTTTTTGTTTGAATGACCTCATCTATTGTGACTCACAAAGTGAAATCTCCTCTGCTTCTTGTATTATAATTTCCTTTCCATTTCATTTCAATTGATGCCCACATGAGTTTGGAGACTTTTGCGTGGGTAATGATGAGGTGAATGGGTGAATGATGAGAATAATACTACCTAATCATATAGAACATTGTCTGTCTAGTAGGTTTTACTGCTATCTAATCGATTAGTCTACCCAAAATAGTATTAAGTGTTGGTGAAATTATTTCCATTTATGGCCACCTGTGGCTTTCTTATCTACCGAAATTCTTAAATAAATGTACTTTCTTCAAGAATTCACTTGTGAACACAGGAGAAATGAACTTAAAGTCAAGTCAGATTTCAACTCTTTGTCAGCACTATTACTGGTTATTGATGTGGATATCCATTTTTCGTGAACTGCAGTAGAACTATTCATAGGTATAAACTTGCTGTGAAGAACTGACCTTTTTTGAGTCGCGGCGGACGGGTTTCGAACTATGAGTTTATACCTATGAATAGTACTATTAGTGGTATAAAATGTGCTCTTATAATTATTATGCTCTGTACAACTTCATATCTGCCTAATATTATTGAAGGTTAATTTATTGAAGGAAGGGTATTGGAGGTTAATATTTTTAAATTATAATAAATTTCGATGTTGAAGATTCATCTTTTTTCTACTAGTAAATAATAAAAACTTAAAAAACACTTTTGAGTGGTAATTTTGACTTACGTTATGGCGTGACGGCATAGAAATTTTATTAAATAATAAAAACTTGAAAAACACTTTTGAGTGGAAATTGTCACTTACGTTATTGCGTGACGGCCGTTTCACTCTGTTGTAAAAATCAGTGTACTGTGGGCCGTCTGGCGATACTCTTTACAACAGAGTGAAACGGCCGTCACGCCATAACGTAAGTCACAATTTCCACTAAAAAGTGTTTTTCAAGTTTTTATTATTTAATAAAATTTCTACTGTTTAAGAGACCGCTCCGTCACCGTCTTGAAACCATTCAATCATATAATTGTCTAAATTTTATTCAATTATTATTTCAGATAATCGACACTTGAATAGACAACGTAGATTTTTCAAACGATTCGGAAATCTGAAGCAATGTTGGAAGCTGAGCAAAGATCCGAAATTTTTGGAAAATAATGCAAACCAAGTTCAATACAAGCATTACAAGAATCGGGTTCTGCTTAAAGATGACAATTATATCAAATATGAAAGCTGTTATTGTAAAGTAAAGTAATGTAAATTACCGGGTGATTACAAAAGAATGTCCCAACTTTGAAGGGCTCTAGCTATAAAACGTGGACACTTAAAAGACTGTTTGTGAATTCGTAGGCAAAAGGAGATTCTGAATTTAAATAAATGACCAAAGGGTTTCCTAAATGTTCAATGGAGCCGTAACCAGAGACCCACACCTATACTTACACAGCATTCAAATTCTTCCCGCACTCATAGCAACATTTGCAGAGCTTCGGTTCCGGCAGCTGCAATAATAATATTATTTCTTATTTGGACATACTCATGAACTGTTTGGTCCTTCTAAACAGAAGAAGAAAAGAAACACATTTTACACCTCATTTGTAACTTTTCGAGACTTCTTGGATGACAAATCAAGAACGGATCCAATAGATTGAGCGCACAAGAACTGGTTATGAGGCTCTTCTTCACTGCCCTCCAAGAAGCCCTTATTTACCCCCTGTGATTCTCTCCTATGAGTTTTACATAGCAGAGAAAGTGTTTCTTCCACCACTGCCAGTCAACACTGATAAAAACTTGAAGTGGTGTTGAAAGCAGCCATCAGAACTGAAGCACCAGATGTGTTGAAATGAGTGTAAGAATAAAATAATAATGGAACATATTCTTAAATATTATCTAAGCTTCCGGTTGCCTAATCTACTAATAGCCTATCAAAACTACTAATATCTGTATTTCAATTTAAACTAGGTTTAAACTATGATTTTTTATTATTAGATTGTTCATCAATTATTTCGTCATAGAAAACATTAAACTTCTGATTGTGGTCACATTGAGCAAGTATATAAAGTTTTGATAATTTATAGAAATGGAGAATTTCCTTTTTCATATGAATGGGCGAAAAGTCTAGTCAGTACCGTATTCCGGTTTTGTGATTAGAGACCTTCAAAATTGTCTCATTCTTTTGTGCTTTACGTCTATTATAGAGCGACTCTTCGATTGGTTCTACTCTTTATCTATTATTTATCCAATTTTTTCGCTCGTTATCTGATGATGGTAATTTACAACTCAAACAAACCATCCTCTTTGCCACCAATTTTGAATAATTTTAATGCTTTCATTATTTCTAATAGCTTTCTTATTGGCGAGTCATGTTAGTATACGGTAACCATACTTATTTTTGAGTCAAATAAAATATAATGAAAAAGTAGTTGTGTATTATTACGATTAATTCACCTTTTCTTCTTTATGGTATATTTTGTCTAATATTAAAACTGACACTGCATTTCACTTTTATATAATAATTTACTCACATATATTGGAGATGTTTGAGGAATGCATTAAAAAAGCTTCGTCAGCCTCTTAACCTTTTCAGAAGTGAAATGCATTCCTCAAACATCTCCAATATATGTGAGTAAAATTATATAAAAGTGAAATACAGTCTCAGTTTTAATATTAAATTGTGCATTAAGTATTTCGTCATGGAAAACATCACAGGTATATTTTGTCTTCCTCATATTGAAGCGCAGTTTAATCAAATAAATTTAAAGTTATAAATAGTGCACCAGTTGAGATTTGCCAACTGCCAAGATATGGAAACGATTTTGAAAAATGTTATATTAATTTTAAAGGTAGGTCAGTGTGTTTTGAGGGTTATTACATCTTCTCATAAATATTAAGAGGAGTATCAAATAAATGGCTTTCAACTGTATTAGACCTTGCCGTAACTAAAATGAACAGGCGGCTTCCAGCTCGCATAGAGGGGACAGGAGAAATATTGTACCTCTATATTTTAGAATATTATTAGAGGTCGCTGAAAGTGTTTCAAAAGCAATTGGATGTTCTAATGAATTTCAATGCGAATTATTAAATGAATGGCATTTCCACTTTATTAGAGAGCCTATTGGAACCGAATAAACAGGTGGATTGGGCTTGAATCTTATAATTATAGTGCAGACAGGAGAATTAATGTATTTTTGAAAACACTTTCAAAGGTAACTGAGTGTTTTTCAAGGGTGATTTTTTTTTTGAGGATGAAGCCCACATAGGTCTTAGACCTGTGCGTGGGTAATGAGTGGATGAAGGTGATTGATGAGTTGGACCTACAGTTTTAGGTGGGTTCCAAACCACCGGAAAGTGATTTTACAGCAGAGAACAGTGTCTTTTTTGCTGGCCAATCTAATCGGTCACCGTTACAAACGGGTCCTACAAGAACGCAGCTTATCTCTATCTGATTGAACAGATACCTGCTATGGCTCGCGGCTATCACTTCCCAAGGATAAGGATGCATTTGCATTGTATATTTAGAGCCTATTACAGACTGTAACTGGATAAAGAGGAGATATGAACTTTAATCTCACTTAGAAGACATAGGAGGAACATTGTATTCTTTACAGCATTAAAAGAGGTAGATGAGTGTGTTTTAAGAGTTAAAACATCTGTTTTAAATATATCAAGGCGAATTATCAAATAAATGGCATTTCCACTGTACTATAGCCTTTTGCAACTGAATGGAATGGGCTTCTGAGGTGGAATGGGTTTGAATCTTATTAAACGCAGGCAAGAGAGATATTTTCCTGGATTTCTTGTTCCATGACGAACTGCGTTGCTAATATTAATTTTCAAGTGAATTCAACGACTTGCAGTCAAATTTTTATTAAAAATAAGTAGTATTTCACTTACTTTGTAGGCCAAACGTTTTCGAGTTGTTGAAACCCATCTTCAAGGCATCCTGAATGCCTTGGGTTGCCTTGAAGATGGGTTTCAACAACTCGAAAACGTTTGGCCTACAAAGTAAGTGAAATACTACTTATTTTTAATAAAAATTTGACTGCAAGTCGTTGAATTCACTTGAAAATTGAGAGATATTTTGATGTTGAAGATCCATCTTCAAGATATTTTATTTTTTTACATTATTTTCATCATTATTAAAGGTAGCTGGATGTCTTTCAAGAGTTATTAAATCTTTTTATTAATATCAAATGAGCGAATTATTAAATAAATGTTTTCCCCACTCTGTTTTAGAACCTACTGGAACTGAATATAAACAGGCTTAAATCTTATGTAGAGCGAAAAGGAGAACTAACGTATCCTTAGTATTGCAAGAGGTATACATATTAGTGTGTTTCAAGGGTAATTCCTTTTTTTACAAATATCAAGGCGAATTATTCAATTAATGTCAGTCCACTGTATTATAGCCTACTGGAACTGAGTATAAAGAGGTGGAATGGAATTAAATCTTATATAGCTTGGACAGGAGAAATATTGTCGTTTTTAGAACATTATTAGTGGGAGCCGAATCTCTGTTTGAGGGGTTATTGGATCTTTTTGATAAATATCAGGGAGAATTATTAGGTAAATAATAGCATCTCCACTGTATAAGAGCCTCTGGAACTGAATAAACAGGTGGAATGGGCTTGACTCTTGTATAGCGCAGGCAGGAGAAATATTTTATTTTCAACATCAAAACTAGAGTGAATGTATTGTGAGGGTTATCACGTCATAAATTAATATTAATAAATTTAATTTAATTAGCTGATGGACAAACCAGAAGAACCATTCCAAAAAATTAACCATATTTACTCAGCGTCTTCCACTTTGGGAGTTTTACGTTTAATAATAATAATAATAATAATAATAATAATAATAACAACAACAATAATAATAATAATAAACAGAATTTATTAATTTCGAATTCCTTTAATTGCTATCACTTTATACTGAAGACTTCCGCAATGGCGGATATTGACAACAGCATTGAACAGCTGATGGGAATCGATGAATGCTACTGTACAAAAATATCAGTCACCACCGGGAATCGAACCACGGACCTCTCAATTGCCGGTTGAGCGCCCTTAACCACTAGACCATGGAGACCTTTTTTTTAGATTAAATTTATTTTCTGAAATTAATGGTCTTAATAAAATTTTTCACACATGATTGAATCAGAGGTAAAAGCTTATTCTAACGACTCTAAAATGAAATAAATTGTTTGCAGTATTCATATGAGCAGAAATTAATATTATATATTTCTTATTATTAGTTCAAATTGCCATGTGTTGATATTCCTCTCTGATCAGCCATTGCTCGTAACGACCCGTTCAATCTCCAATTGGTAGGGAATAGAGCGCATGCGCGAACTGTGTAGCGAAGCCATGGCCACTGTTTGTCTGCATAGAACAACAAAAAAAAAAACTAAGCTTACTCTAACCTTTCTATGCTTAATATACTTTCTATATATACTCTCTATACTTAATACAGTATCCCTTATAAGTATAGAAAGGTTAGTTGGTTAGGTTTTTGTTGTTTTATGCAAACAGTTCGCGCATTCCCTACTAATTGAACTATTAATGGGTCGTTTGCTCGTACGCCTTAAACAAAAGATGATACCTTTGAATTTGTATAGTTCACCTCATTGGCCAAAACGGGAGATTACCAGGCTTGTTCACACATAACCAGCTTTGGGTAACCGATTTCGTTTATCCGGCATAATTACCATATGATTTCGAAAACCGGGAAGGTTTAGATACAATAATGATCAGCCTTTTGTAAAAGACACCGGTTAGCTTACTGGCAGTTATGTGTACAACAGAACAGACTATCCTATTTGAACAAAACTGAAACGAAGACGACGATGAATGCTCATTTTTTGTTCAATACTGGGCTAAGTATTTTGGGCCGATCCTTGTAAAATTTGGATGGAACCCCCCTGAATGATGCTCTTTCTTTTAATTTTTTTAAAAACTAAACAGAAGTTGTCAAATTTCACTTAACTAACAATAATTCTAGTTACAGGACCATAGTTTGACAACTTCTGTTTTGTTTCAAGTATGAAAAGATTTCACATTATTAACATCAGTTCTACTAATTTTATTCGATTTTTTATCGCAATTTGTTTAATAGTGTTCAGATAATTGATATACAAACATAGAAATCAGGTCGAATTAAGAACCTCCTTCTTGTTGGAAGTCTGTTAAAAATGATAGGGATAGGCTGCCAGCTTTCCAGCTAGGCACCTTATCTCTGTAATAAAGCGTTTCCAGACTTATGTTTATTTGAAATTTTCTCTTCCTTTTTAGAGATGAGTCGGTGCTGTATGACAGATTCCTCGGGAAAAATGTTGTATAATACCGGTAATTAATAGATTATTATTATTATTTATTATATTTATTTTTTTAAAGTCTCTATCTTGCTGCATTTTGCTTCCTCAGGCACCGAATTTAATATCTATGAGTTTATCCTGGTGTTACTGCACATTTCAATTTTGATATTTTTGTGTCTTTTTCTATTTTGTATTTCAAGGTATTTGTACCGCGCAATGGCCGCAAACAATTATGATTGTATTTTATATTTTAGCAACTGCAATTTAATACAGAAAAATATAATTATCTGTGATGTTTTCCATGACGAAATACTTAATGAACAATCTAATATTAAAACTGACACTGTATTTCACTTTTAAATAATGTTTTACTCATATATATTGGAGATGCTTGAGGAATGCATTTCACTTCTAAAAAGAAGCTTCGTCAGCCTCTTGCATTCCTCAAACATCTCCAATAAATGTGAGTAAAACATTATTTAAAAGTGAAATACAGTGTCAATTTTAATATTAGAGAAAGATATATAAATATATTTTTTTGTAGATTACGTCTTGGAGACTCCAGTTTATAAGAAAAGACTGGCAACATCTATGAAAAATTGCTGCCAATGGAGATGGATCTCATAGATTCGAAAGTACTCGGCCAGATTAAGTAAGTTATTATACTTATTCTTAACAAATATTTGACTGCAAGTCGTTAAATTTCACATGAAAAGTTAAAATTGCTGCCAGGTAATTCTGAATCAATGAATATTGAAAATAAATATTTAGTATTTTTTAAGGCAGAATAAATTTCATTTTCATTTATGAGTTCCAGAAAATAGTGAGTGCGACGATTTCACTTCAGCCTAACAAATATTGGTGAACCAACTGGCTTGAAATAATATTCTATTTTCCTCAGGATAGCACTCTGGAGACAATAATTATTGCCCAGAACGCCACTTCTATCTCTATTAGAACAAATAGCTGTAAATAATTAATCATTGTCCTGATGGTTACTAGTTGATAAGTTACTATAAACTAGGTAGTTATTATTAATTAGTTTTTTGCCCAGTGGAGCATCCAATACAAGAGGATAATCGCCATCGCAAAAACAATAGAATGATGGTGAGTGGTATATTCATACACAATATTCCATAGCATGTGTTTAATTTTGCGACGGTGATTATCATCGACTATTGGATGTTTAACTGTGTATGCATCCAGATGCATGATTTGCATTACCGTAGCTTAGAACTCTGAAGATTTTTAAACATCGCGCTTGCATTCTGTAGCATAGCATAGAAGAGAAGATAGAGATGGAGTCACATGACCAAGTTACCGTACTAAAAATACTTCGAATGATGAGTGAGGTATTAATTACAACTACTGGCGAGAAATATTTGTATAATACCTGTTTATTGATTTAAAAATGATTGAGAAACGATAATTTTTCAAATTTCATACTTGTCTGATGTATAATACTAGTGCTTGAACTTTATTTGGTGTTAAAACAGACTGTGTAACAAAGATAATTTTACATCATTATGATTTAATTGTTCTCAATTCAACCGAATTTTGAAGTCAACAAGAATAATAATCATCATTTTTTTAAATATTATATGACAAGTAATGCAATACTATTTTATTTAGCACGAAAACTCATTTCTACAAGTATATATATACAGTAACCCATCGACCACAACATATAGATATAGCCCCTTCCATTTGTGATCGTGAAATCTTTGAAGTATGGAATGAAATGAAAACTGTGTGAGATTCATATTGCTGTGTGAACGTGAACCTGTGATGTATGCAATTATGCACATTAACAGGAAGTATTCTGAATTACATTAAATTCTTTGACAATATATTGATTGTATCAATAAACTCCATTATTTGTTACTTCACCATTTACAGTTTGTGAAACTTCAAAAATTCCCTTCATTAACTACGTTGAGATATTTTGATGGTGGTGTGATACTTCGTTGAACTGTACTCCTAACAAGTAAGATCTAATTTCTACGTTTCTAATTGATAGTGATAGTGAAATTAATTGATTAACTTGCATCCAAATATCTTTTTCTTTCTCGTCCTATTTAGTTAACGGCTGTTGAGTACAGGTAACCATTTTCAACTCATTTTTTCATCAAGTACATCAAAGAAAGTGACGTCAATTTGTAATATTATTGAAAAAAATGTGTCAGCTAGCCAATTTGGCATTATTTTTGAATGAAACGTATTATTTCTTTCTCACGTCTAAGAAATAGACTAATCACACCTAAACCGCAGTGAATGCTTAGCCTATATATTTATTGAAGGTTAGTTTTGTTCTTTTGCAGTCTACTCACGATGCCTCTTTTTGGGAAATCTCAGAAAAGCCCTGCTGAGGTGGTTAAAGCACTAAAAGAAGCTGTAAACTGTTTGGAGAGAGGTGATAAGAAAGCAGACAAGGTGAGTTTTTAAAATCAATTACTCTTCTCTTGCCAATGGAATTTGGTTTTCTTGGTAAACATCATAGTATCATTACTCCTTAGAAGCAATTTTCTCAACCAGTTACAATAGATGAATCTGGTCTGATAAAGCCTTGTAACCTAATTTCCTTTTTTAATATTGTTCTGATGAATTTAACTTGTAAACTGTTTATACCCTTGGTATGTAACTTACCTGTTGATGTATCTGGTTCCAGTTCATAAAGCCTGTTACACCTTAATTATTTCCACCAAAAACTCGATTCACAGTAGTTTTAAAGTGCAATAATAGTGT
The DNA here is from genome assembly GCA_948455865.1 of Conomelus anceps. Classification (NCBI taxonomy): domain Eukaryota; kingdom Metazoa; phylum Arthropoda; class Insecta; order Hemiptera; family Delphacidae; genus Conomelus; species Conomelus anceps. The sequence continues at coordinate 93,188,439 of OX418218.1, forward strand.
AAGTTGCAAAAACGTTTAAGTTAGATCTTGTTTATTTTCTCTGATTTTTTTACTATGAGTTTCAAATAACTCATATTGTATCTATGGCTCTAAATGTTGGTTGGGCACTGCACATTAACCAAGAGGATAATTATTAATTATTATTATCCTTAATGAAAATAATGAATAGAGGTGAACCAACACTTGAGATTGACAATAATGTTGTTCTTTAAGAACAATATATTACTGTTATTTGCCTTGCTTTAGTGTTAAATATTCATTAAAACTATTCAGGTTATCTGCGATGTTGTCCATGATGAAATACTGGATGAATAATCTGATACCAAAACTGACGCTATTTCTATTTAAATTATGATTTTTACTCACTTGAAATGGAGGAATGCATTTCGCTTCTGGGGAGAAGATTTTTCAGCCTGGTTAGGTTAGGTAAAGTTAGGTCAGACCTATTTAGGTTAGGTAAGGATTGAGTGTTGGTATTAGTATCAATACGCATGCCCAATTCTGTCGTGAGCTGACATTAGTTATAAGTTCGCTGTAACTTTTACAGTTGAGACTAAACCACCCAGTTTATCCTTATTATTTTTCAGTAATATCACCCTGAGTGAGTTTAGGTTGAAATTTAAACCAATTCATAATTATTTATTGTCTTGATTTGTCAAGTGAGATGTAGAACTTAATTTAATATTACTAATAATTTACTTAAATTAATGTAATTCGCGGTGATATAGCTGAGAATTGCGTCAGATCCCATGCAGTAGAGCCTTGCTGGCTTCCATTTTCGGTTACACGTTTTTTACATTGGCGGTATACGTTATGTACCGTACCCTCTACTCTCTTATAACTTTTTTTATGTTGATTAAAACCGACAGCATATAGAGACTATGTACAATCAAAATATTTTATTATTTTAATAGAAGGCGAAATGAGTCTAGGTCCTTTACAGATCGCGCAAATTATCTGTGCGCGTGGACTCAAGAGTCGGGAAATAGGCGGGCGGGGTGGAGGTGGTTCAGTATACTGGATTTTCGAATAGCATCGCCTACCACTGTACTTAGTCAGCGTCTTTTCATCAGCGTCTATAACTATATTTACGGCTACGGTACTGTATTGTAGGAGCGTACTTTGTGTTACAAAGCAATAAAACACAATATTAGTCACATTATGTTGGGATAAAGACTTTCAATCAACTGCCAAATGAATTAAAAAATATGACTAGCTAGAATTGTTTTGTTAAGGCCTTAAAAGAAACCTTGACTAATGCCTGTCCTTACTGTAGGAGAATGTTTCAAATTGTTTCCTAGTTAAAATTACGTAAATAAGAAGAATTAAAATTAATGTTAAAACTCATTGCAATCTCTAAGCTTGTAAATTAATTTTTCTGTATGACCCTTTCAAACCTCAACTTAATTGAAAAAAGAAAAATTGCTGTTATTAGTCGTGGATTGCAGCGGGTATTGAAATGTAACTGGTTATATGTAGCTATCTTGGTTCGGTTTTACATAGGTATGAGGACGCAGTGCTCATATTTGATTGGAGCGTTTCGCTGGATATGAGTGTTGAACTATGTAGAATATATTATTGTGAGTCCGGCAACGCGCTTTGGTTCCTTGGCTTTGTCTCGGGCCAGGACGAGATACGTGCGGTGAGTGATGGAATGATGCGACGCTAAGGGAACTGTTTGAAATTTTTTATTCTTTTAGTTTTACCTGTTTCGTTTTATTTAGCAATTTACCTGTCGTGATCTAACAACTGATATGGATTAGGATTAAAAATATATTGACATGTCATACACTGTAAGAGCTGTGCTCATGAAAATAACACAGTTTCACATGACGAAATAAAATAATAATAATAGTCATCATAATTGCAATAATATTCATAATTGCTGCCAGTAGCCAGTGTTGCACTATTATGATGACATAAGAAAACACAACTGGTGAGTGTGGAGAGACAGAGAGGTTATAGCCATCTCTCTCGCTCTCCTTGCGACTCTACTACAAGCGATGTTTTTATCCCGACTGTATCAGCAAGCTTCCACACGCACATATATTTTGCGCCATCTGTAGGCTACCCTTATGTGCCTCTGATACAAAAAATAAATGTATTTCTCACTATATACAACATATGCAACAGAAAAAACACAATTTTTCATCTGGTGAGAAATTAGGTACTCCCGAGGCTAACGTTTATGGGAGTTACCATAAAAAATCTGCCAAATTTTCAAATAAATCCTATAAAAATAATAATAATAATTGAAAAGGTACAAAGGTCAATTGAAGAAAAAGAAACAAGTATTACTTAGTGTGAATTAAAAGAATAAAAAATACAAAAGTATGTCTTTCACAGAGGAAAACCAAAACGGCTAATTTCAAACATGAAGGCTAATAATATTTTCTCCTTCAATTACAGGCACAGGAGGATGTGAGCAAAAATCTTGTATTGATAAAAAATATGCTGTACGGAACCTCAGATGCAGAGCCGCAGACCGACATTATTGTAGCACAGCTGGCGCAGGAGTTGTACAACAGCAACCTGCTGCTTCATCTCATTCAGAATTTAAATCGGATAGATTTTGAAGTAAGTCAGTCGTGTCTATTCGTATATTTCTTCATTTTTTTGACATTCTAGAACTGGGGCTCCTTACAAGCCTGCAATTAGGTAGCCTTGGATTCCGATTCCTAGAACGCGGATGTGGACCGAATGGACAGCGGACAGGGTACATACACTACAAAATATAACTTGATTTGCTTTCGAAATATAGTTTATAATAATATATTAGATTAATTATACATAATCTGCTATTATATTCATATATTTTTTATTCTATTAACTTATACTTAATCGCTTAGCGCAGTTGGTTGGGGCGTCGCAACTTCATCTTGCAGTCGTTTAAGCGGTCTTAGGTTCGAATCCCGCTCCACCGTCAGGCATTTATGTGTAATCATTCATCTCATTACCCACGCACAAGTCTCGGACTCATTTGGGCATCATCAGCAATAAAAAAAAAATAGTAACTTATAATTTCCAACAACACGCCATCTTGATCTGTCCAGCGGGCTGGTGATTGGTAACCTACAACACTACAGCAGTGGACACGCTCAAGATGAAAAGCTTCATCTCCAATGTGTTTCCACTTTCGTAGTGTTAATAGGCTAACAGCCTGATGTCTCGCAGGACAGATCAAGATGGCGTGTTGTTGGAAATTACAGGTAGATAGATAGATAGATTTATTAGTTGCGTAGAGCCACAAGTTTGAGCAGTGCTCAGGTGGCATGCAACATTTGAGTGAAATAAAAGCATTACAACATTCTTGTACAGTATAAGGACACATGTCCACTAGTGTTTTGGTCATCAAGGATACAAATAACTTATGACTACCACAGAACTTAATATGTTCAGGAAGACAATTGAAAAACTTTAGTCCTGAATAATACGGCCCCTTTTCTAGTAGTCAGCCTGTGTACTGGGTATTGAAAAACGTTCGATTTTTTGCCTCTAGTTTGATAAGAGTGGGTGATATGGTCGACATTGAAAATTTCTCAATTCTTGAATACAAAACTGACAACTTCCAGAAAATATAGAGCTGGTACTGTGAGAAGTTGATGCTTCCTAAATATAGGCCTGCACGAAAAAGATGAGTTGTCAAATTCCAAAATCCTTACTGATTTTTTCTGCATAAGAAAGACTGTGTTTAAGTGATTTTTGCCTGCACCCCAAAACAAAATACTATAGCGTATCAAGGAGATAAAATATCAATGATATACTTTTACTGCGGTCTTTAGATTTGATGCAGATCTCACAGTCCTTAGGGCAAAAAGTGCATGGTACAGTTTTTTATGAAACTTCATCAGATGATGATACCATTTCATGTTGTTCTGCAGCTCTATACCCAGAAACCTAGTAACCTTAGTAGCAGGGCATTCCTTTCCTGGTCCCAATGCCAGACTCAAATAATAATCATCATCACATCCAATCATAGTGAAGTTCATCAAGTTTGTCTTACTTACATTCATTTTCAATGAATTATGACTAAACCATTCGTTCAGTTGTTGCATAACAACCATAGCCTTGTTCATAACATCCCCATCATTAAAACCCTTGATCAAAATCGTTGTGTCGTCAGCATATAATATTGATTTACCATCTACATTATAGGGCAAGTCATTAATGAATATGTTGAATAGAGTTTGTCCTAGTATTGATCAACTGGAAGGTCAACTTCCAACTTATTATTGAACTAAGATTATGTATAATAGAATATAATAGCAGAATATATATTATATAATAGAATTAATCAAATATATTACTATAAACTTTATTTCGAAAACAAATTGAGTTGTGAATTGTAGTGTATGTGGCCCTGCCCGCTGTCCATTAAGTCCAAATCCGCGTCCTAGGAAACCGAGGCTTCTTCAGGCTCCTCTTGCATAATATGGACTTGACAATTCGGAAAAATCGAAAGGTGACATAGGTTTCATTGGTGTGAAGAAGAACGTGGACATATTACAGAGAACATATTACATATTAACTTTCATATTACACAGAGTAACAAAGTATTGTTATGTCTGTTCCAAGTTTTCCTGAACGATTAAATTCGTATAAAGTGAAAGAAGTTATATTGTGAGCAAGCCCTTGTAATTATAAGTTGTCTAAAACAAGTTTATTTACCTAAGAATAAGCAATACTTGCTGACAATAAGTGAAATACTTGTTAGTAACAAGAGTTGGATTGGCTAAGTTGTCAGCCACAATAAAAATCATAATCTGTAGGGTAAGTTACTGGGTTTTAGATGGATTATAGTTAAAGCAATCAATGTAATACATTTGTATATAAAATTCACAATAATATTGAAAATATTGAAGTATAAAAACCGTACAATAGACAATTAATTACAGTATTTAAACAAACCACTTGTGACACACATTTTGAGTGCGATAGCATTTTTTTTAGTTGGATGATGTCCGCATCAATCAGAGACTTGTGCGTGGGTAATGAGGTGAATGATGACAAAACATCCAAGGCTGAACAATATTTGAAATCGTGACCGTAAGAATAGCAGCCAGCCAGTCAACATAGAAGACAGCTTCAACGACTGGTTATTATAAAAGAAAATAATCAGATTGTCAAATCATTCTTGGCATTGCGCAGAAGCACGTTTTGTTATGTCCAATCGACTGTACTAAGAAATACTAGTGAGGGCAATAACTGTTACTCTTCATTTTGTTTATATTTCGCTCGTTCAATTAGAGGTGGGAAAATAATTGTCATAAAAAACATAAATCGTGCCATTAAACGCTCTGAAATCTATATCTCTGTCAGAAAAATTTTTACAAGAAATAAAACATTTCTTATTATAATAAATAAAACAGAATCTCAAGAAGTATGAAATTTTAGCAAAAGTAATACTCTAGAGCATAAAATGACCTTCCAAATGAGATATTGATTGCAATTTTAAGATTTTGAGATTAGATGAGCTATATGGATCAGAATTAACATGGGCGCAATCCAGCCGACCTTGAAAAGTAGCCGAGCCGGACTCGGGAAGTTCACAACACGTTAAGCTAGAGACACACATATCCGCACCGCGCCAGCACCGCAAGCGCACCGTATGTTGGCCGAGTGTCGGTGAAGGTGATGCCGAACCACACATATCCAACACACTACCGTGCATCGGCCGTGATGCATACTGTTCAGTTCAGTATGCACTTTGAAGCGATTGCAATAGATCATTTTGTGGAGTTTTACTATCATTTTGTGTAGTTGGTACAGTTTGTGGACTGGTCATGTTTCTCTACTAATAAATTTAAAAGAGAAACATGATGTACTTTTTAATTGCAATTTGAATGTTATAGCTAACTGTTCTCCTAATCACTTAGATCATTCGATTACTCCATTTATTCATTCATGGTAAAGTCTGTAGGTAATAATTAATGAAATTAAAAATCTTGAAATTAGTAATTGATTAAATTTATTGAAATAATAATCGGAAGTATTAAACTTAATTCATCATCAAATATTAGGAAAATAATAACAATTAAGAAAGAGTGGATGGAAAATGATATTTGGGGTGATGGAAAATTTTAAAAACAACACTTAAATGATGAAGTTTTATTTTTATTTGAAACTTATTTTTTGTAATAAAAATGAAATTAATATAATGTCTGTTTTTGTTATTTTTGTGTACGTTTTTAGTGTGTTAAATAAATTGAATTGAATAGTGCTTTGAACCGTATCAGCGATAAAATTGATTTTAAATGAAAAGGAAAACTTTGGTTGAATTATGGCTGAATCTGGTGTGTTCAGCAGTTTGTCAAGGCACATAGCCCCCCCCCCCCCCCCCCCGTAGATCCGCCACTGCGGTCCTTATGATCACTATCACAGTAAAGTTACGTACTGATTCAATCAACTTCTCTATATCCATGTGGAAAGAGATTAGAAACCTGGCTAGAAACCTTTTAGGTTAGATTGTCACCAACACCGCACCGTGCCCGTCAAAAAGTAGTCTGAACTAGTCGGGCTCGGTGCGGTGATGTAGTTGCGCTTACGGTGCGGAGTAGTGGGGACAAGCAGGTTCAATTGCTTTGTTCAAATCCCAGGCCGTGCGATGACCTACACACGGCCGTGGCACTGTGCGGACGCGGTGCGGATATGTGTGTCTCTAGCTTCAGTGGTGATTTTCTTCCGAGTCCGACTCGCCGAGCCGTGCTCGCTAGTGTGTGGCCCCCTTTAGGCTGCTATTCAATCAATCGCTTCTGAACGACTAAGAAGCCGCGCACAAGATGGACAGATAGCCTTTTGGATAGCCTTGCACACAGCTCAGTAGACCTGAACTATTCTTGGTCATATAGAATTCTCATTCATTTATAGAATAATGTTTCATGATTAATTGTTATTATTGGCTTGCTGTTGAGATTTATTTTCAATCTGTTATTCCGGTGTAATTGTTTCATTTTGTAATTATTTTTTTCGTATTTTGTTACAGGGAAAGAAAGATGTAGCTCAGGTGTTCAATAATATTTTAAGACGGCAGATTGGAACTCGTTCGCCGACTGTGGAATACATTTGCACTAAACCAGAAATCCTCTTCACACTCATGAATGGGTAATTACAGCATTATTATTATTAAGCTATTACTGCTGAGGGTACTTCCTTTGCTTATGTCGGCATAAATCTTTTGTCAATCCTACATGACATTGAAAAATGTATAAATTCCATGTAACATGGACATATTCCAAGTAACAACATACATAACTTCCATGCATAATAATACAAGAAGTAGGATAAATGTAAGACTTGAAGCTCACAGAACCTCTTTTTATGAAGCAAGTCCTCAGTATATGGCTAAGAAGATCCATAATGCCCTTCCTGCAGAGATTCGACAAATGGAAACTGACTCGATGTTTAGAAGAAGCTTGAAGTCCTGGTTACATACAAAGTGCTTCTACAGCATGGAAGAATTTTTCAACTTTGGATAAATTTGAAAGTTGTGATATTTATTCTATCTCATATTAACACTGTGTTATGTTGTAAATAGTATGTATTTTAATGGAGATGATTGTTTATATTTAAAGAATATTGTATGACTCATGTTTATATTGTACAAGATACAATGCTCAACATAAGATCAATAAAATGAAATGAAATTAATTGAGAGTTTGAGCAAATCGTCGTCAACTTTCGCATAAATCAGGTTAGTTTTACGAATGCGCCAACACTAACATGGTTGTCACAACAGAGTTGATTGCACGAATAAGATAAGATATAATTACATCCTAAAAACATTCGGTATAAACCAAACAGAAGATGAGTCAACACATTAAAAAAACACATATATTATATATTAAAATACATAACGGCAAAGAGGTAAGGATGATTGTATTTTTACCATAAAGGTATTATAAATGTTCAGAAATGCATGAAATATTTGAAAATATTCAAGGCCCTGATTAGACGGAGCCACTGCAGTCGCCGTCGCTTGCCACACTTTAAGGCTAAATTACATCAGCTGACCGCGTGATCGAGCTCATCAATTTAGAAGGCATACGCTTATTTAAAGCCAACAGCTGATTTTATAAATCAAATTTACCCGGCTGTTGTGATTTAGCCTGAAATTGTGGCCCGCACATGCTGTGACTATTGCATGGCTAATGAACAATAAGACAAAGTTGTCACAACCACATTTAATCGACAACTTCGTATTATTATTCATTATGGATATCTTCCACAATATCACCTTCGCCACTTCAAGGCTCTTGACTATCTCGTTCAAGTACGAGCAGCAGGTCCGCCATATTGATTTCCTCTTGTTATGAGTCAAATTGTCTTAAATGTCAGCACATGCGTGTTACTGACTTGGCAGTTCCGCGCTAATGGAAAAGTTAGCGGCCATTCGCGTAAAATCTATTAGATGAAGTTTATCTTCTGTTCTTGCGTTTAGAATCAAATGTGGCTCTGAATTTTATGCAGTGTTTCAAGTCCGTGATGTTTTCCAGGAGCAGGTTGTGTAGTTAAAAAATAAGGTGAAAACCAGTCTCAGCAACAGCACAAGAAGGTTTGAAAAAGGTATTTATGTTTTGAAATTCAATGTGAACTTTTTAATTTTTAATTGTAATTGTTTCTTATTTTTGGTTCTAGGTATGAGCATCAAGATATAGCGCTGAACTGTGGCACCATGCTGAGAGAGTGTGCAAGGTACGAGGCTCTGGCGAAAATTATGCTGCACTCTGAGGATTTCTTCAATTTTTTTCGTTACGTTGAAGTATCGACTTTTGACATAGCGTCTGACGCTTTTTCTACCTTCAAGGTAGGAAATCCCTTGAAGGGTCTACTATATTAGATTTAGTATTTACTATGCAGCAACTGTAATAAGTCACTGGTTGAGTTCATGGGAGCATTACCGGTAACCGGTAAATGTTGCCAGTGGTGTCTGATTGGTCTCTTCAAATTCATGGACGTTGAACATTTTGAGACCAATCAGACGCCACCGTTAAACTTTACCAGTTACCGGTAGGGATCCCATGAACTCAACCATTGTTAAACTATTGTATTTGAAAGAAATCTATTGGAAATTTGTACTAAATATTCATTGATTTTACTATTTGCAATTATTAACCGTAGAATTTTTGAATCGGGTTCAACTTCTGATATATACAGTCGACTCTATATACAAACCTTATAATTCAATTATTAGATAATACAAACCACAAGTTGTGTATCCATATTACTTTTCCAGTTCAATTCAATTCAATTTATTCTCATTTTTCAGCAATTTTACAAAATTAAATATCTTTCTAATTTTCAATAAACTTAAGAGATGATAATACAATATCCAAAAAATCAAAAACATACATCTAAGTCTATCTTGATGAGATAAAGCTAGCATAAGCATAAGCTTGTGCGCTAGCAGTGAGTCATATATTTTAATTCACTTATTTGTACAGAATATCAAATATTTAAAACTTATGATGACCATGTGACCTTGCAAAAAAATGATATTTTTCTATCAAAACCTGTGAAGGTTGATTTTGAGACCAAACTTGATATTTAAACATAAATAATAAAATCGTTGAAAATACTTTGCTAGCGAATTTAATACTTACATATTCGTGTGATGGCCATTTCGCATTGATCGTTGGACAAACGGGCTGGTCATTTGCCACTAGATTAAAAAACACTCAAGAGCCATGAACTACCAATTTTTAACATAATTTTAACTTACCACAGACATCAACACTAATTCAAATATATTACATTCCGTTTGAAAAAGCCAAAAAATAACTGTATTAAAGTAATATTGGCGGCTATGGTAGCGCAGTTGGTTGGATCGCTTGTCTGTGATTAGATACAGCTCTGTTTAGTTTCGTTTCCTGCAGTCTTGGAAACGAATCAGCCATCATTTTCTCACCATTCACCTTATTACCCACGCACAAGTCTCCAGTCTCATGTGGGCATCATCCGCAATAAACAATATAAAATCTATGAAAACTCTAAACTACAGCCTGAATCAATTCTTGATGTTCAACTCCAATTCACCTCACACAGATTGGGGTTTGATTACTTAATTCCGGATCGAGATCTCCGGCCTTCTCATCCACCCACTACCCCATCTCATCCTCAAAAAATAACTGCAAAAAATCATAACCCCAATTTTCAAACCTGATTCAGTAGGCTCCAGTAGCCAATACACGTTTCTGATTATAACACTTTCATACATTCTACCTCACTTTCATAACACTTTCATACATTCTACCTCACTTTCATAACACTTTATACACTTTCATACATATAACACTTTCATACATATTACCTCAGCTGCATAAAAAATTATGTATAAAAATAAATGCCCACTTTCGAATGCCATAAATTGTAGATAAAGACCGAATTCAATGACAAAATATCAAGTGTATGTTACAAATTTGACCCTTCTCAGAAGGGTCCTTTATATCAGTAGTAAGTTTGTGTGTTCCCAATAAATAGCTGTAGAAGCACAGGAAAAAAGCTATAAATCTATGGATAAAATCAAGTTGCTTCTCATCACCACACTTCATCTAAAAATAATAGAATTGTTGTAAACTAGGTGAAATGTAGTAAAGACTCGCACTGGCACACAACGATATTTCACTTTACTGGTGTTTTGCCACTCAAGACTTTACACCATACCGTAATGGATATATTTTCGTGTCATACTGTAATATTTCGTTTTTATTATAATTATAAAGTATTAAAGTAATTATTACAGTAAGTTATTCAGGATTATATCGATGGTATATATTTTGAGCATTCTGTTATTACCTCTACCTCTGGCGAAATAAGATGCATTTATTCATTCATCTAATTTAATATTCTATTTATTTTGCTTTTACGACCTCATTGGACCACTGAAGTCAATTCATTTCCTGGTCCTCCTTGATGAGTTCTCTTTCGCATTATCCAGTATGTATTCATTCGTTCTGCCCTTCGTCGTCGTTCTTCTTCTGTAAATACCCTTTGTACAGTCTGTCGGTTGTCTATTTGTGGTTTGAATCTTGTTTTTATCACTTAAGATTGTCAGCTTTGTTTTTCAAACTATCCAGGGTTATTTTCAGTTCATTCAAGTCCTACATGCGATCTATCCTACATGCTGCTTCATATCCCACAGTTTCTCTATTATTCTCCTTGATAATGTGGTATCTGGTGTCCTTAGAATGTGACCAAAAAAAGATATGCTTTTCTCCCGCTTAGTGTCTGTAATTGGTTTAAGTTCTCTGTATGCTACTTCATTTGGCACTATCCACCATTGTCCATCTTATATTTTTTATTTGGAAATGTTCTGGCTATTCCCCTCTCTATTTTTAGGATTCTGTCAACTCTGTTTTATGCGTTATCTTGAAAAGGGTTTCGCTTCCGTATGTCACCTCTGGTTGCACCACTGTCTTATAATGTTTTAATTGATATTTTTTGTAATGTTTTAACTAATATTTTTTATTTTAAGTAGCCCATGTTGTTTTTTGAGACGTGACAATATTTTATTACATTAACTATTGAATTTAATTTATAATTAATATTGTTTGTATGTTTGCAGGAACTGCTGACACGCCATAAACTGTTATGTGCAGAATTTTTGGAACTAAACTATGATAAGGTATTTTCACACTATCAGCGCCTACTCAACTCCGAGAACTACGTAACAAGACGTCAAAGTTTGAAACTGCTCGGTGAATTACTATTAGACAGACACAATTTCACCGTAAGTAATACAATTATTTCATTTATTTATTTATTTGTGCAATTTGTTTTATATCTGGTCTGGCTACTCATCAAACCCGTTGGTTTCGGGTGCGATCCATGTCCAGCCCCCGGTTGCACAAACGTCCCATTATTATTATTATTATGGCTCATCATTCGTTCCACTTTTATACCAAGTTGCTATGTAAAAGCATATGGTTATACCTGCATACATGCTAGCATTCATATGATCTATATATCTTGAATGGTGGAGCACATACCCCAGTATAAAATGTATAAAAGTGGTACCATCATTAACGCATCTTGTTACAACTTAACATAACCTAAAACAAGCCTGTTATCAATTACCAATACTAGTCACTAATACTGTATTTTATAATTTAATTAAATTTACTTTCTAAATGATGATTCATTCACATTATTCATTTTATAAAGAATTATTGAACTAATTTATGTACTAAATTTCATGCTCAGTTGATCTCGAAATTAATTTTTTTTTTTTGAGGATGAAGCCCACATAGGTCTGAGACCTGTGCGTGGGTAATGAGTTGGATGATGGTGATTTATGAATTGGACCTACAGTTTGAGGTGGGTTCCGAACTAGTTGACTATGTTGGCTGCATTGTAATCTAGCTATCATTGCTCGAATAACAGAACACTTTTTTACCAAATTATGGCTCACGTTTATACTGAATGATGTGATGGATAGTAGCCTTGTATAAAAGTGGTACAGATAATGAACCATCATCGATTGTGCAACCGGAGGCCTTGTAATTTATACATTCAGTATTATTGATCGGGGATTAATGTTTTGTATGCCTGAAAGTTATGATTTTTAATTCTTTTTTCTGTGTAATTTATCACTGTCTCAACAAGAACCTGTATGGCTCCCTGTCCATACAAAACAGTTCCAGCCGATTTATAGTTAAAACTCATTAAAGTAAGCACACAACTTACTGTTTTCTGCTTGCAGAAAGGAGCGCATATTGAAGCGTTGCTCTGTTGCTTCGCGTTTATGCTTAGAATAATCATTGTATGCTTTTTTTTTTTAATAAAGAAATAATTCAATTCATGAATTATTGAGAAAGAAAACTGACAAGAGTGTATTTTCACATGATGAGTAATTAGAAAAGTTGAGTTTTCTAATTTATCAAGGGAATGGAAAAGCTATTCTGTGTCGAGCTTTAATTTTCCAGTCATACGTTTTCCAATTGCTTCAAGTCACCGACTACACGGTATTTCAGATTCAGGCAGACAGCGTAGATGAATAACGCAGCTAAGGAGCCTACCTACCATATGATTAAAATAATTGTTGGTTTCTATCAGCTGTTTTCTAAGGATAGATTTCTCCTTTTTGTGTCATTCAGCGAGTTTTTGAAGTAATAAGACCTAGCGAAATCATATTTTTGTCCTAAAAATCTCTTTATGTTCGCAATTTCATCAAAATCGTTTTTTTTTCTAAGATCCGTTGAACATACAGAAATTGTTCGTTTAATATTATAGGATTCAAGGGTCGGGTCCTTGAATACTTCGTTTATTTTATTATTTTCTAATTTATTTATTCCTTAGTAAAATACATAGTTAATAAAATATGGAAAATATTCAATTAGATTGTAAAAATTACAAAGAAAAGATAAAATATAGGAAATGATTAGGAACTAATTTTTTTTATTGCGGATGAGTCCGGAGACTTGTGCGTGGGTAATGAGGTGAATGATGTGAAACATCAATGGCTGAATGAGATTCGAACCCAAGGCTGTAGGAAACGAAGCCAGCCAGAGCCCCTTATCACAGACAAGCACTCCAACCAACTGCACTACCAGAGCCTACTTCCCCAAAAGAGCAGGCTCGAGTTTGATGAAGGAGTCCACCGTACTTCGGCGAGCTACAGAATAATATACAAAAATTAATAAGTATATCCTTCCAATAAACGTTATTAAAAAGAAGATTTTACTATATGTAGTCTATATTTTAAGAAAATACGATCCAAAATCATTAATAAAAAAAATATTAAAGAAGAGAAATTATTAAATAAAATTGAAAAAATAAATTAAGTACATTTAACTAAAATAGAACACGATATCTAAAATCGCACGGCCATATCTCATCCATGAGAGTCAAGATATTTCTTCAAGCATAAACCAACATTTTTCTGGGCTATTAGATCTCTGGTGTTTATGGGGATGTTAGACCTGAATCCTCATGTCTTGTTGTAATGGGTAGTTATATTTATGAATTGAAAGAGTGAAAACTTCTAAAAATATGATATGTTTTAGGTACATCTGTCGGATCGATAAAACGGAAAATTCCAAAAAAGAGCTTTTTTGAATGCTTTCTACTTTATTTTAATATGACAATTCTGAATTTTGAACGGTTGAACTGGTTTTAAAATGCAGACACCCAACCAACGATGCTAAGCTGAAGAAAGGACTGTGCCAGTGCCTATTACGCTATTTTCATAACTTTAACAGGCAAAGCAAATCAACCGTTGTATCGATTAATTTATTACATGAATAGTTATTGGTTCTATTATTGTGATATTTACTTTTTGTCTTTTATTTACAGGTGATGACTCGATACATTTCAAATCCAGACAATCTGAAACTAATGATGAATATGTTGAAAGAGAAGTCGAGAAACATCCAATTCGAAGCCTTCCATGTATTTAAGGTGATGCCACATTTCCATTTGGTTATTTTTACTTTGTTCAACATCTGTTTAAAAAATGTTAATATCCACTGGCAGGTTGCCCGATTCAATTGAATCTGGGTTTCTAGAATGTGTTGTAACACATCTTGTGCCGTGTCTTTAAATATTTTTGCATTTAAATTGAACGGTTTTCGTTTTGTTTGAACTTGGCGCGTAGGCGGCCCATTTTCTGCATTAAATTATTGAAAGAGAGAATGACAATCATATATCTTCTTTCTTTTCCTTTGCAAGCAGAAGTCAGTTCGAAGTGACGTCATATCGCGAAAAATTATAACTAGCTATGATTTATAACTAGAATTGCCCGGGAATCCTTTTTCTGGTAGATAACTTATAGTAGCGGTCACAAAATTACGAATTTTTTTCTTCTGAGGATGAAGCCCATATAGGTCTGAGACCTGTGCGTGGGTAATGAGTTGGATGATGGTGATTGATGAGTGCAACCTACAGTTTTAGATGGGTTCCGAACCACCGGGAAGTGATTTTACAGCAGAGAACAGTGTCCTTTTTGCTGGCCAATCTAGCCAATCTGGCCAATCCCGTTACAAACAGGACCTACGAGAACGCAGCTGCTTTATAATTGGGAAGGTTGAGTGTTGCTAGCCACACAGTTCAACTGTTTGAAAAGAGAAGTGCACAAGTAATGTTTTTTTGACGATGGGTAATTAGCAGCTGCAATATTGATACAGAATTAATCTGTTGCGTTGGCTTGTGACTTATCGTCGTATCATCTATATCAACATCATAGTGATTGACTACATATCATGTATCAGCAGCTCTATGAGTTTTCTGCATCTAACCCATTTTACAAAAATGCTGGAGTCAAACATTAATTTTGAAAAATGAGAAATCGGCACTGAGTCGAGTTTAGAGGACGCTTTGTGACAAATTTACTGCTAGTTGCACAAAAGAAAATTAAATTCAACCGCCGTAAGATGACGTCATCTTACGGAGCTCAATAGGGAAGTTGTTGTACTGGCTCCGTCAAATGACGTCATCTTACAGTGGTCAAATTTAATTTTTTTTCGTGCAACTGGCCGCAAGTGTTTCAAATCGTTGCCGTTTCTGTGAAATCCGCAAGACAAAAAAACACACAAACAAACACTTCCCTACTCTCTCTTATTGTATAGATGGCAGGCCAATAAAATGTTATTTTGTTTTATTCTGGCAGGTGTTTGTAGCGAATCCGAACAAGCCAAAGCCGATACTGGAGATTCTGTTGCGCAACCAGGACAAGCTGGTCGAGTTTCTGACGAAATTCCACACGGATCGCTCTGAGGACGAACAGTTCAACGACGAGAAGGCCTACCTCATCAAGCAAATCAAAGAGCTGAAGCCGCTGCCCGAACACTAGCCCCGCCCTACCCTCTCTCAACCCCTTCTCCTCCCAGTCATCACTCTGTGCGCTTAACAGGTATGAAAAATCTTGCTTGTAAGTACATGAAGTTACATTATAAGTAGTAGAGAGTGCTATAAATCAAGGTAATTAGAAGACAAGGTAGTGCTGAAGTGCTGAACAGCGATCCTTACACGATCCGGTGTTCCTCAAGGATCGGTTTTAGGACCTGTTTTGTTCATTTATACATAAATTTGCCTTCTTATCTCGACCCCGCCGAATGTATTTTGTATGCTGACGATATTATCGTTATGGTGAGGGCTGAAAGTCAATCTAGAATGGAGTCAGAATGTAAAGTAGCTCTAAAAAAAACTCGACGATTGGCTTTGCGCGAACATGCTTACTCTTAATTATAAAAAAACTAAAGAAATAGCCTTCAGATCAGCTAAAGGAACAAATCTTGAAGTACAACGTCTCAAAATTGAATGTGTAGAGGATATTAATATACTTGGCATAGTGATTGATAGCACACTCTTTTGGAAACCTCTAGTCGATTATCTAAAAAAGAAATTGAACTCAGCAGTGCTTGTGCTCAGAAGCGTGAGAGCTATATTGACTCTCCATAACTTGAAAGAAGATTACTTTGCCTTGTTTCATTCACTAATAACGTATGGAGTACCTTTTTGGAGAAATTCTACCGATATGATTCATATTTTCAGGTTGCAGAAATAATGGGCTATACGAGTGATGGTAGGGGAGTCAATATGAACAAGTTGTCGCCCATATTTTAAACAGTTGCAGATTCTCCCTCTGCCTAGCCTTTTCATTTTTGGAAGTATTCGCCTTATTAAAAAAACGAAAATAGCTTAATTAAAGGATCTATGATTCACACATACGAAACAAGGCAAAGAGACCAAATAAGAGATCACAGCCATAGAACAACGCTTTACGCTAAGGGCGTCAAGAGCTTAGGAATTCATCTTTTTAATATCTTACCTGCCCGTATCCGAACACTTCCAATTAGTAAATTTAAGAATGAGTTGAAAAAAGAATTACAAGAATTTTGTTTTTACTCCATTCCGGAGTATATTAGTCACTATGCCAACACAAATCATACATGACGATTTTAGAATTATAATGATTTTAATTTACATTGGATATAAACTTTTTATCTCATATGATAGCAGGACTTCTTTGACAAATCCTGATACCCCTTCTATAGGAGATCAGTGGACGCTGCCATATCTATCTATCTATCATGATGCACAGTAGCAAGCTACAGTCAGCTGATGCAGTGACGTCATCCGGGTCTCTTCTCACGATTTCGCTCATCTTTTACATATTAAATTGCATAACTTTATAAGTATTTTTCTCAAAATATATATGATTTTCCAGGAAAATGGACGTCTTCTTTGACTCAACTGTTAATCTATGGCATTTTCGATACGATCATTAAATTCAGAGCACTCGATAATGTTATAGCATATATCATGGATAGTACTTCTCGGTTACGTTGAGTTCTTTTAATTGTCTTTAAACTCATAACTAATTGTTAAGATTAACAATTCTTAAATGAAATGAATTGGAGAAATAGATATTTAGATTTATAATAAGCACGTAATAATTAGTTGCTGGTAGTGATTTGGACGGATAGCATACGTATTTGCAACCAATATTACTATTTATTCTGCATCTATGTATTTTCAGAAGCTTCAATCGTCCACTGTACTTAGTTGGAGTGAGTTTAAAGACAAATAAAATAGTTCAAATACCCGAGAAGTACTTATCCTTGCTGTGATGTACATCCTATAACGTCATAGAGTGTTCTGCATTTGAAATAATTGTATGATCGTATCAAAAATGCCGAAGAATAACAGTTTAAAACACCATGCACCATAGGAGGCTTTTTCTGTTAGTGCGTGTGTGTGTGTGTGTTTGTATGTTCCACTATAACTTTCGAACGCTTTGACCAATCAACTTCAAATTTCAAACACATACAACTTGGAACTTAATACACATAAAGTTCGTTTGCCAATGAATTTGAACTCCTCCTTCATCATTTTTGAGGCGAAACAAAAGGATAGGTTCTCTTCATTAATTTATCTATTTATTACTATTTATAGAAAATAGTTCTCACCGTATGGGAATTTCAAAATATATTTTGAGTTATCAGCTGTAGGTGAATAAATGTGATCAGCACCTTTTCAAAATAAAACCTTGATACAGGATTTTTATATGTCGGATATATTATGTATAGCTGTGATATAAATAATGACTGAAAATAATTTAGTGATAATGACGAAGTCCATGTATTTTTTGTGAATATTGATGACTAATGAATTATTCTATTCTATTCTATAGAATCTATATATCTGATTATATTTCAAGGTTATAGAAACAGTGTTAAAATACAGGCTATTTGATACATACATAATTGTTTCCATTAGCCTTGTATCTGATATTAATTTCATTGTCCTGATATATTTTTGGATATAAAAACAGCTGTTTTTTATGTGGTAAATATATCTACTCCATAGATACTCTAATATTCCTTTGCCCTGATAATATATAGGTATATGAGTAGCTCTTTTTTTGTGGAAATGATATCTGTGTAAAGCCGCGTCTCCACCAACCGAACATGTCTGCCAAACATTGTTGGCAAACAAAAAAAACGGACAAACATTAAGCATATGGGTCACCGAACATGTTCGTGAGTTCAAATGAAATGTTCGGTCTGTGAGCGAACAGTGACGACCAACAACACGTTCCCGCCACTAACCCCACCACACCGATCATAATGTTCGAGAAGGCGTCCACACCAAACCAACTCCAAAAAATGTTCGGTGACATCAGCTGATTCCAGCGAACACTGTTCGCCGAGCATGTTCGGTTGGTGGAGACGCGGCTTAACAGAGCAACGATGAACTTGAACTTCAAGTGATAGATGTCTTGTGATTTTTATCTAAATCAGTATCTTCAAAACTGCCGTTTTCGTTACCACCTTCCCCTAGGATAAGCTAGAAATGCGTTTCTTTTTCCAAAATTAGTTGCAAGCGAGTTCTAGCAATACTAGTTCAAGCAATACTAGTGACCCCGTTGGGCTCACTAGTATTTTCCTTGAGAATTACATTTTCTGTAAGAAAATGCATCAAATTAGTGTTTTAAATTTTCTTTTAGTTCTGTTTTAATTGTATTCTGTACTCATTCATTTGTTGCAGGAAACTGGAGGAAAGAAACGTAGTTCAATTCTTAATATAAATTAAGCTGTACAGTATTTTATTAAAGTAATAATATAAATATCTATGAGTTGTATTCATGCTCATCAGAATGCTATAAACTGTAAAAATTTGTTGTTTCACTAGATTATTTTATCACAGGCATTTTTTTCATCAATGAAATAGGTTCAAAAATTCAATCCTCACTCATTTCTAACAAAACTTGGCATTTGTTCTAATTTTCACAAATCTCATTGTAGTTTACGATTTCCAATTCCCTATCTATGAATTATGTGCTTTCTTGTTTATTAATTTCATTTTGGATCAATTTTAACTTGATTAATAAATTATTTGGATCTAGTTTACGATTTCGAATTCCCTATCTATAAAATAATGTGTTTTCTTATTTGTTCTTTTCATTTCTGTACAATTCTAACTTGATTGATAAATTATTTGATATTTGATAGTAGAATAGAGTGATGAAATCCAATACAAGCTACATTAGTATAATTTTTGTTTTACTGTTAATAATGTTCATCTTTATTTTTTGTCGCTTATCAAAGATATGTTTTTCAATAAACTGGTATAAAAATGCGTATATTTTTGTTGTAAAATATCAATTTGAACAGGACTCTGTGATTTTTTCGCTGGAAATGAAATTCTGGACAATGTAAACCCAAGCTGAATAATAAATAATTGGTATTAGAATAATTTTTCTTAGAGCATTCTAATGTACTGCAATTGTAAATAAATTTGAAATGGTATAAAAAGTGTATATTGTCAATACTAGTTAATTTTAAGCGGATCTATTATAAATAATATTTTAATTATATTAAATGAACAATACTGTTAGCATAATATTAACATTATTATTATTTCACTTGACGTTTATTTATTATGGTTTTAAATTTGAATTATGTATCACGTTTATGATTTCAGCAATTGAATTCTAAACTGGTTTTAATCAAGTTTTGTTGTATTAAATTATTATTTTTATTCGCAAGCATTTGTTTGTTGTTATTTTAATACCTACGTAATTGATTTTTGGATAAGATAATGTGATTTGTATGTAATAGAAAGGTTATGCAAATCAACTTTGTCAGTTCCATACTCCGAAATTATTTTTTTTTCCAATTAAATTGTTTATTGATATATATATATATATCGAAATATAATAATAATAATAATAATGAGAGATTGCTGGAGTGGGGCAGCATTCTTGTACAAGGCAGCGCAGTGCTGCTGAGCACCTCGGTCTAGACTTTGGGCCGTATTCATGAACTTTCCTTGAGCGTCTCTTGACTCAAGAGACTCTTGAAATGTAAAGTATTTAAATAGTGATTTGAAAAGTCCCTCGAGTTCATAAATACGGCCCTTAGAGACATCGGCTTGGACCTTAACACGAAGAAGACAAAACTAGTAGTTCCCATATCTCATTTTGCGTATACAAAATGAGCGCATAGAGAGGGTGAAACAATGCATGTACCTTGGAACAACGCCTTTGTTCATTTCTGAAATTGTTGAGCTTGGTCTCAGATTCAAAATTAGCCTACCTATCTATTGCAATGTGTGTCATTTAAAGCTGTCTATAAATTGTCTACTAAGTCTTGGCCCTTTCATAAAAATCTTCAAATCAGGTTATTCATCAAAAAAGTTTCAGTCTCTGTTTAAAAATTGGATATGGCAGATTTGAAGCTCTCTGGAATGGCATTAAACAGTTTTACTTATAAAAAAATAGTTTTTTATGTGTTTGAATAATTGTAACGGTGAGTAATCAAGTTATTTCTTGCGTGTTGTAAAACAAAGAGGGACAGTAGGGTCAAAATTTGAAGCAGTATAGCACGTTCCCTGCAGTCAGCACGTTTTGGGAGACCACATATCAGTCTCACAGCTTTTCTCTGGATGCCAAACAGTTTTGAAGAATATGCTCTTGACCCCCAAAGAATTGTACCATATGACAGCTGTGATTGAATATGGGCAAAATACACTACTCTCAAAATACGAGTACCAACACAGGTTCTCAATTTTCTGATCATGAAGATTCCTTTACTAAGTTTTCTCGCAGTGACATCAATATGTTCTGACCAATTCAGACTCTCTTGTCTAAAGAAGTAACCAGTTTTTTTTTTGGTAAGTTACTTCTAAATTTTGAATTTTTTCGGAGTTGAGGCAAAGCAAATTAGACACACCAGCTCTCAATCCGCTCAGTTATACCATTGGTGCATAGTCTCAAGGAATCATCATACGGTGAGCTTAGGAATACACAAAGATCATCAGCAAATAGATAACATTTGGTTGGAGGATTTTTTTTGTAGATTACGTCTTGGAGACTCCAGTTAAGGAGTAAAAGTCAGATTAACACTAGTCATATACACTAGATACCATAATTACTATATTAGTTGAGGTGAGGCTTAATTTTGATGTGAAAGGAACTCTTGTACACTATAAAAAGCTTTATCAACGAAATATTTTTTCAATTGTTTTTTAAATATTTCTATATTTTCAAGACTCTTTAAAAACTGCAGTAGCTTATTGTAGAATTTCCTACCAATATAACTAGGTTTTTGTTTGAATAAGCTACTATTGTGACTCACCAAGTGATAATAATCTCCTCGGCTTCTTGTATTATAATCATGTACGTCAAGATTTTGGTTAATATCATTCGTTTTTACATATGAAGTTGGAAAATCGTTTATATATATGATAAATGGTTACCCAAAAATTTGGGTTACCATAATTATGATTATGGTTAAACATAATGGTAGAACCCAAAATCGAAGCCTGAGGAACACCATGAGACACTGGCAAGTACTTAGACTCTGTTCCATTGAATGCCACCTTTTGGAATCTACCACTAAGATAAGACTCAATTAATTTTATTGCTGTGCTCTAAAAACCATCCAGTGCTGTAATTTTTCAGTTGGCTGTAATACGAAAATAATGCTATAATTCACGATCCACTGTAGCTTGGTTGGTAAGAGCGTTCTCCGCAAAAGAGAAGGTCACGGGTTCAATTCCTGGCACTAATAAGATTTTTTTAATAATAGTATTCAACAAATTATCGCATTTATATTTGCTACTGTTGTCAATATTTGTACAGCAAAAGTCTTCACTGCAATTGATTGTTCAGTTAAATTGAAAACTCGAACTTCATTACCAATAACAAAAATCCCGTTATAATAACAATTTGTTCAAGTTCTGAAGCTTTTTTCAAGTTCCTTAAATTCCATAGATGTTGGTTCCTTCCTGAAACCCACCATACAATTATTTGACCACGCGCAAATACAAACGCAGGGTTTGTAAAACACAGAAATAAACTAGAGCTCACACTCAACTCTATGTGGGCATTCTAATTCATGTCTGTGCTTCACAAACTGTACGCCACTAGTCCTGTGTTTCAATAACTAGCAGCCCTTACAGCAATGGATGAATGAATAAATTTAGAGAGAAGGATACACAAGAATATTTGACATAATATTTTATTAAAACCTATTAATCAAATCGAACTTTCTCAACATATTTCAATCAATTACAATAAATTATCTAAATACTTTTTTTGAATAGTATATGGTAACAAGTTATACAGTACATCATTAAAGATAAAATGAAAGAATATATTACAAATAATTTATTTAAATTAAAAAAAAAAAATTATAGTTATTCCATTGTTATCAAAATATTTCCTATTAATAACGAAAATAATAGTTTGGCATTGAATAAACACTCATTAAACAATAATCTCAATATATAAAACTGGAAAACACATGGAAGCAAGTATTAGAGGTGATTTAAATCAAGTTTGAAACAATCAAAACAACCATGAATATATAGAATTAAACACACAATAAACAATAATCTGAAATAAATAAAACTGGTAAACAGGAAGTAAGTATCAGATCTATCAAGTTTGAAATAATCAAAACATTCACTTTAAAATACAAATAATTTTATTATACAATTTAACAAGTGAAAGATATATCAAGTTTAGCCAATAAAAACATTTAATTTAAAATACAAATAACTTTTATGATAATTTTTCAAGTGAAAATTTGCAGTGAAATTACAAAATTTATCAAAAAAGATTTTGATTCACGTGAAATTTCTGTAATATAAGCAAGACGTTTTGGGCGAAAGGATCTGTTTAGACTGAAACAATTTTTTACAACAAAGTTTGATTAACAAGGTTTATAACAAAGATGTTACATGATATAGCTATGAAAATGACGTTGATATAACTATATATTATTATATAAACTTTATTATAAAATAGTGTTTTGTTACTCAGTTTAAACACACGCTCCTAAAGTCTGTAGTTTCTCAGCATTCTATTATAAATTTAGTAAAGACGAATAGATACATATTTTATCAACAATAAAACATTTGGCACTTGTAAAAAAATACAAATATCAAGTGCAAAAGCAGCGTAATAATGAAAAAAAAATCAATGTAAATTACATTTGGATCAAGTACTGAAACACCTAGTGTCCACATTGAGTCAAGACAAAAAAGTGGGTAATAAAATAAATAAATACGAAAATAGAGGTGAAAGATAGTGAAGTACCAAATAATAAAGTCCTGTCATACACTTTACTATTAAAGATGATTATTTTTTGAAAACTCACAAATTCACAATTCAGAGACATTTTCTAGTGGATCTATGCATCCTTATCACCTCAAATTTGATACCGTACCCGATTTAGGTATTAAAATTATAAAATTGTAATTTGACAATCAAGGGTGAGAAATTCAACCAAGATATGGCTCAACTTTCAATTATTGAGACATGGTAAAGTTTCTCAATACGTAATCCCATGTTATTTAAGCCAACGTTAAAAATTAGAGATATAAGAGGTTAGAAAATGATAAAAGCTCGCTTTATTCATGCCTTCTCGAACCAGTTGCAAAATGAAGCCATTCAACAGTACTGTCAGTTTAGACCACGCCCCTAGACACGCATTCTAGGTTATGTTAGTGTGGATGAGTTATCTGATTGATTGATAATTTAAATTAAACGTAATAATCGTAGATAAAATATTGTGTGCAACGAATGTATTTTCCTTATAAGCCTCTCGTGATGTTTACTTTACACTCGTTTCACTTGTGTCCTAGCTCACTCATGGCTTGAAGGCCTGAATGTTTTGCACGATAAATTTTAGCATAGTCAAAATTTGTGAAGAGAGTAGTTTTAAACTTAGTCTGTGGCATCTCCACATTCATTGTTATTCTGTCTATAAATAAATATAATATAATTATTAAATAAAGATGAAGTCTTATTAATTAAAATACATAAGTCTGAGACCTGTGCGTGGGTAATGAGTTGGATGATGGTGATTGATGGATTTTGACCTACAGTTTCAAGTGAGTTCCGAACCCAGTGATTTTACAGCAGATAACTGAGTCTTTTTTGCTGGCCAATCCAATCGGAAACCCTTACTGAGAGGGCCCAGGAGAGCGTTGCTTACCTAATCTGAATGAACAAATACCTGCTATGGCTCACGGCTATCTCTTCACCATAAACAAATAAATAAAAGTAAATAATAATACAATCGTTGCATACGCTATTATTTGAAATAAGTTACTCACTCAATAGAAAACATTAAATACTGTTAATACTCACAATCAATACTACCTAAGAAATTAACAGGCAAATTATTAAAATATTAAATCGAAATGATAATATTATTTTCTTTGTAGTGGCGAAGGTGATATTGTGCAAGGTATCCATAATGAATATTTATTAAAACTTTGAGAAACTAGTTTCGGTTGTTACACCATTATCAATCTCAATCAAACTAAAACTAAAGTACAGAGAAGCTTGATATATACTGAACATGGAATGATACTATTGGCTAAGCGGGAAAGAGGCTGTTCTATTGATGACCAAATTTATTTTAACCAATTCAATACAACTAACTTGCGTGTATTTATCAGTTGACCTTGACTGCATTTCAGTGAGCTTCTAATTTTTCTAGTTTCAATTTGATTCAATTCTAGCCCTATTACGTACTTTTCTTCTTTGTTGCTTTCTTGATGTTCACAGTGTTTAGTTATTGATTTGACTCGTATTTTTGCTTGTTACTCCTCTCACCAGGGGGCGTGACTTGACAGCCGATGACAGACAATGTCCGATGAAGGTCAGCCTCTTTCCCGCTTAGCCAATAGTATTATTCCATGTTCAGTATATATTAAGCTTCTCTGTACTTTAGTTTTAGTTTGATTGAGATGGTCTAACAGCCGAAACTAGTTTCTCAAAGTTTCAATAAATGTGGTTGTGACAATTTCGTCTTATTATTCATAATATAATCATTAGTAAATGAACAAAATCAGTACAATACAATACACCATTAGATACGGTAAAAATATATTATGTGAATGAGTATGATGCCGAAATAACATACAGCTATTTAAATGTTTTCAACGCCTAAAATAACAGCAGAAGCATGATTGATTGTGAAACTTTTCTATGCCAATATTAAGAAGACTACTACAGTAATGCTGGCTACAATTAGAAAATTCGTATTTATACAATGAGTTAATGAAAAAACGGAAATGTTCCAAGGCGCAACACACCTTGTGTATAAATTATTTTTTTTTCTCAAATTAATTAAATCTCAAAAGCAAAATCACTTTTCTACGAGAGCGATTGAATGTCAACACAGAATCTGATGGCTTGGAGGGAAGACTCGCGGACAACATTTAGCGAGCTCAAAAAATACGCGAGTATTACCAACAGTGCATAGTACAACAAAACATTCAAAACAACAAAACTTTCATATCGTAACAAATTTGTAACATCAACAAAAATAGCAACGATCTCAAAAAATCCTCATAGATCACAACATTCAGTATGGCAGCTACTACACGAAACACTTGAGACTCCTGCTCTAATATCTCATCACAGGTGCACGATGATATGTGTAAATTATTAGAAATTCGCCAGCTGTAAATCGATGTATTGATTTGTTTGCAAGAACAGATGCACGCTGCTTTCAATCTGCGTCCATATATAAAAAATTGAAATATTTTAATTATTGCTTCATACATTCTATGGAGCAGAGACATGGAAATTAAATAAAAAGAGGAAAGGAAATTGATTGTATTTGAACACTAGATTCATAGGAAAATTGTTGGGCCAATAAATGAGGGAGGAGAGTGGAGGTGGAAAAGACACAACAGAGAACTAGGAGAACTTTTTAGGGATCCAGATGTTGTGTGTGAGTTCAAGTGTAGAAGGATTAGATGGGCTGGGCATGTTTTGAGAAGAAGTGATAACAGCAATCTCAAACGAAACCCTGAAGGAAGACGACCGACGGGAAGGCCATGGCGAAAATGGTAGAGTCAAGTAATGGCTGATATGGAGAACACAGGAGCAACTGAGGAAGACACAGGGAATCGAGAGGTGGAGGGGCTTTTTTGGTGCGGCCAAATATCTACTTAGATATGTACGGCCATGGCAGTAATTAAGTATTGTTTCATACATTATATTGTAATATGGGGAATATTGAGTGTTATACTATTGATATTTATTAGTGCTTTAGTGTTTTTTTTCAGGTGCATTGAACTGATTAGAATTAAGCTGACAAATTTTTAAATATGGACCCAAGTGAACTTTGGATTGCTATGTTGTTGTAATTGTGAGAGAGATAATTTTTTAAAGAAATGGCTGTCTCACAATTTTTGCATATAAGGTTTTGCTAACTTGCATCGAAGTAGTCAAAATTATTGCAGGTTTCAAGCATTTCCACTGTACTGAACTTTCATTTGTGATGAAATTACAATTGTATTTGGAATGCTTGAAACGTGCAATGACCTCCCTTGAAATTTTGGGCGACTCCGCTGAAATTATGTTCGGTGCTCCACGTGGTGCGGCCAGTTTGTCGCCTGGGGGGGGGGGGGGTCCACAATTGAAGTGGAAAAGCGGGAGTTCGAATCGAGACGTGGCCGCGAGAAGAGCAAGAAAAATTGTGAAGGAACCTCGGGTGTCTACTAAGTGTAAGTACAATCATTTTAAATTGTTATCTTTTACACAACAATTCCCTAAGATGTGTATATTTATGATTAGATTTATTTTGTTAGACAGAATTCCTACTCTCACTGTAGTAGGACTAGGCCTAAGCTACGAATGTATTGTTGCATACTATGCTTGATGTTTATTTTTTCTGTCCAACAGTCTGCGGTTGAAATCTTCTGTTTTATTTGATTAGTCGCTTTAAAAACACATAAAATGTAATTGGTGATACCGCATGGGTGAGTGAATATTGCTGAGATTTGTTGTCATTGAAAGCTGAACGACTCTTATTATTTTTTTATCTTTTTTTTTTTTGTTTTGTTGTAAACGTGAGATGAATTGTTACTGAAAGTGAATACTAATTTTTTTCTCGTTCTGAAACTTGATTCAAATCATATTTTATTTGGAAATTTTTCAACTAGGCTATTTCTACTCTTTGTTTTACTATTTTTGAAATTTATATTCTGTCTGTAATTTATACCTACGCTCATCTATAATGATACTTGTTGTATCCAGTAGTGTAAATAAATAAATATATGCTTGCAAAAAATACCTTTATTGCAGGCCTATGTCACTAAAACTTGTATTTTTTGTAGGTTCTGGATTTGATGCAAAAGAGCCTTATGAATTGAAGGAAATGTCATTGATTATGTCAAAGCCAACATGTTTCATGACCGCAGAAGCTGAAGGAGAGAAATGTGCACAGAAAGCCGTCCAGGACAAATCTGTAGGCCTAACAAACATGCCAACTACAAGTTGAGTTTATAAACGTAGTAAGTAGCCTATGATGCTCTATTTATCTTACCTAGGGAAATGTCCTAATAGGCCTATGAGTAGCCTACACTAATGTTGGCCACAAACCTCTTTTTGAAATGCTCACTAAAAACACATTATTAGATGATTATGGGAGAAATACAGGTAATGAATTTCAAACTTCTTCCACCCTTTCTACTCCCAAACTCGTAAAAATAGTTTTTGAATAGGTCTATGTATGGATATAGGCTTGGCCCTACAGACCTATAAATATTTGCTGTAATTCAACTGTAAAAAATAATCATTCTTGAAAACATTACAAACATTATTTGAGCTAGTGCCTAAACAACGTAG
The DNA here is from genome assembly GCA_948455865.1 of Conomelus anceps. Classification (NCBI taxonomy): domain Eukaryota; kingdom Metazoa; phylum Arthropoda; class Insecta; order Hemiptera; family Delphacidae; genus Conomelus; species Conomelus anceps. The sequence continues at coordinate 93,216,535 of OX418218.1, forward strand.
ACAGAGTGATTAGAAAAGTTCATATCAGGACTAACTTTATATGTTCTAATGTTCAAATAATATTGTGAAATCTGTACAATATTGGTAAGTACCATTTGGAAGTACCAATATTGGTAAGTACTATGTTGAAAATGTATGAAAAATTTTATTGTTAGTTTCTTGTTATTTTCAGTCATACTTTTTTTGAATCTCATTCTTTCTGACAAGAGCTGAAGAAAGGATCATATTTGTGATAAGTGCTCTAGGTTTTTTCAAAATTACTAAAATATTTAAAAGTTTATTATTTTATTTTCTATTGATCTTCATCAAAGTGTAAAAGTATTGTAGCGGATATGAAATCGCAAATTGGAGAGAAAGAGGAGACAGTGGTTCTCGGCGTTATCTGCTATGTAAATGTTTACTTTTAAGCCATTAATTACTGTGCTTTTGACACTTTTAGTGTTTACTTGGTAATTAGTAGAATGTTCTCCTTGTTTGATTAGACATTAATGGAATGTTATCGAATATTGTGGAAGGTGCTAGTTTCCTTTATTTATTTAGAAGTTGACAGAAAATTCGAGAGATATCTCAATTATGAAATTTTATATAAATAGAGGTGGACTCTTGTAAATTAGTTCAGGTTATGTGGCAGTTGTATCCATCTTGAGACCGGTGGGAAGAGCGCCTTCCAGCATTCGCTTTTTCCGTCAAGTCTTGATTGATGGGAGGTATGATTATTAGGAGCTACGCCCAAATGGAATCGACGTTGAGCAGAATTTAGTATGCTTGATTCAATATGAATACCGTGCAGGCCACGAATATTGTTTGGCTTGTGTCAAAATCGGAAATGACCGTGCAAGGCGTTCGTTTCAGAAGGAAGTGGTTGAGGCTCCGTTGCCGGCTTCGATGGCTAAATTCCAACACCACGTATCTCAAAATTTTGTTGTTTTGAGTAAAGTGTGGCATAACAAACTATGGCCTATTCTCCACTCAATAATAACAACACTTATCTCAAAATATACAGGGAAATTCGCTAAAATGAGGTAAATTTGTTCCACTTATCTTGGCAGTTGGTAGAAACAAAACCTAACCACACGTATCTCGGATTGTTAGCATTGTGAACACATGACGAGACAGACTGCCTACTACTTATAAGGTAATTATGATTACACTGAATTTGATAAAACTGTTCAATTCATTGATTACTATGTAACAAGAATATAATGGATAGTTTTGAAATATTCACTGAACATATATTTGTTCTATTCTATAGAAAAATGCTCATAAAATGAACGGTTATGTTACGTGTTGTTACAGTTTAGTTTGAATTGTTTAGTTTGAAAACACATGACAGACTGGATTCGAGACAGACTGGCTATAATTTTCAGGTAATTATGATTATATTGAATTCGATAAGACTGTTCAATTCATTGATTACAATGTTAGAAGAATATAATGGATAGTTTTGAAATATTCACTGAACTTAAAATTTTTCTATTCTATAGAAAAAAGGCTTATAAAATGAACGTTTAAGATACGTGTTGTTACAGTTAATTCATTGATTACAATGTTAGAAGAATATAATGGATAGTTTTGAAATATTCACTGAACTTAAACTTTTTCTATTCTATAGAAAAAAGGCTTATAAAATGAACGTTTAAGATACGTGTTGTTACAGTTTATTGAATAATATTGGCCAAGTGTGTAGTTGTGATGATTCACTCAATATAGTGGAACTCTTAACAGCTAAACCCACATCAATAGAATTAAAAATAATAGGAATCATAAAATAATACTGTTGTTTGTTTCAGGTACTGAACAAGTCACAAACTGCCATGGATTGTTAATTGAGGAACCAGAAGTGATATTTGAAGATGGGTTATCAATCGATGATGTCCTGCATGAAGAATTTATAATATCTGTTGATGAAACCAATTCTAATCAGCCAGGAACAAGCTATCAGAAAGATTCACTAGAAGCTGATCAACCTACCAATACTGATTGTTCTCATGACATTGATGACACAAATGAAAATGCTACAAACATTCACAGTTGTATGGATAATGCAAGCAACAATGAAGATCCTGATGATCCAGATTTTCTATTATCAGAGGATGAGATTATCAATGTTAGCAGTGAAAATGACCCTTCCATTGTTCTCAATATCCAAGAAGATATTGAAAACAATCTCAATGCAAACAACACATCCAAGGAACTTGCCAACAACTCTCAAAATGATTTGTGTACTGTTGAAGGTTTCAACAACGACAATAATGGAAAAAGAAAACGGAACAAGCAGCCAGACAGCTCTTCATGGGATATCAATATCCATAAGAAATTGAGGATGACTGGAAAAAAGTATCTGGGATATAAGAAAGTTGAAGTTGATGGTAAAATTACTGTCAGGTTTTTTTGATGCACTCAGGGTCAGACGCATGCTTTCCCAATGGACATATAAGGATGAACTATATAGGCAGCTCAGGAAACGTTCTCCCTCTTTACAACACTGCGAATCCCACACTAGTGGAGCTCTTTAAGCGTGAGGATGACTGGTTGATTGACAACTGTGGAAACTCGTGTGATGATGTCAATTCCGGAGAGTGGGTTGCGGTGAAGAGAAACTATTGCATAACAACTAGAAACTTCTTCTCTGCATCAGGAATAAAATGCCATAGATGGTCCTTCTCACTGACCTCATTTGGTGATGTATACACCGTACATGCAATAGGATCCATGGTCAACAGGGCCAGGTTCTATTCTTCAACAGAGTCTCGCTGGATATCCAGCCACCATTCGGATGTGAATCTGAACCTAGGATCTCTGAAGCTGGTGACCAATTACAGGACAAAGTCACACTGGCTCTGTGAAGCTTCGGCATTCGGCCATCCAGAACTGTACAAGATAGGATGGATGCAGTTCACAGAGGTTGATAGAGTCCTCACCAACTGGAAGATGATTTCTTGCCATGCATCAGACAATTCTCCTTATTGTTACTACATGGGGAGGACGATGAAGCAGATGCTGGCCAGCTGTGAACAGCTGCCCGGGTTCATAGACGGAAACTTAATCGAGTTTGATGAAATTAGGAGTCAGATTTCAGTTACGAAGGCTTATCCCGAGGACGTTACAGTTAGCTGCACAACAGAAACAAGACCCATGTTCAAGAAGTCAGCTTGTCCAATAATGGACATCACCTTCATAAAATCTCTTGAGTTCTTCATTCCATTACGGTAGTTTAGACCTAGCTTAATAGTAGACTGTCGAACTATGATAATAATTATTATTGCATTATTTCAAGAGCATATTCGATTTTAAATTCCGTTATCAAGTCAGTATTTTCATTTCAATTGTATATGTAAAAATAATCCAATCGACAAATTTATGAACAATTCTAATAATGATACCAGTGACTGCTGAATATTTGGATACATTACCTAAGCATTGAAGGTAAGAAAATAGCCATATTATTAATTAATGTCATGTAACAATTTCCATTTACAATAAATAATAAGTATTAACCAAGGAGCTATTTGAAAATGATTATTTAAAGTCGTTTTCAATGGGTACGGTAGGCCTGTTGCCTGTTCGATGCGTTTAGAAAACTAGGCTATCTGTGAATCAGGCTTCGTTGAGATTCGGCTCGCACGCACGCACATGTTTGTTTAGTTCACTCCGTAGGCTCGCTGAACAGACTATACATCTTATTAGTGTAGTAAAAATATTTTACCATATCAAATAAAAATACTGAACACAAACGTCTGTGTAGTCAGACCTTATACTCGATTCTAAGAAATCTTTGGAAAATTTACAACTCTGGTCTCAACCTAAATTAGCATAGAAAAGTTTCACAATAATGGGGAAGAGGAAAAGATCAATAATTGAAGTTTTTTAGAGCATAGCATGTATGGTCTTTTTCATAACATATTTCCAGTTAAAGTTCTATAACAATTTACAAGTATAAAATTACTGTTGAAATTATGAAGAAATAAGGTAGCAGAACAGCCACAAAACAAGCTCGATAATAATTTGCAGAATCTATTGTTTGTGACTGATGAATTGGCACGTCTAAACCTAACAGCCATGGTTGAGTTCATGGGAGTCTTACTGTTTACCGGTGGCATCTGATCGGTCTATTGAAATTTATGAATGCTCATGAATTTAAATAGACCAATCACACGCCACCGGCATCATTTACCGGTAAATGAGAAGGCTCCCATGAACTCAATCTCTTAACTGGCGGCATTGGGAAGAATGACAAAACAGCCCAGGATTTGTGAATAAATCTTTTGTAAGGATTATATTTTTAATAAATGAATGAATATCTTCATAAGTCAAACATAATTTCAACTGTATTTTATTTTTAGTAAACTTTGAAACTGATAGCATTAAATAAAAAGAAACACGTTATCCTTTCCGTGTGAGATTTTCTACCTAAATTTTTCTTGTGAGCTTGGATTATGTAGCCTAGTCGAGATTTATGCAGAAAGTAGTTTTGGGCTTTAAGCCAGTTGTTGTTCTTTCTCAATTAATTGTAATTTTGTCTTGAAAAATTAATAAAAAACTCGGCGTAGACCCACCATCTCATTGGTTATGTGTTAAACTAATAGAAGTTACATTTATAGAATTTAAAAAGTAAGAGTTATGAAATGGACCTCAGAATAGCGCTTTCAGTTCTCAGATAAAAAAGCAAACTTATTAAGGTTTAAAAAACATAAACTCTCGGGTCGGCATGTAAAAAGCGATGTCACCAATCCGAAATTAAGTTTTTTGTGGCCGGCTATCCATTGTACTATTCTGCAGTCATGGAAAATGGGATGTCACATTTCCCCTATATAATTATAGTCGAAGAACTGAGTTTGTGTGAAAGGAGTTATCTCAAAAATGAGTTACGAGTTACACTCATGTGTAGAAGGGGTTGTTGTCACTTCAAGCTTTTAAAAAGCCGGCAACAGAGTTCAACTTTGACATAGTTCTTTATTCATAACTTAATTTTTCCTATTTTGTGATTGGCAACTGATAATTGAAGTAAATATATTATAGGATCCTTTTCTGATTAAAATAATATGCGAATAACTTTTTCCTACAGTTACCTAACAAAGCAGCACTATTTATGCAATCATTACAATATGCTAAACAGCTGATTCCTGTACTCTTTTACTTTGCCACACTCCAGGTGTGAAAACGTCAGCTGGAAAATTTCAATACATTAAAAAAAGATATTTTACGTTTTTCTGTCACTTCCCTAATTTTCAATGAGGGAGTTTTCAATGTTCATACTCGTGCTCAACGAATATTTTCGTGCAAAATGAGGAAAGCGACGAAAAAAACGTAAAATATCTTGTTTATTCTAAATCAATTTTCATATTTCAGTTACCGATATTGTAGAGCCACCTATGGATAACAGTGGATTTTTCAAACCAATTCATTGGCACCATAGAATATTCATAGTAATATACACTTAAAAAACACTTCAAGGTGGAAATTAACTTCTGTTGTATAGAGCATCGTCAGACGACCCACAGTACACCCTGTGTACTGTGGGTCGTCTGACGATGCTCTAGACAACAGAGTGAAACGGCCGTCACGCCATAACGTGAGTTAATTTCCACCTTAAAGTGTTTTACAAGTTTATATTACATATTAGTGGAAACAAGATGGATCATCACATATTCATAGTATTTGCCTGATTAAAATTAAGTTTTTTTACTTTTACATGCCGACCCACGAACTATTCGACATCAAACGTTGAAAACTCAATCACTTTGCATCGCAAGAAGCCTTGCTCATCATTTTATCAAAACCAATAAAATGATAGAGAACAACACACATTGGCGATAAATATACAAATGAAATTGTCACATACATACATACAGTCAAAGGATGAACACAGTTGGAGTATGTTGTCGAATTTCAAGTGTTTGGAGCTTGGATAAGTGATGGCACTCCAGTATGTATAGCAGCCACCAGTTGCTTGAAGCTCGAAACCTGTGCGTGGGTAATGATGATTGATGAGTTTCGCCTGCAGTATTTGGTGGATTCCAAACCGCTTGCTATCTCCTTCGCTCGCCCTTCTGTGTCTTTCGTTTCTCCTTCTTCTCCTGTTGTAATTGTTTTTGTTTTTCACTGAAAATAAAATTATTAAAACAAAAATCAGGTGGCCGTTTCACAAAGCTTGTGCATTATTGTTGAGAGCAGCACGCTATTGTAATAACAATCTGAAAGTCATAAAATCATATAATCTGAAAGTCATAACAATCTGAAAGTCATGTGTTTCACAAAGAATAGGCAAAATTTGTTGACTATCAAACGTTTAATACTTGTTAGCAACTACTGATGACAAAAAAACTTGTGAGCTACAAGTCTTAAAAGTATTTGCTGTTATTGTTATATTTAAAATAGCTTGCATGGTGGATACTGGATATTTAAAAAATTACTGTAGTTACTGAATTCTGATTCATTCGATTTTTCAGACCATTTTTGAGTTTGACCAAATTACAAGTAAAATAAATGCACAAAAAATTTCTGAATGATTGAATTGATGGAACTAGTTGTAAACTTCCACCATCCTCAACTCTGTAAAGAAGCAATTCCGGCCCTATTCAATATTTTCTAGTTATACGAACATTTTTCATTATCTTGGTAAGTAAAACAAGCCACGAGAAATTTGTAACTTTTATGCGAAACATTCTAATTATGAAATTGCCCTATATTCAAAATATAGTTCAATTGAGGTTGGGAATGAGAATGACGTGACTACCAAACTCAGCTTTTACAAAAATGTGGCGCTAATTATATAGAAACGTTACTTGTTGAATTTTGCAGCGATTTTTTTTGTGACATCTACACACCCCAGGAAGCAATAATCCGTTGACATATTTTGGAAGTCGCGATTATTTCACAGAAAAATTGAAATTTTCGAATAAAACATTTTTCAAGATATATATTTTTATTTGAAAAATTCATAATTTGCAAACGTGTGAGGAGCTCCAAATCTTGAAACAACGTAAACAAAGTGAATATAACATTTCCAAAACACTACCGCCCCCAAAAGCAGTGCGCGCGAAGCGCGCTTAACCTAACCTGGCTAGATGTGACTGAACCACCTATTTGTATTTGTATTTGTATTTATTATTCGTCACAAACATTTGAAATCAGGAGCTATGCTCCACAAACAGTGGCACGTCGAAATTTTACAAAACTTTACTTACTACTAAAATTAAAATGTATAGTTTAGTTAACCTATTATAACAATTACACAAATTAATTCAATCTCCAAGATATGTTATAATGATAAAACTATTTAAATATCCACAACACATAAATTTTTGTGGGCTTCTATTTACAAAAAAAAGCTTGAAAAATAATCAATTTGTTTTGATTCACTCGCAATCTATTTAGCATTCTACAAATACAGCGTTCTACTCCATTACATTATAGGGGCATTTAGCAATAAGGTGGGAAATTAACTTTTTCTTAAAGACCCTCTCATGACTACACTGTTTCAAGTCAAGGGGGAGAGCATTGAACAACCTCATACCCATGTACCAGGGACTTTTTCCTATTAGACTTAGTCTATATCTAGGCATCTGATAGTCAACCTCCATCACTCTGGTAGCATAGCCATGTTCATGTCTCTGACCCTCAAGGCATTCCCTATTCTTTTGGACATATGTTATAACCTCCTGGATGTAAATTGCCGGTACAGTAAGCAAATCATTACTCACAAAGTGAGGCCTGCAACTTTCTCTGTATGACAAACCGAGGATTGTCCTTACTGCCTCCTTCTGCTTTCTAAAGACAGGGTCCAGCAGAGATTTATTGCTACCCCAAAAAATGATGCTGTACCTGATCAATGAAATAAAGTAGGCATGGTACACTCTCAGAGCAGACTTCCAATCAGCAGACCTCCTTATCACCCTAACAGCAAACAGAGCCTTATTTAATTTTTTTTGCAAAATACTTGTTTGAGAGCTCCAGCTTAAAGAACTCTGTAGTCTTACTCCCAGGAAATCAACCTCTTCAACAAACCCACATCTGACCCCCAATTCCGACCTAGCTGTTTGGTTCCCCCCACTTCTGGGTTGCCGTGATAGACTGAAGCTGACTACATTGGTTTTACCCAGATTCAACCTCAGTCCATTTCTTTGAAACCACTCAGCCAGTGGCTTGATGGTACCTGATATAGCCAACTTGACATCCTCACCTTTTTTAGACTCAACAATAGCCGTTGCATCATCAGCAAACAGGATCATTTTTGATTGAACACTCACTGGCAAATCGTTCACATACAACAAAAAAAGGATAGGACCCAAGACAGAACCCTGAGGGACACCAAGGTCCACTCTCATCCAATCAGAAGAGACCAGACATGAATCCTGCAACACAACCCTCTGAAATCGGTCTTGTAAATAGGAGGCAATTAATTTTAATGCCACTCCTCTGAAACCATAGTGTTGCAATTTGTTAAGCAGAAGGCTATGATGAACGCTGTCAAATGCCTTGGACAGATCACAGAAAACACCCACAGGGCATTGCGATCCATCCAATGCCATTTGCAAGTCTCTTATAAGCTCGAATATTGCCATTTTAGTTGATCTCCCCGCCCTGAAACCAAATTGTTGACTAGAAAGAATGTTTTTGCAATGAACAAATAGTATTATTTGGTCAAAAATGGCTTTCTCTATAATTTTAGAAAAAGAAGATAATAATGCGATGGGTCTAAAATTGTTAACATCATTTGATTCACCCTTCTTAAATATAGGAATAATAAGTGCAAATTTCAATTTATCTGGATAAATTCCTGTCCGCAAAACTATATTAATTATATGAGCCATTGGCTTTGCTATCCAAAATTTAACTTCCTTTATCAATTTCATTGAGATCTCATCCCACCCTGAAGACTCTTTACTATTAAAATCATTCATAATTTTCAGAACCATAAACTCAGATACCTCTTGAAAGCAGAAATCCTCAGAAATGGATGGAAGCCCATTCATATAAGCCATTGCATTTTTTGTATCAACTACTGGATTGTTGGCTTTGACTGAGGAGCAGTAGAACTTATTGAAATATTGGGCAATGTCCCTCCTATTGCTAATGTCCCTACCATTCACTTGTATTTTCCATTCTTTTGATGAGGGAAACCCTATGCCTAGCTCTTTCTTGACTACTGACCACGCTGCTTTAGACACATTAGTGGAAGATTCTATCATTTTCCTATTGAATAATTTTTTTGCTGCTATGACTACTCTTCTATAAATCTTCTTATAAGCTCGGTAATAATTTTTAAAATAAGGACTTTCATTATATTTTGATTCTGCATGCAAACCTTGTTTTGTTCTTGATGACACACGAAGACCATGAGTCATCCAACTATTATGGGAATCAGAGCTTTGAACTTTGAAAGTTTTTACAGGAAAACACTCTAAAAAATGCTGGTTTATTACTGAAAAAAATGTATTATATGCTTTGTTGCTATCTCTCTCCTTCAGACAGGCCCGCCAGTTCTCTTGCTCAATTGCTGACCTAAATCTATTAATATTATTTATATTGTTCAATAGTCGTGTCCGTACAATTGTAGCAGGCGACTGGATAATTTTATTACTACACAAACACAAAGCCTTATGATCGGAAAGCCCAAGTTCAATCAAATGTGTACTGAAGAGAGCAGTGTTAACATTTGTGAATATATTATCTATACAAGTCCTTGATTCTCTGCTTGTCCTTGTAGGCTCTGAGAAAAGGGGATGGAAGTTATACGATTCCATAAGACCCTTTAGATCTTGACATGTTTTGTCCTCAGTTAGCAAATTAATATTGAAGTCACCGCTTATGAAAATGTGATCTTTTCTGCTAAATTTATTCATGGTATGTAGCAATTTACTCATGCAAGTCAAAAATTTCTTAAAATCACTACTAGGACTCCTGTAGATAACCACTATCAAGGCAATAAATGGTTTTGAATTTTCAAGCTTAAGTTCAACCTTTACACCTGCACATTCAAAATAAAAATCTTGAGACATTTTGTTTACTTCCATTAAAACCTCAAGTTTCTTTGTGTGCCTCTGAGCTAGAATACAGACACCTCCTCCCCTTCCCTTTTGCCTAGAATAGTGAGATACAAGCTCATAATTTTTCATTTTATTTAAAATAGTAATATTCTCATCACACAACCAGTTTTCATACCCCAAAACCTCATACCTTTATCATTTTGATGCATAAAAAACATGTATCAAGCTAATTTACCATTAAACGAGGTCGATCAAGTGAATTATCACATTGCAAAAATACTACTGCCGCAAACGCAGTAAGGTGTGCTCCGCGCGCACCTTACAAAGCCTTCCCTGGGTGCCTAACAAAGCTAGATGTGACTGAACTAACTCACAAAAGACCTAACCGCGCGCCTAACTTTTGCTAGCTAATCATCAATTTATTTCTCTGTTAATTAATTTAATCACTTCACACTTCACACACGCCATAACTTACCACACAACAATAACCATTTCACACACACAAAAAAACAGACTCTTACATCACGACAGACAATACAATAATGACTAGGTTTCTCTGTTTAAAGTAACCGTATGCAACTTACTATTATAGCCTAACAGAATTCCCCCGGAAATCATTAAAAGCGAAAATGAATGTTTTGTTTGTTACGCTTTTACGCGGAAACTACTCGACCGATTATTATACTTTTTTTTTACTTTTTTTCAAGAATATTGCAAAAGAATAAGACACATTTTATTAAAATAATATATTTTTTTCTGAACATTGTAAGGACAATCGATTCTATTCTATAGGGAAACACAGCTGATACAGATCAATACATATTTTCCAATCCACTAGAACTGAGAGAAGGCATGCCTCAAACAAGAGTTCTTTATTAGTGAGTCAGCTGATTCTCAAACTTGAAGAACGTCGTGATTTTTGACACTGCGGCTTTTCACAGATGGAAATGTGATCTTCCGCCCAAGAAAAATAGTACCATTGGAAAACTTAAATTTTCATGTTAGTCATTGCCCCAATAAAATTATACTGTATTATTATTCATTAGGGTGTTAAGTTGAAATAGGGAAAGTTTTGTAAGAAAATTTGACAAGTAACGTTTCTATATAAATATCAATGTGGTATTTACAAACGTCTTCATAGAGTTTGAGCAAAACTATAGCCAACAATGACGCTAATTCTAACCTGTTCCCCGTAACATGGCACAAACGGCGAGGTGGAACTACCCGTGAGGTTCTCCCCACCATTAAAAGCCATACGCTTATTATTATTATTACCTGAACTCTCTATGTAACAGGCTGATCTTCAGCATCTTGTATTCACAACAAGTAGAGGAATAGAGTAGTCAGGTTAGCAATAGCGTCATCGTTAGCGTATTTCTGCTCAAACTCCACATAATAATAAACTCCTCAAACTCCGCTTAATAAAATAATCTACCAAAATAATTCATCACTAATACAAAGCAGACTTGCCATGTTGTTAGACTAGTACAGTATCTTGATCTCAACTCTTTCTCTAAAAAAAAACAACAAATATAAAGTTACAATTTATTAGTGTTGTTGAGGCGTTCTACGTCCCGAGACTTGTGCGTGGGTAACGAGTGGATGGATGATAACGATGAACAATTCAAAATATTTATTTATACTTTTTAATGAAATATATCTTCAATATAAAATAGATTCAACTGATACTGGGTGACTTGCGGGAACCGAACGTTTTTCAAATGAGCAGTACAAAGTTGATTTACTTATTAATATTATTCAACTAGCTGGCCCGACGCGCGTTGCTGCGTTCTCATAAAAAATTCTTGATTTTATTATTTGCCACCTCCCACTGAGGTTACATTTCAAATTTCAACCTTCTAGGACTATTAGGGAAGAAGTTAGTCCTAGGGCTCTTCCAGCTTATCAGAGCCTTCTTTGTTTTCTTGCACAGTGAAACCTTACTCACCACCTCTCAATGAACATTTCAAATTTAAACCTACAACTATTAGGGTAGAAGCTAGGTTTTTGATTTTATTAATCGCCACCTCCCGCTGAGGCTGCATTTCAAATTTCTAGCTGCATTGGTTAACAGATGTCATCAACCCGGCATAATTACATTTCATCATACCCAGTCATAGGTTTCCTACATACTACAAGGCTCCGACTGCAAGGTAGCCTACATGCAGTCTTTGCGTTCCAGACAGGAATAAGGCCGCTAAGGGGCCTGTCATATGATTAAAAACTGTTGACCTCTTATCAGCTGTTCCTTTAAGCTGTTTGGCCTGCAAGTTAGGTATGTAAAATGGATTAATTAATAATAATTATTAGCCCCCCTATTAAAATTTATGGTCAGAAACCATCCCCAATATTAACAAAACATATTCCCAAAGTTTCATGCCGATCTGTCAAGTAGTTTTGAAGTCTATAGGGAACATACATACAGACATTCATTTATATATACATAGATTGATAAAGATATAATGTTGAAACCATACCATTAAATAAAACATAGGTTTTATGATCATTTCTTGAAGATGATGTCTTCCATGTGCCGGCCATCCACTTGAATGCAGATTTCCATTCTCTGTTTCCGCGTTTTGGTGACTTGCCGTGGCCACCAAGGTCGCCGGATTTGTCTCCATGTGACTACTTCCTATGGGGATAATTGAAAGCACGTGTCTACGTAATTTATTAGAGCTGGAAGATGCAATTACGGAAGAGATGAATTTGATTGGGGAGATATGTTGGCCCGAATTCGTGATGATTTTCCACAGAGGATGAAAATCTGCATTCAAAAGGATGGCCGGCAAATGGAAGACATCATCTTCAAGAAATGATCATAAAAATTGTGCTTTATTAAATGGTATGTTATCACCATTATATCTCTATAAATTAAATAATATTAACACGTAAATCAACTTTGTACCGCTCATTTGAAGAACGTCCGGTTCCCGCAAGTCACCTGGTATAATAAAAATAGAACAGAAAGTTAAAAATGAGGAGGCTACCCACAGAGGCCAAGCCTATGCGCAGGAGCCGAGTGAGTGTTGTAGGAAAATATGTTACAAATTCTTCAGAACATAAGGATTTACATAAATATCCAATAACTATCTGAAATATAACTGGAAAAAGGATACTTGAAACAATAGTAATAATAAAAGAAAATAGGTTGCAAAATAACAGTTGAAGACATAATAGAAATATGTGAACACTGAAGGAAAGACAAGAATTGAAAAAAGGTGTAAAGGACGAGTTAAAAGAGGAATGAGAAACATATCATACAAAAGCTAATAAATTCAGACAATAAAAAACATTTTTCAAGTTTCTATTTAAAAGTTGGGAGAGCACCTAACTTTCTAAGAAAGTAACTCTCAAGGATCGTTTAAAAAAAATTCGCATCTATTTATAAAAGCAGCCTTCTACTATTAAGTTGTTTGAAATAAAATTCTACAAAATCCTATTGATGAGTTTTGATACAATGTAAGTAAAGTGTCTTTTGAAAATTGTTAAATTAGTTTGTGCAGCTTCAAAATTAATAGATAAGGGGCGTATGTTATGGGTTCCAAACCATCAGGTAAGTGATAGTAGTACATCAGTAGTGATAATAGTAAGTTGTACTGTGTTGAATAAAATATGATTGATTGATTGATTGACCGCCTCAAATACCTACCGATCTTCTCTGTCCTTTTCTTTCTTCTTCTGACTATCGATTTTTGCTTTCTCCCGCTTTTCTTTCTCTGCCTGTTGCACTGCCGCCGCATTCGTATTTCTAAACAGACAATTTTCCTTCCCTTTTCCACTTCCTCCTCCTCCTCCTCCCACTCCTTCGCTGCCAGAAACTACTACTACTCCCCCTCCTCCTCCTCCTCCTTCATCATCACTGTCTTTGTCCGATGTCTGAAACAGTAGAAAAAACAAATCAAAATGAACGAACAAAAAAATTTCCGACAAAATACAAGCAAAAAAATATATAATTTTTTCGCAGATGATGTCCCACATTTATCTAGTCTAGCCCGGTTGCAAAAACAATCTACTTTAATGATGTATCGTTATCCTTCCTACTTTAACCTGCAATGTGAAAGCATATCAGTTATTTTTAAATACAGAATGTTTAAAAAATGACGCAACCCATGGGGTATAACATGGCATATCCAACATACTCACGATTAAAATTCAATCTTGTTCTAATGTTAGAAAGTTAGAGCTGATTAGAGTTAGTCAAGCTGGATTTGATGCCCTGCAACTTTAAATATTTTTGTACCAAGTTAATATAATTTCAACGCATTTTCAGCAACTTTCCTTCAAATTTTATTTATTACTTCACTTTAAATAATCTTTTGAAAGTCGTTTGAGTTTCAAGTCAATGAATTATATTGTATGAGAATTTTGTAATCAACTTCGTAGAGCTCAATAGGAAAACATCAGACAGGATAAGTTTCAAGGATCTCAAGAGTAGAATCATCTTGAAAAAATAGATCCGTCTCAATTTAATGAAACGACTGCTGCGACTAAACTAAAGCTAGACTAGTGCAATCCAATTGTCTCAGATAGTTGACAATGAATAAAATTTTGCTTGAATATCGATTGCGGCACGGAAAATTCGCCCCATGCATGACTTCCGCTGTTTGATCTCAGGGTTGCATCATTTTTACAACACCCGTTACATGCATTTGTAAGACCTCTTTATCTTGAAAAGATTCTGGTGCATGTTATCAAGTATAAAATGTATTGTTAATGTGGGTTAATTTCCGTAGGATCGAGCGGGACTAAATTTACGGGTTTAATGAGAGCGGTGTAGACGTATGCGGTGAGAAGACGAGCTCCGACCTTTGAACAGGCCATTCTCCAACAGACTGAGGGTACAATAAGGAAAGAAGGGAGTAGAGGAGAGCGGATACTTCACTTTGATATCACTATTCAGTCCTCAACACAAGTTGAACCCACAAACAAAAAGTTCAGAACAACAAGTAATCTATCTTCAAATTTCCGACCAACAAAGACAAGTCTTTTAATCAGGGGTTTGGTCGTGAAAACACTATGCCAACACCTATTTAAACGGAAATGACAGTGACAGCCAAACTATGCCTGAACCGTTGTAGTATCACAATCTAACTCGCGTCAAACTTGAAAAACAAGGATGTCAATCAATCAATCATTTATTTATTACAAGTTCCAAAAAAATGTCCCGCTAAACCTTGTGGGTTTTTCAGCAGGTGCCAACATAATATAAATATTACAAAATGGAAATCAATTATATATTGCAAATTACAAAAAAGAATAGGGAAAATGAAGGTTATGGAGGAAATTGAAGATTAGTCTAGTGTATGCAAAGGAAAAGAAAATTAATCCAAAGAAGAAAAATTATAAAATAGAATAATTGTTTGCTGTGGTGCGGTGTCGGTGTAACACAATTATTTACTAATTATTTACAATTGTTGACTAAGTTTATACAAGCAATGGAAAGCACAACAAAACTAAAACAAAGGAAACGTAGCAACCGTCTGTATGCTAGAGTAAATATAATAAATCAAAAATATAAACATAAGACTTCAAGAATGTAATAAAATCCAGAATTTGATATGATTTAGCAAATCTATTTTTTTTACCAGGTTTACAAGTTTGTATATTACGTGTAATGATGTAATGGAAAATATCTTCCCTGGTATAATCACGAATATTAATTGGTAAGCAATTTAATAATTTGGGAAGGAGATATCTCAATGATCTTTTTCCATATCAATTGTTGAATCTGGGAATGCAGTAAATATTGTTTGTCCTCACGAGAGATTTCAATTTAATGATTTTATGTTAAAAAATCATATAAAAAGACAGTAGTTGAAGCAACAATTGTATTATGATTGCCTTTAAGCAACGAGTGCGAGTACAAGTTAGTTGCTTCAAGGCGGAATACAATCGTTGTATAAAATATCTCATCTCCGGCCACCAATAAATTACGTTTAATTCAGCTTATCGTTCATTTCAACACTGTTTTGAAGCAATGCTGAGTTCTCGGAAATTTAGACTCCTGTACTAAAAAGTGACAATAGTGCTGAAATAGCTTAATTATGGCACTACTTTGATAATCCATGCAACAAAGTAAGCTGTATTGACATCACTTACTAAATTTGATCATCTTCTTTAAAACGTAGCCGTAGATAAAAATAAATGATTAGTGTATCGTGACAAATAATGCAGCAAAATGAACAGGTAATTCTGATAATGAATCTGAGCGGGAGACAAACACTTTGTCTCCCCTTGAATTTGTTGAAATAAAACAAAGACTACGCAAACGAGGAGTTGTAATTATTAATTTACCTGGCTGTACTGTGCTAGAATGGCTTGACGTATTCGTCGCTCCTCGTCGGTGTACTCTCTTTGCGGCAGCGTCGTTGGCGCATTCGTTTCCAACAATTTCACCAATTTCTGCTCCACATCGTCCATTACCGCCCCCTCCTTCTCCTCTCGTGCCTTCGCTGACGAACAGCTGATTATCAGCTGACTGCTGTTCCATCGGTCCACAATTTCCCTGCAGTGTTTGCCAATATCGGCTTCCTGACAAACAATTATTTGCATTCGCTGTGAAAAGCTGTTGAAAATTGTTATAGAGTGTACATTAAGTCACGCACATTAAAAGGTAATTGAATGGTAAACCAAATTTATTCACAAACATAAATTATTATTTTTAGAAGTAAAATATACACAAATTACTTGATTTTTACAAAAAATGCCCAAAATGGCTGTCTCGCTCAGTCCTGAATGCTTGATTTTCTTTTCTTAGGAAAAATACTTCTTAACAAAGCAGTAAACTCAACAATACTACAGACTTGTTGTAGCCAGTATCCATTTCAATGGTGTCTAGATTTGTTGTCGGTACTACATGGGATGCCATCTTGCTTGATCGAAGCCATCATACTTGATTCAACGAAACTACTATTTACAGAAACGTTTATTTACATGTGTGCGTGTACTTCTCTGCAATATCTCAAGTTTAGTTGACGCCTATAAAATTGGGCTGTTTTGAAAAATTATGGTGATGCCTGACCCACAATTGTGGGACCATGCCAGCAGCTGATATATTAATCACCAAACTCTGCACAAACTGACAACACTGCTCGTACCGTGTTGCCTAGTATACAAGTCTGACGCTAGCAGACATATGGTTGTAACCGCAATCTGTTGTTTTTTATTTTGGTACAACGCAATCTCATCGAGCCGTCTAATTTTGAGGTGTGAAGTATTAACAACGTTACACTGAATACACCTGAACTTTATCAGACACCAGACCTGAATAGGCCAGGTCACACGATATTATTATTACTAATAATATAATAATAATAATATCGTGTGACCTGGCTGGCTCATGTCTGGTGTCAGAGTTATCAGGTCGCACCTGAATAAGTTCAGGGCCTCTGACGTGACTTAACGACTGTTTTTTTAGACAGCCGGGACCGACAGCTTAACGTGTCCTCCGAAACACGGGAGTGGCCCGAGGTAAAATCTTTCGGTCAGAACTGGGATCGAACCCGGGATCTTTGGGCTAGCAAACCAGCACTTAACCCATGAATACTACCCATCAGTAACAAAACTATGGGGGTGGGGAAAATCAGAAGAATAGATCCTAGTCCCCTCATCATGAGACCAAGAGATTGAAGAAATTTGCCACCGATGGAAATTCTGTATCAAAATGATCAAGTTTATTGTATCACAGAAGGATCTGGGAGACAACATTTTAAAATAAATTTCCAAGAAAAGTAGCCTACTGTACAATGCCCCAATCAGGTGAAGTAGGGGATCAAAAATAGCAGTGAAAATATTTTCAAGTAGGCGCGCTTCATTTTTTTTTATTAACTTAAAACAATCAGGGGCGGATCTCCCACTGACAAGACAAAAAAGCTAGATGGAATTTACGTGGAAACAAACTGGGTATAAATGTTAAAATGGATGAATTCATGGTGTCTAAAATTCCTTAAATGTAGTTTTAGAGGAATTATTTTACACACGCTTTCCGCGAGTCTACCTCGGACCCCTACTTTAAAAAGGAATTAATCATGTCCAGATATCTTCATGAATTGTTAGAGAACTCTTCTTTTCTTCTCTTTACTTCATTGTATAGGGCCTAGTCTAATAGCATAGCTAAAATAAATGTAGAATCAAAAAGAAACGTAGAGTATTTAAATTTGATGAATTAATAATATATTGGCTGGACCTTCTTTTCCTTCAATACCCTCCCCCCGCGAACTACATCATTGGTCGGTCATCCGGTTATACCATCCCAGACCGAACATCTAGTTATGCCACTATTAGCCTACCCATAGCAAACCAAATTTCTCAAAAAATATAAATGAGAAACTAAATCAAGCAAAATATGAAGTGACTCATTTCAATATAACTCAAGCCAAGTCATTTATCTAAATCACAACGGCTTGCACCATTTAAACAAAAGTAAATGCAAAACTAAAACAATAGATATAAGTAAATGTAAACACAAGAGGCTAGTAAAACAGAAGAGAAGTATAGCAAAAATAAAAAGTATAACAAGATCAAATGGTTGTCCTGTGAGGTTTTGTAACTAAATGCTAAGAGTAAGAGTTAGTATGCTCGCACAGTGGAGTATCCAATACTCGATCGCAAAATCACAAACGGTCCATCATCCCAACTTGAAACTGTTAAGCCTCACTAGAATAGAAATGAAAACTACATGCTCGTGGCATTCAAATTCATGCATCCACGAAACAATTTGCCGGTATTCAAGTTCGTATGATTTTTACAACCAATTAAAACAGAACCTTTTATGCAAAATTAAAGCACTGAACAAATAACTTACTACTAATGAAGAAATCGAGCTATCGATTGGAACCTGGATCCACGCCAATGTAGGAATAAGAATCGGCAGTCATGAACGAACGCTCAGGTAAAAAGCTCGTGAGCAAACAGGTAGAAATGCAAAAATTGATTACCAAGGGGTCGAAAGCTTTGTGTTGGCAGATATTTGGATAGAACGATTATTATAAATACGGGAGCACGATATGCTATAGGCAATCTATTAGAACTGAAAATGATGAATTTATATATGACAACCTACGTATGACAACCTATGAAACCCTACGTATACAAATTAAATTTGAGAAAAATGTCTTTCAACAAAAGAGAAACTCACTGTTATTTCTGCTAGAATGCCTTCCAATGCTTCCGTCTTCTCTTCCAGAGATTCATCTCCATCCAATATTCCTTTAATATAACTGCCAAATACTCCTTCATCCGTATTTAATTCTTGCAGTTTCAAAGACAGCCATGACTCAAAGTCATCTTCTACTGCAGCTGCCATGTTGAAAATGAAGAATCAAAAAAGGGAAGCATTGTCAGCATGGCCTTCTACCAAAGCCTTCTAGAGGTACACAGGAGGCTTTGCTTCTACTCCACACGAAAGATAACTGAATATATTTTTGAATTCAGAGCACATTAATTAGTTGTTATAACTTATTCATGTGTCTATGATTTAGAATAATTTGGATTTTTGAATCATTTAATACAAAAGCTTGAGTTGCGAGTCTTGACAAATATTTCTTTAAAGATCCATTGAAGTGAAAACATTACAATTACTTTAACAGTCATACATTTAATACATTTACCCATCAATAACTGCTCTCTATTGAACTTTAAAATATTTTTTCTTCATTAATACATGAAAATTATATGAATTTACTCCTACTTGATTTTCAATTAATTAGCGTTTCCTTCTTCAAATCGCCGGTGTAAATGCATATGATTCTTTAATTCTAGATGGCATTGGACTTATCACCATTCTGCTTCATAATTGATGGAGCTAAATTCAAAACTTTACTAGATACTAATAGCATCCATAGACTAATCATCAAGATAATTCTTCTATAATAGACTCTGTTATCACAAATAATCAATGGATATTTTCCTTCCACATACGCCTATTAATATTAAATTATTTGAGAATTTTTTCATGAAACTGTTTTTCATTGAATTATCAATGTACCCATTTTCTTACTCACGCATTGCTTTTCGTGTCAAGGTAACGTTTTGTTTGTTTGTTTTTTCTGTCCAACGGTACAAAAGGACTTATGTCCAGAAACGCTCAATATGCTGTAATTCAGTAATTCAGTAATTCAGTAGTATCCATCTTTGACCGGCACTTTCCGGATAGATTTTGTCAAGTTAGATAAAAACAACAAACAACACAACAACTTGAGATCGAGATGTGTGGTTATAGTGAGTTTATGAAGCACTGCACCGACTCTTTCATTGTATTTAAAAAGGGGCTATTCCGAATTTTAATCGCCCTAGAGTAAATGAATCGTTTCAATGGTGCTGAGTATTGATGTACAAACATAAGAAAATTTCACTTGAATCTCCTTTAGTCAGTTAAAAAAAAT
Source organism: Conomelus anceps (assembly GCA_948455865.1). NCBI lineage: Eukaryota > Metazoa > Arthropoda > Insecta > Hemiptera > Delphacidae > Conomelus > Conomelus anceps. The sequence continues at coordinate 93,236,909 of OX418218.1, forward strand.
CTTCTTACACTTTTCTGTTACCGGCGGTATAAGAGGAGAAAATACTAAGAATAATATACAGTATTTTTCGTTATCCTCCATTTTAATCACTCTACAAATGCAGGGAACAACAATTTCATACAAAATATTACAAGTATTTTAAAACACATTTTTTTACAAATTCAGTCACAATTTATTTCTTCTTAACAGAAACATTAAAAGGTCTTCGGATTAATGGTGTCAAAAACCTTACATAGGACTGATTTATGGATTGTAAAACGATATAATGTTTTAGGAATAAAGCCCATATGGGTTTGAAACCTGTGCGTGGGTAATGAGTTGGATGATAATAGAAAAACATATATTTTCAAAAGTACAACATTCCATCATAAATATTAATTGTTAATTAGGCCCACAATTACATGGGAAAGTCGGAAAATTCATTGTTTCAGATAAATTTTAAACGAATCCTACAAAAATTAAAATAAAAACTAATCCTATGATAAATGAATAAAGCCAATAATCAAAAGCAATAATAAATCAACTACCATCAATTAATAAGATATAACTCCTAAAATTATATTCAAAATAAAATGTATTTATTCGAGCAATATTCCCTTTTATTTTACTATATATTGTATTTTTATATTAAAAGCACCAATCTAAAGAATTTCAGAACATAATATATCAATGTACCAGTACTGAAAAAACATTAAACAGTTTGCATAATGCACATAATGGTAATTTTAATTTTACCGATAAAAAATGGAATAATTATCAAATTTCATGTACCATACTTAAATAAATTACTATTTATATAATAAGACACTGTAAATATTAAAATTTGTTAAATTATTATCAACATTATTTGTATAATTCCAAATGGGTTTCCATGGACGTAGCAAAAGGAGATCACTTTAGATAATGTCTTAATAGAAAAATAATGAAACTCTTTTTAAAATATATTTCAAATTTTATGTGATAATTTTAACAACTCAATTTCAGGTAAAAGGTGCAGCAATAGATCACAGATTTGTCTTGGAAAGAAAATAAGTAACAAATTAAAATAATAGCACTATATAGTTATACTGGTAATTCAGCTGTGAGATTCATTGCAATTTCAGAATGTGATAAGAGTTTGTGCAGACTGCAATACAGAATAAGAGACGAGAAATTTGCGCATGTATAATATGGCACAAAATGTAATATAGTTGACATACCACGGGAAAAATATAAATTTTACATATTAAATCAATTATGTTAACATTGCAGTTGCACTCAGTGCGCATTTTCTTTCCAAATTGTTGACTAATAAAGTACGTTAGTGAATTGACTAAAAAAGGTTTAATAACAAGAAATGCAATGGAAAACATTATCAAACTCATTTATAGATGTAGACATTGTATCATTCATTGTTGTTGGAAATATACTAGTCTACATACTATGATATCATTATAAGGACGTTTCTACAACTGGAGGTGAGACTTGTGTGTGGGTAATGAGGTCAATGTTACAAATTATTTTAAAACAGCTTTCCATTTTAGATATGCATTAGTAATCAACTCCACAATCCTTAATTATAAAGAATATTTCGCAAAGAGCTAACAATACTTCGTGTGCTTGTATTCACTAGAATAATGAAAAAAAATCATAAAACACAGGTTCCGAAATTCTTTGTTACAAAGTTGAAGGTGACGGAAATGAGCAGCTAGTGATCTGGACCCATCAATTTACTCATTCATAAAATTTCTAGTGCCTTCATTTCACTTGTAATTTGGTCAGATTTTCTGTAAAATAAGCTGAGAAATAGAATAAAACGAGTTAGAAAACTGTAACTGCAGTAATTTACATATATAGGCTACAGGGTGTTTCAGGAGGAAAGGTTCAAGCTTCGACAACTGATTCTAGATCTAAAAATAAGAAAAAAATTCATAATAAACATATGTCCGGAAACGTTTAGTTGGCGAGTTATACAGAGTGAAAGATTTCGCTCAGAACTCAGTAACCTCGGTAAAAGAAAGTCGTACTGAAATTCTGGGAAGGTAAATTAAGGACCAAATACAGTTATTACAGAATGTTCTGTTTTACATCATAATATCATAAAATTTATTGAAGATAGAGTTCTAGGACCTATTTTATTCGTTTTTTTTTCAGATCAAAAGCCATAAGTAATAACTGTATTTGGTCCTTAATTCACCTTCCCAGAATTTCAATATGACTTTCTTTTACCGAGGGTACTGAGTTCTAGGCGAAATCTTTCACTCTGTATAACACGCCAACTGAGCGTTTCCGGACATATGTTTATTATGAATTTTTTTTCTTATTTTTAGATCTAGAATCAGTTGCTGAAGCTTGAACCTTTCCTCCTGAAACACCCTGTATATAATTCTTAAGTGCGTGTGTCACTGAACTCCTCCTAAACGGCTGGGCCAACTTTGTTGATTTTTTTGTGTGTGTTCAAGTGGATTCGAGAATGGTTTAGATTCGCAAATCAGGACACAAAAAGCACAAATGTATCCTTAAAGGAAAAGCTGATAGAAGTCAACAGTTTTTAATCATGGCAGGCCCCTTAGCGGTGTTATTTACGCTGTCTAGAATGCAAAGACTTTGCATGTACCGTGTAGTCGGAGCCTTGCAGCCATGTAGGAACTGGGTATGATTCAATGCAATTATGCCGGGTTGACGACATCTGTTACCCAATGCAACTAGAAATCTGAAATGTAAACTCGGTGGGAGTAGACGAATAATAAAATCAAGGACAATTTTTAATGAGATCGCAGCAACGCGCGTCGAGCCACCTGGTTTATTATAAAAATATTCCAGAAAATGTGCAACAAACGCAGCCAAAAACACGTTATCTAAGTTCAAAGTAAAGTAAATTTGTTAAATGTACAATCAACTTGTCGTTTTTTCTCACAAGACTTGTTGAGAATTTAATTTTTAACAAAAACTACCCGAAAAAACACCCAAACTTCATGAAAGTGTGTTTAGATTCAATGAAAGCCTATTTTATCAAATTTAGGTGAGTTTTCGGCTATTAGGTTATCTGACAATTCTTTTCAGAACTAAATTATCTACAAATTTTGTAAGAAAAAACGACAGGTTTATTCTACAATTAACCCAGCTAGTGATATTTTCAAACTTGTAAAAAGGGGGTTTTCGGCTTATTTTTGCATAGTTTGTTGAACTCAGAAATTGCTGAATTACAAACTTCTTACTTGTTTTATTCGGTTTTTTTCATATCATTTCACATAGAACTTGATATTGAACTTAGTCTTTTTTTCAAAGAACTGAAAAAATAACAAGTAAAATGTAAGCACTACAAATTTTTAATGAGTAAATTCATGGAAGTAGTTGCCAACTTCTGCCATCTTTAACTCTGTAATGAAGCATTTCTGAACCCATGTTCATATGAACGTTTTTCATTGTTTGAGTAAGCATTACAAGCCCACCAAGTATTGGTAGCTCTATGCGAGACACTCTGTAGATATTCAGTTGTGCACAATATAGTGATTCAAAATTACCGCCGGTTTTGATATATAAAATTTAGAAATGTATTTTTACAAAAATCACAAAAATAGAAAAATAGTTCATGGACACGTTCGTTTAATCTTCCGTTTCTAAAAATGAAAATTGGTATTCTACAAATCATCTCCCCTAATCTGCTACCATATATAAGAACTCTATGATATATTATGATTGCACATCCTTTTTGCAGACAATATCGTCTAATAAAAACTTAAGAAACACTTTCAAGTGGAAATTAACTCACGTTATGGCGTGACGGCCGTTTCACTCTGTTGTCAAGAGCATCGTCAGACGACCCACAGTACACTGATTTAAGGTGTGAGTTTTGAAATTCAATACCTTAAATCAGTGTACTGTGGGTCGTCTGACGATGCTCTTGACAACAGAGTGAAACGGCCGTCACGCCATAACGTGAGTTAATTTCCACTTGAAAGTGTTTAATAATTTTATATTATGTTTTTTTGTCAACTATCTCAATAACTGTGTGTGCTGTGGGTCGTCTGACGATGCTCTTGACAACAGAGTGAAACGGCCGTCACGCCATAACGTGAGTTAATTTCCACTTGAAAGTGTTTAATAATTTTATATTATGTTTTTTTGTCAACTATCTCAATAACTGTGTGTGCTGTGGGTCGTCTGACGATGCTCTTGACAACAGAGTGGAACGGCCGTCACGCCATAACGTGAGTTAATTTTCACTTGAGTGTTTTTTAAGTTTTTATTACATATTAGTGGAAACAATATGGATCTTCATCATAATATCGTCTATTTCCCCAATAAACACATTGGGTTTGTTAGCATTCACCAATGACACAAGATTATTTGAAATGGTTCAATTTGCTCCTAAACTTCCATTATTTGGAGAAGGAAACTCGAAACTGCGGAATGGAAGGTTGTACTTTTCTTGCAGTCACAATGTATCACCTGAATGGATTTCTTATATAGTTGTTTGGATATAGTCCTTACCATATTTTATTTATGGTAGCGAACTAGTGGAAATGATTTGTCCGAAATTATTCTCCATACATAAAATCGGAAGATTAGATGGCTGTGTTCATGTATTCTCTTAACTATCAAAAATCACATTTACAGAAAATAAACCTAGAATAATAACTTACACCATAGCGAGCCAGTTTTACTTTTGCTGGTGGTGCCTTTGTAATTTATGTCACGTGAGCTTATTTATGTTTATCTACTAGCTTATGTCTTTTTTTATTTATTCTAATTCAAGTTTGCTTTGTATCTTTATATTTACTTTTGGCAATCACTCTTAATTTCAATTGTACTGTACTATACCATGTATATGATTTTTATAAAAATACAGTTTTAAATTTGATATATCAAAATCGGCGCTCTTTTTGAATCACCCTATAGAATATACCATGACAGCATAAACAATCACAGTTAGATTTTCAATTATGTCTAATTGCCATGGATAGTTCCCGCTGTACGTAGCTGCCCAGCTCTCTCAGAACCAGGTCAGACACAGACGGCGTCATTGCTAAGGCCATAACAGTTCTAAGATCGGTCACATCCAAGTCAGCAATCACTCGATTGATCCTTGCGGTGATTTCTTCGCGCTGGGCGTTCGAAATGTCGTTCATGAGTATCTGTGGAAGAGGCTGATAGGACTGGCCTGTCGATACAGCTGATAAACTACCTCCCACCGCACCTGTTGAGACAAATCAAATCAAATCATCTTTATTCCACAATAACATATTCTTTTTACATAAGAGACCGCGAATACTGAGCCTGTAGGAACAGCTAATGTAAGATAAACCTATCAATAACTAGTAGTTGTGTGAACAGTACACCTCACGCCCAACATACTCCATGTAGAGTTGAGTTCCTTTCATGTGGCGCTTGAACCGAGCGAGCGTAGTGGGGAGAAATTTGGTAAATGTAGGAGTGTTGGTTACGCACGCACGCACCACTGCACGCATTCCTGTCTCCACCCATTTCAAAAACATAAGACTAGGATATCTTTATATTGTACAACTATAGAACTATATGACAACGTGACTACCAAAAACCGATGTTTTTCAAATAGACTATAATTGTTGGCCGGAGCGAAACGTTCTTCAAGACAGTTGTTTGCAGGCTGAAGACAGAGCTACCGTACCATCAACCGTTGCCATGGAAATTGCAAAGCAAAGGTCATTCGCCATATGAAAATAACTCAACTCTACTCAATGATAGTAACCATCACCAAATTAAACGCAATCCTCAGACCTAACCCTTGATTCAGTCTACATAGTCCATTAAATGCCTGTCTTCCAAAGAAAGTCACTCTGTATTTCTTAATTTTTCTTATTGCTGATGATGCCCACATGAGTCCGAGACTTGTGCGTGGGTAATGAGGTGAGTGATAACACATAAATGCCAGACGGCAGAGCGGGATTCGAACCCACGACCGCTGAAACGACAGCAAGCTGAAGTTACGACGCCCCAACCAACTGCGCTAAGCGGCCCGCATCATCAAGGCTGTATTTCCCTGTATCACATCATCAAGGCTGTGTTTACATTTTCCAGACAGCTGATTGTTAAAATCTAAAGACCTTTAGGTGTAGGTGGATCGCCACGAGAATGTCTTAACATGGGGCCAATGTCATTTTCGTGGCGATCCACCTATATTAATTTATAGAGCCCTATTCAAATCAAATCAGATTTCACATATCAGATGAATGAATTTATAGAATAATAATTGAATTTAATCATAATTTTTATTTTTACTTGTTATTATACTCAAGTAAAATATAAGAAATGTTTGTTTCTCCCTAACAAATATTTCATTCTTATGAATAAAAACTTAATTCAAATGAAGGCTCAACCCCATGAATAGGAAGGCCCGAGGGCTATCTTGTAATCTGATTCCAATTGCACATGATAGAGAAGCTTATTTAAAATAATCATATGTTTCCAACAAAAGAAGGCCTGAATGTCTTTGATTTTTCCCCTTTTAATCTTTCAAATTCAAGCGAATTTTAAAAATCCTCACTCATAGATCGCTGAGCATTCCTTTAAGGAAGATCCATGCGTTATAAACAGACAGACAGACAAATGCAAAACGGTCGACTTGAAACAGAGACCTCTCTTCGTTCGGTCAATAATAAACCGATACAATAGAGTATCCAAGGACCCGAAGAATTTAAATAAAATAATGATTATTAGTATCAGTTGTGTCGAAAGACATATGCACCATTTAACTTATTTGATTTCTATAAGCATCATATGTTTTTCGATTCACCGGTACAGCGGTAATTTTTTAAAGTTTACTTTCTTCTTATTGATTAACCGATCTCAGGAGTGGCCGTAGCCGAGTAGGTTAAGTGCTGGTTTGCTAGCCCAAAGGTCCCGGGTTCGATCCCAGTTCTGACCGAAAGTTTTTACCTCGGGCCACTCCCGTGTTTCGGAGGACACGTTAAGCTGTCGGTCCCGGCTGCCTAAAAAACAGTCGTTAAGTCACGACAGAGGCCCTGGACTTATTCAGGTGCGACCTGATAACTCTGACACCAGACCTGAGCTAGCCAGGTCACACGATATTATTATTATTACCGATCTCAAAATATATCTCAATATTTTATCTATGTGTTTTTAACACAATCAAAAATGAAAACGTCAACGCTTGCACTGAAAGAAAATAAAGTGAATAATTGTGCTAAGCAGCAACCTTTCTAAAATTCAACTTTTTGTACTGGAAATGAACCAGCTGTTCAATGTTATGAAAACATTGGCGAAACTAACCTAGAGCCTATAGTGGCGATCTATTTTACATGATAATCATTTTTATTAGACTCGACCCCCAAACTCCAAAATCAATAGCGATCTTACTTAGACAATGAGGAAGCTATACACAGAGTTTCAAGAGTCTAGATTATTTCTTTCGGGCACAGACGGACGGACGGACAACGGCACAATTTCAATAAGGCCCTGTCGTGTCCTTATATAATAATCAGCTAATGGCTTTTATTGGTGGGGAAATCTCCTCCAAAGACTAGCTGGTTCCTCATGGGGTAGCAGAGCTGATACATTGAGGACAGCGGCTATGGCTCTTGTATACAGTGCTGCAGATTATGGTGCCCCTGTCTGGATGAGTAGCTGCCACACACGCCAGGTGGATGTGGCATTGAACAGTGCGATGCGTGCAGTTGCAGGATGTCTGATGCCGACTGAGACTGAGTGGCTCCCTGTGCTATGTAACATCCCACCCCCGCAGCTTAGGAGAGATGAGATGGCAGGCAGAGAGCTGAGAAGAATTTGTGAGATGCCAGCTCTTCCCATACACGAGGATCTACAACTTGACCACCCAACCCCACTGCGACTTAGATCCAGAAAACCCATATGGCTATTCCACCAGCAAAATGCAAATTCCCTCCCGATCATGCAAAAGTGGACTGAGACCTGGCAGTCGTTGTCAGTTGGAAACAAAGAGCTGGTCACAGATCCCACTAAGAGAGTGCATGGATTTGGGCTGCCACGGCGACAGTGGGTGACCCTGAACCGTTTCAGGACTGGGCAGGGAAGGTGCCAGAATAGCATGCACCGGTGGGGCTTTACAGATTCCCCTCTGTGTGAATGCGGGGAGGTGCAAACCATGGACCACATTCTCGTGGCTAGTCCTGCTACACGACTTCTTGGAGGGCTGCAAAAATTACACTTGGTTGATGACGAAGCCAAACTCTGGCTGAATGACCTAAATATTAATGTGTGACAATTTTGACAAAAATCTGACAGAATTCTTCTTTAATTCGACGTTATTACTGCTTCACCAAACAATATATATATATTGGTGGGGAGACCCTTATGGGTAGTTTCACATCGTCGTTAGAGCCTTGTCATGAAGAACATGGTGGGCCTACAGTCAACAATTGGACGTCTCGATTTCTATTGGATAATTTCATTAAATCACACTGTATTTTTATAGTATTCTTACTATATATTTTTTCATCTTGAAGTTGGCAATTCAATAATTTAGAATGCAAGAGCATAACTATAATGCTTTTTTTTAAATAATTGTTTCCTTTCTTTATAAATTTTCATTCTTGGGTGAATTTCAATTATACTATAAATAACTTATTTATATTATAATATGTTTCTTCTCTCTAGAGCAAAAGTAAAACTAAAAATGTCGGATCACCACTAAAATGCCTTTTTTATGTGACACTGTTCTTTCTATCTTTTGTACTGTTATTTGTCTACCGTTAATATGTAACTTGTACCGCAATGGCCGCATAAAATTGTACTCAACTTCTAATAGCAACTGTCACAATAACAAAAATATGAACCTATTATAAATGGTGGAAGCACCTATAGAAACCGTGTTTCGGAGGACACGTTAAGCCGTCGGTCCCAGTTGCATATAAAAAAAAGCAGTCGTTAAAAAAACGGCGAGGTGGAACTACCCGTAAGGGTCTCCCCACCACGAAAAGCCATACGAATTTACTTTTTACCTATAGAAAATTGCTGCTAGTATAATTCTGAGTTAAAGATTAATTAATTGTATATTGTATTTTCTTTTTGGAATTGTAAAGGCAGAATAAACTTCAATTTCATTTGGGCAAACCGCAATTTGGTGTCCAAATTAAGTGCTGACCACAGTGAATGAGATCTACCTCTTTACAGCCAATTTAGTTTGTATCATGGACGATATGATAAAATAATAATAATAATATCGTATGACCTGGCTGGCTCAGGACTGGTGTCAGAGACATCAGTTATGGACGATATGATATTCTATTGTATTTGGATACGCTGGCGGGAATGCAGATTTACATGCGTACTGTGTAGTCGGAGCCCTGCAGTCACGTAGCAAACATAAGTTTGTAATAGATATCTAGCCTAGCCTAACCTATATAGATATACAATCGAAAATAAATTAGAGACAATGTGATGACGGCTGGAGTCAATTGCCTACTATTCAAGTTTTTTGTAGATTACGTCTTGGAGACTCCAGTTAATGATTATAAGACAAGTCAGATGTGTATTGTAGTATATTATATTGTATTATAAAGTACATGTAATGCATAACAAAAAATCATATGCAGGTGGGTTCCGAACCACCATGTACGTGATGATAAATAGTTTGCTCACCCATAACTAGCCCCACAGGACCCAGGAGAAGGCTTCCGCACAAGGCGCCTGCAGCAGCAATGGCGGCTCCCCTCAGCGACTGTGTTACACACACTTTCACATTACGCTGTTCGCAAATAATTGTTATCAACTCCAATATTTCTCGAGTGTTCAATGGCATTCTCTACTTCTGTCACAATCTGAAACCCAAAAATTGTCAAAATATTGTCGATTAAAACAGAAATATTGAAAAAAATAAATATAGGTACTTTAAAAGTTAATTAAAGGTACATTTTCTATTTATTGCTGATGATGCCTACACGAGTCTGAGACTTGTGCGTGGGTTACGAGGTGAATGATAACACATAGATGCCAGACGAGCGGGATTCGAAGCCACGGCCACTGAAACGACAGCAAGCTGAAGCTGTGACGCCCCAACCAACTGCGCTAAGCAGCCGCCGCTTAAATAAAGTTCTTTACAACCTATAATAAAATCTGTGATGTTTTCCGTGATGGAATACTTGACAAAAAATCTAATAACAATACTGACACTATATTCCTATTTAAATTACGATTTTTACTCACACCAGAGGGATGCATTCCGCTACTGAAGAGGCGGATGAAGCGTCTATTTGAAAGCGAAATGCATTCCTCCAGTATGAGTGAGTAAAAATCATAATTTAAATACTCACTTAAACTGGAGGGATACATTTCGCTTGGAAAGAGAAGCTTCATCAGCCTGCCATCTCTTTAGAAGCGAAATGCATCCCTAAGCTAGTCAGTTTTGATATTAGATTGTTCATCAAGTACTTCGTCATGGAAAACATCACAGATTGAATATACTTAAAAGTTATTAAGTTAAATAAGTTATTAAAAGTTCTTCACCTCCTATAATAACTTCAAATTGCAGCAGATGTTTTGCAGTTTTCTTCTTTTGCATGCGATAGTAGGTAGAGCTCTCAAAATACGAGTGGAATCAAAAATTCTTCAATTTTTTATAGTGGCATGAACTTTTAAAGCAAGGGCTGAAACTAGAATAAATTGGTCTTTTAGCTTGCCCTGTACTGGGGTTTGCAGCTAGCAATTTCACAAATTCCCAAACAATAATTGCATTTTTTTTTTTAATTTTACATCTCGTTTTAGTGCTAGCGGAATATAAAGGATTATGCATAAATAAGTTAGCACGTTTTATAGATGTATGATACAATAAGAAATTAATGCACTTAGATATATTTAGATTTATTGAAAAGACAATTTTCGTTATATTTGCAACAAAAGAAAAAACTACTAAATTTCTACATGGGTACCTTTCTGATATTTCATGATAAACAACTTCCTCAGATGGTGAGTATTGATCGCATTCAGAGTTCATAGGTGGTCTGCATTGAAAAATAGCACGCCTATTCTTGAAACTACAGTTTGTTTAGGTGCTAGAATTTGATATTATCATCAATGAACACCGTCTGCTTTATTACAGTGATAATGTGAGCATGGGTGGGACAGTTGCAGTAAGTCAATAAGGTCGGTACAAGTTCACAAAAATTAGCAGAACGTAATTTCTTAATTTCGAATTCCTAAATGTGATATTACTAATACTAATGGTGGATGTTGACAACAGCATTTAATATCTTATGGAAATCAACAAACGCTACTACACAAAAATGTCAGTCACCGCCGGGAATCGAACCTCGGAACATATATTACAAGTTGGTTTCGAAGGAACTGACAATTTATCAAAATTGTATTTTCAATAAATCTACATAGGCCTACCTGTAAATTGTACACTAGTTTGCTATTGTATCGTTCACCTATCAAATGTGCCCAATGGTTCATCCTCACCGTTCACTGAACTATATGCAGTATTATTATCATTTATTTCATGCAGTTATATATCACTCTTATTTTTGTTAAAGTAGAAAGACATCATTTTAAAACATCTCCAATGTACATGAAAATATTTCTAAAACTATGCAAAATTATACCGAATGATCACAAAATAATGTCTCAATTTTAAAGGAAAATTAGACACTTACAAGACTCACTTTTCGACCATTCATATGAGAAACAGATTCAACATTTTTTTTAAATGATTAAACGAATATAAAGTTTTTAATGTGTCCAGAAGTCCAAGCATTATCTATGCTGTTATCAAGTTCATCCCACACTCACGGCAACATATCCGATGTTTGTTTCGAAGGCTCCAGGCCGATTCTCGCTTGGCTAGTCATTAATCGTCGATTACACTTAGCGAGTTTACAAGCTGAAAAGCCAGCGAGTAGCAACACTACAAGCCTCACTCCCCTCACTAAAGACCTGACTACTGGCGCTTGACTTTACAAGACCAGGCTGGGGCGATCTGGGTCGGCTTGTAGTATTGCTACTCGCTGACTTTCAGGCCAGTAAACTCGCTCAGTGTGATAACTGGCAGCTAAGAGTGTGGGGAGATTCCGACTATTAAATAAATATCGTTTGGGCTCATGATGGCGGTTAAATTGAAGATTTATGAAAACATTTATCACTTATCGAAATGTGATGTTCCTTATTACTTTTTCACTTGTTATTTGAACATTATAATTGGTGGAAAAATACCCAACTGATTAATTTAACACTTATTTATTCGTCTGACAGTCATTTCGCATTGCTGTAATGCATCCTCAGACACGGCTGGTGAATCAGGTTTTGAAAATTTGTTACAAAATATTCATGAATGTTAGATGTTATTTTTCACATGCATGGTCAAAAGTCTTGTAAATATATGTGTTTTGTAAATAAAGTCCTTCAAATTTGGAAAATTCTTTCCTCGTTACTCGATCTTAGAAACATTAGACTCATATTAATAAAAAACAAAATGAGGTCATAGTTCTGTACAATTTTTTACAAATTTTTCCTCAATAAATTTTATTGGAATATTTTTATTTTCATAATAATGCAGTTATTGTAAATTTTAAAAGCAAGCTAGGCAGGTCACTCGATATTATCTTCTTTTTTCTAATAAAATCAAATTCAGTTTTATGCAGACACATAAAACAGATTATTAAAAGTGAATAGCTCGTAGTTTATCATGAGTATCACAACCAAATAGAAAAATAGATGATTTAGAGAAAGAGTGTGTGTGTGTGTGTGTGTGTGATATATATACAGAGATATTTTTTATTTATTTATAACATCTTACGTTGCCAGGTCTAGTAAGACCTATGGCAAACACTAATAAATATAACCTAAAATATAAAATATTACATTACATTAAGTAATTATAGTTGAAATAAACTAAAAAGATTAATTAAAAGAAAAAAATATATATTTGCTAATGAGAAAACATAACTCATGAAATGTACGTAGCAAAAAAAGAAGTAAAAATAAAAATGAATAACTGGGAAACAAATTGTACAATGGACTTATGAAATAGAAAAGAAAAAAAATGAAAAGAGAATGATGATGAAGTTGAGATTGATGAGATTAAAAGCATCAAAGGGCGCAATAGCAAGTGTCCAGATGAATTGAGTAGAAACAAATTGGAAGAAAGAATTAGAAAAGGGAGAAAAACATATGAATAAAGAAAGAACAAGAATACTAATTATTAAAGAAAGAAAATGAATGAGAGAGAGAGTGCAATAGAATTATTAGTTCAACTGTTTTTCAGTCTTGGAAGAAACCATTTTCAATGTTAATTGACAATTGTTTAACCTCTTGACAAGAATAAAACAGAAGACATAAAAATATTAAACCAGATAACGGCAGAAGTGAGAGACATTTTGAAGCCTTTATATGTGGAAACTGCTGCATATCTGAATCCTATAGCAGCAGAAGAAAGCACATTTAAAATACAATTAATAGTAGAAAGCAGAATTCAATTTGTTGATAACAATAGATGAGGCTTAGGGCCGTATTATGAACGTTTGTTCAGTGTCTCTTGATTCGAGTGAATCTGGCATTTCGAGAGTCACTTGAATCAAGAGACGCTCAAGGAAGTCTTTAGAATCCATACAGCAATAAGTATCAAAGATAGAAAACTCTTGAGCAGTTCGCACACCAAATGTGGAACCGACACCACGCTTCAAAATAAAATGCTGAGTGGTGTGAATTGAGTGACTCAACGCTGGGATTCTTGTTATTTGATATCAATAATAGTTGAGTCAATCACAGTTGTTGTCACACCTTCCGATCGGACTGCCGTCGACTCAGCAGATCAACAGAATCCACTCACTCAACTTTATTCACACCCATCATTTACAATGGAGCATACAATGCTCGAGGATAATCACCATCTCAAAATTAAACACATGCTGTGGAATGATGTGCAGCATATTGGAGCTGTGTGAATACCTTCATTCTACAGCATGTGTTTGATTTTGCGATGGTGGTTATAATCATCGAGTATCGGATGCTATATTATGTAAGTCCTGCGACCGCTTGCTAGATTAAATGACAAAAAGTTACTTTTTACAGCTTACCATGGGCTCTCACTGTCACATATTAGGTATGCTATCTTAGTATGGGGTAATTCATCAAAACAAAACCTTGATAGGGTGTTTAAGATCCAAAAGAAAGCAGTCGGGTGTATTGAAAGAGTAAATAGATTAGATTCATGTAGGCCGTTGTTCAAGAGACTTGGTCTCCTAACTGTACCCTGCTTATATGTGTATGAAGCTACTTTATATGTTGTAAAAAAGAGTGATATAACCAAAATTTTGACGTACACGATTATAATACAAGAAGCCGAGGAGATATTATCACTTGGTGAGTCACAATAGTAGCTTATTCAAACAAAAACCTAGTTATATTGGTAGGAAACTCTACAACAAGCTACCGCAGTAGGATGCCAGATGGAGGAGCGGGATTCGAACCCACGACCGCTTAAACGACAGCAAGCTCAAGTTGCGACGCCCCAACCACTGCGTCGGTAATGAGGTGGGTGATTGATGAATTGGACCTACAGTGCTAGGTGGGTTCCGAACCATTGGGAAGTGATTTTACAGTAGAGAAAGAGTCTTTTTTCTGGCCGATCGGTGACCCTTACAAAGAAGGCCCAGGGGAGCGTTGCTCAACTCTATCTGATTGAACAGTTATTTGTTACCGCTCAGCATGACTATCACTTCCCGATTCCAGATATTATGCGTTTAAGAAGGTCAAACAATTTAAAGCCTGCATTATCTAAATATTCTTACAATTGATAGAAAAAGCTTCAGATATTTTTAAGTATTCATGTAAGTAACGTAATGGACACAGAAGTGGTAGTAGTGGATGGTGATGAGGAAGAATAAAAAGGGGTAGAGGGAAAAAATGAATAAGAAGTTGAAGTAGGAAGATGGAGAAGAAGAAAACGATGTAAAAGTGAGGAAGAAAGAGCAGAAGATTATGATGATGAAGAAGAAGTAGTAGATAATATTCATATGTATTATCAACGATGTTGTTCTTCTTCGGCGCTTGGTTGCAGAGTCTGCAACCAAGCGCCGAAGAAGAACAACATAGTTCGAAACGCGTCCGCCGCGACTCAAAAAGGTCAGTTCTGCACAGCAAGATAATACATATGAATAGTTCTACTGCAGTTCACGAAAAATGGATAACCACAACAATAGTAGATAATGTTTGAGACAAAGAGGGAGAAACCTACCTCTTGCTTGTGCCCTTGAATAATGTAGAGTAGCCAAGAAGAATGTAGTATAAACATTGTGCCAAATTATTCTCAAGAATAAACACTCCAATTCATTTTATCAAACACTGCAGCCAAACTGAATGAACCCTACCACAGAATAGACACTAGATCTACTCTGTTTAAATCTAGAACAAAGAGAGGTCTCTGTTTTAAGTCGACCATTTTGCATTATTGTCTGTGCCCAAATTCTTTGAAATTTTGCATGGATGTTCCTTTTAGGAACGTGCAAGGTATGTGTAAGAATTTTCGAAATTCGCTTACATTTAAAGGTTATTTAGAACGAAAAAAGAGCTTGGGCCTTCTCCTATGGGAAAAAAAATGATTTTACAATGAGCTTCTGGAATGGAATCAGATTTCAAGTTAACCACCATTATTCATCTGGTTGAGCCTTCATATGAATTAAGTTTGTGGGGGAAGGTTAGGTAGAAGCTGCGTTCTCCTAGGCGCTCTTTGTAAGGGTGACCGATTAGATTGGCCAGCAAAAGACACTGTTCTCTGCTGTAAAATCACTCCCTGGTGGTTCGGAACTGTAGGTCCAGCTCATCAATCACCATCATCTAACTCAGCGGTTCCCAACCTTTTTTCTTCTGCGTACCCCTCAGACCATATTTTACAGACATAGTACCCCCAAAGTCCTAACCACTTTTTTCTTTACTATAACAATATTACAGAGGGTTTAATGCCCATTTATTGCAATATTTGAACAACATATCGACGCCTATGAATGGGAATTCAGCTAAACAAATAAAATAGTAGGTAACAAAATAATTTCTGCTGAACACAGATTTCTTTTATTGAGGACATCGAATGTAATATGTTTAGAGATGAATATTATAATTTAAATTTCAAAATGTTACTAAAATATAGCCTACAGAATAGAATACATTATAGACAGAATAGTCGCACAACAGAAACTGCTCACCACTAGCATAGAACAACCATTCTTAAGTCTATGCCACTAGACAATGAACATCCGCCATTGTAGATTATTTTTTGCGTACCCCCAACTAGGACACTGTGTACCCCAGGTTGGGAACCGCTAATCTAACTCATTAACTCATCAATGTCAAATTACCCACGCACAGGTCTCAGACCTATGTGGGCTTTATCCACAAAAAAAATATTCATAAGAATAACATGTTCGTTTGAGAAACACAATATTTCTAATATTTCAATTGATTATAATAACAAGTGATTACGAAATGAAATATAATCATGCAAATTTAATTAATATTGTTCTGTAAATTCAATCATCAAACATGTGAAATCTGATTATTATTAAACATTCAGATTTGAGAAATCAGCTGTCTGGAACTGGATGAGAATAGAAATGCAACCTTGGTGACGTCATACAGAGTGACTTTTTGTGGAAAACAGACATGAAATAGACAACGCAAATTGATTCAAGGGTTAGGTCTGATGATTGTGTTTAATTTTGAAATGGTGATTATCAATGAGTGCATCGAGTTTGTTCCTCTGTGCAAGCGCCTTAATCTTGAATGTGAGGTCTACTGTTTTACAGAACTACTAGTACAATTAATTGAATAATAATATATATAACATTTTTTAAAACGAGAATCACATACACCTAACCTGACAGACACTGCACACACACACACACTCACACCAAAGATTCAAAAAATTGTTCAAAATTTAGTTCCAGATTCAAACTGAGTTTAGTTGCTAATGTTTTCAAATTGCTAGTAGTATTAAGATGAAGGATAATGAAATAAATAGTCTTCGATTAAAATAGAAACTGGCATTATATTCTTGAACAATAAAAATGTTTACCTTACCCAAGTTGAAAAATTCTCAACACTATCAACAATGTTTATAACAACAAAACTATCAAATTTTAATTGAATTAAATACTGATTCACATAAATGAGAATACTTTATATATTTTACAATACTACATTAATACTGAGGTTTTGAAAATCGGTACTGTTAAAAAAATAAATCATTTCTGTACGGAAAAATCGAACAATTTAAATAATACCATACTCAAGGTAATAGTTATCTACTTTAAATACTGACAAGAATTAAATAAGGCAATATTTAAAAAAAAAGTTGAGAATACTATCAGAAATGAGGCAGAATATTTGAAAAATATTTTTTCAAGAAAGGTAGGAAAAGTTGATGAAAAAATTAAATTGCATCATATATGATATTATAGTTTGACAAGAGATCGTAAAAGTAAAAAAAGATTGAAATTTCTCTATTTTAATTTTTTTCTTAGAATATAAAATATTTATTTATTGTAACAAAATTACAATGAGACTACCAACTGTTGTGAAGGCGCAACAGACTCTGAAAGTCTAAAACTGCTCTCTTCAGAAATTTTGATTAGGCTATGTTATATTGTCCAAAGCATTGAGCATAATATATTCTAATCATATAAATTTCAACACCTATCCTACACAACACGGTACAAGATTCATTAAAATACTAAAAATAACCAATTGTTACAAAAATCCTAAAACCCAATTTAAAATCATGTGACAACTATTAACCATTGTTCCAATTTTCATCTCTCAATTCAAAAGTCTACACTTCTATTCATCTAACGTTATATTCAAATACATAGCCAAGCTCTAATAAATTATTTTATTGGTCCATCGGTGTTTAAATCAATTAAAACGTTTCATTCGTACGTCAATCATTTCAGGAGGAACAAATCATTCTTCAGGAAATGATTTCTACAACTAAAATAAGAAAAAATCATATATAGGGTTGGGAAACGCCTCGTTACACAAATAAAGATGACGAAAGTTGTTACCTATCACTATTAATGTCTTAAATATTTCTTAAATTATTTAAAAGTCCACATTAATTACTGGAGTTAGTGACTTGTTACATGTTTCCTTCGATTTTGCAGCTCATTTTGCATAGAACTTGACACATTCCATAATAAAAGAAGGTAAGTTACTAGAAATTTCTTTCCTCGGAGGATGAAGCCCACGTAGGTCTGAGAGCTGTGAGTGGGTTATTATGAGTTGAATGATGGTGATCGATGAGTTGGACCTACAGTTTTAGGTGAGTTCTGAACCACCGGAAAGTGATTTTACAGTAGAGATCGGAGTCTTTTTTGCTGGTCAATCCAATCGGTCACCTTCACAAAGAGGATCCAGGAGCTCGTAGCTTATCTGAATAAACAGATACCTGCCACGGCTCGCGGCCCTATCATTTTCTTAATTTTCATTTCTGTAAGAAGCGTTTCCGGGCTTATAATTATATGAACGTTTTTCTTTATTCTGATGAGAGGAATTAGCTAGTGTGGTATAACTAAGCAGATCCCTCCTGCATACTTTGGGAGTGCCTAAATCAACCCAATTTCTTAAGTATATTTTCAGCATCAAACTTAGCTTTTTTGTCATCTTCAGTTACGACACTATAACTACAGGCAAGCGTTAAGAACCGTTTAGCCTCATCTTTATCACCGAGCTTCATGTAAGTTTGTCCTAGCATCAGCAGATTCTGATTGTAGAAATTGGGTTGAATTTCTTCGGCTTTCTTAAAATATTCTAAAGCTTCTTCAAAAGATGACTCAGGTGGTTTAGCAAAAATAGTAGCAGCTACCTTTTTTTGATACCAAGGCATATCAGCAATTTGATAGCACCAGGAACCTAACATGTAAAATGTGGTCGCATCTTTTGGATTCAACTTGACTGCTTCCAGCATATGCGCTTTCACTTTTTCCAAATTACTAATCCTAGCTTTGATTCCGTCCAACTCACTTCTAGCATCCAATAGAACAGACATCCACTTATGAACGGCAAAATTTTTTACGTCTAATTTCAATGCCCTATCGAGTAGATTGTATGCTTCTATAACTAGCCTGTCCCTATCCTCTTTTTTCAACTCCTTTTGACCTGATTGTTTGTACTTGGCACGGGCCAATCGCCAAAGTATTTCTACATCATCTTCTTGCTCGAAAACCGATAATATCTCACAGACATCGGCGAATTTATCTAGAGAAAAAATACTATCCGCTTTTGTTATGACATTTTTCCGTTTAGTTTCTTTGTCATCTTTAGATAGTAAAGACAGCAAACTAAGAATAATCGGTATTCGACCGTATTTTTTGTAATTTTGAAAATAACTGAAGCCAAATTTGTTTGTTACAAGTTGGAAAGAAGCACTTGTAATTGCTGGACTCGGACGTATTTTACGGGTTATTAGAGAGAAAACAAAATTCAACAGCCGAATATTCGTAATACGCATTTTCAATTGAATGGAAATAAATGTATAACCTCTAAATGATTATGGAAATTATAACCCCACTTTTAGACACGTAAATGTTAAAAATTGAACTAAATTAGTGGGAGATTTCCATCTAGATTCAACAGCTACTGTAAATTTTGTGAAATAGCTGAAATAACGTTAGTTTATCAATCTCTACTTCAACTTCAAGTAACACTATCTATGAAAGATTATTTAAAAAAAATGGAACTTGTGAAAAATTTGATGAACTCACACAGTACCTGAAAGTCCGATTGAATAGCTCCTGAAAGTCTATTTTATTGACTATGGTTTTTCCGAAACTTGCAAACTGTGCAGGAAACAAATTCTAGTAGACATCCAAAGTTCAGAGTCCAAATAATATCGGCTAGAGACTTCGATGAATCACAAAGTTGATAGGCTATCAGTTCATTTTATCAAGATGGAGTAGAATCGTAGAAGGATCTCTCTAGAAACCAGAGCTCGAAAATTTCTTAATTTCCAATAGATGGCTGTACATTGAATAAAACTCAACTACTATTCAATAAATATTTTCCTCATGTGATTCAGCTTAAACGTCTTTTTGAAGTTGTAAAGATGAAATTGTATGGCTCTTCCTTGACTAGTCATAAGACGTAAAATAATGGAAATTCTATTAAACAAAGTTTTAAGGTTATGATTATGATTAAAAGGTCAAATGTCAACAATATTGTTGTTCTTTATTCAACAATTTATTCTTCTCTGCGCATGAGTGTGGGTGTATACCAACTGGACTACGACCAACTGGACTACGATCTAAAATAAAATCAGCTGTTGACCAACTCGCCACTAATGGAATGCGGAATTCACAGATTCAAAATAAATAGAATGAGGAATGCACCAACCTATAAGAGCATAAAATCCCTCTCAGTGATATATTATCAAATAATAATGCTACTGTTAATAATCAATATTGAATGATAGCATTTTTTTAGATTTGTGAGCTGAAACTCATTGATTGTTCACACAAAACCATTAATTCATTTGACTTTCTGAGACTTCTTTCATAATCGCAATAATGTGTCAGCAGAATTTTAATATATCGATCTATCTAGCATATTATAAATTGAGAGTACATTCGCATTACTTTTTTTTACTCCTGATGGATAAGATTCATTATAATTATCATTTTTTTAAATATATGAAAGATAATTTGTGAGCTCTAGTGCGGTTTGAACGGTTTTAGCATATGGTTGAACAATATTAACCGAAATGATTGATACGTTGGCACACTGAGCTGTGTGAACTGGCAAATTTGAAACTCAATTTTCAATGGTAATTTAAAACTATTATTAAAATTGAGTGGGACAATTTGCATTATTTGAATCATGAAATATGAAGCATTATGTTGAAACCAGTGACTATATAACCAGTTTGCATGATATTGAATCGTGCTTAAAATACTTGATGTTACTTGATTAAACCAATATTTTATGATTTGTACGATTTAGTCAACTTATTTCAACGTACTTGGATAACAATCTATGGTACCGGTACCATATCTATTGCTGCACATTGTACTGCATAATCTTTCAAGAATAATACATATTTCTAGTACATTTATAGTGTCTGATTCAGAACTAGAGAGTGAATAAAAAATAAAACAGTGTACAAACTAGAGTGAATAAAAAACTAACAATGCATTGTACATACTTGTGTATGTGGGTTTATTGAAAAGACGATTGCAAACAATGTTTTACAACGCATGATGCATTGAATAAATTTCAACATGAGTACATAAAACTTATGCTTCTCTTGAAAACATGTTTTTCTACCAACCTAAGCCTTTACTGGACTAGCTGCAACACTCCCACCCCAGCTCACATCATCACAACAAAGCAGGCGCTGTTCATTGGTGACCATCTCAAATTCAAGCACCTTTACAAACTGTTTTTACTAAAATAGGAGCGCTAGTTCAGTCTTTTCTACAACTGTATACTCTGTCACCAATATACTATAGTCTCAAGGAAGTTGTTTATTAGGAATTAGAAAGATTAAACTGTCAGTTGTAGGAAATGAAATTGTATTCTCAGTGAATTTGTTGAATACAATACTGTATATTGATTTGTTATTTTTCATCTTCCTATAAAATACGCCCAATAAATTTTGCTCACTCTTTAAATCAGAACAGTTATTTGCACGCGCAGTTTATATCAGTATTAGCGAGTGGAAGTGTAGAATGCTACACAAAACTCGATTGTTATTGTAGGATTTATCAGTTCAATAGTCAAAATAGCTCCAACATCTGTTTAAAGGTACGCGCGCGTAACAATCACAATATTGAAAAAAGTAATAACTTGGCTGAAAACGTTATCAAAAAATCCAATCACAGTTATTTATTTGATCAACAAATCAATCAATCATGATTGTAAATTAGTGATGGTACAAAAGTGGAATCACAGCTACTTCCATAGTTAAATTATATTATTAGCATTCCATTAATGCAATAAAAAGTAATTGAATGATACCAAAGCATATTAATTTTATTGGAAGAGTTTTTGTAGCCAGGAATGGATAATTTAAGTAACAAATGTACTCGTTGCTGATATAATCTGGACACCACTTGCTGCTATTTTCAATAAATGTTATGAGCAAGGATATTTTCCCAAACATTTTAAATCGGTTAAGATAAAACCACTGTTTAAATAAAGAGATCCCTCTAATCCAAACAATTACAGACCAATCAGTCTCATTATTAATTTTGCTAAAATTATGGGGGAAATAGTTAAGAAAACAGTATTATATAATATTCTAGTAAATATGAAATAATAAACAGAAACTAATTCGGCTTTCAAATCAATAAGAATACAGAAGAAACCGTAATAAAATTCACAAAAATACTGTTTCTCTGAACCTAAACTCCAACATGAAATTTCTTTTGTATTTCTCCATAATATAATAACAGAAAAGCTTTCGATACTATTCTTCATGATTCCTTCTTAAAAAAAAAGGAAAAAAAAACTAGAGGCAGACGGCTTTATAGGAGTATTATTCCTGACCTCATTAAGAGCTATTCGTACAGGATAGAACACAATCACTTTCACAGAAAATGAAATTTTTTCTTTTCAACTTGCTAATAGGCTACTTCTGTAATCTGAGCTTTTTCTGTTCAAGAATCACCTCATCTTCTGAGTCCCAGTATTTTCAATATCTCTTCAGAAATAATGTTTAATTCGAACTCTAAGGCCATATATCTGACGTGAAGGGTATTCAACAGCTCACGCCTGAACTTCGTTGATAATTTATTCAACATACATGCTTAATCATGTTTCTTTTCAGGAAATTCCAATAAGAATGACTTGAAGACAGCTATTAAACCTAATGACAATTTTGAGTTTATCAATTGATAGTGTTTCTTTCCTAACATCTCTGTCAATGGGTTCCAGCGTCACATATTGCCAAATTGCAACAACATTTATGCCAAGTTTAGATGACGTCTGTCATCTACCTCATTATTGGAAACCGACGCTTTGTATAAAAGCGGTCTAATGAATTAAGCTGCATACACACAGAAGTTCACAGCTTTGAGCAGGTCTTCAATCAAAAAAAGTAACTTTTTGCAAACTGGTTGAGTTTCAAACAAAATTCTCGTGTTGCAAACTGAGTTTTGTGTGTAACTGCAGGTACGTCCTCCACTCTCCACAAATTTAATACCACTAGCCATTCAAATAAAAAGTTTCAAACACTTTTTAAGCTCAAACTTGAGCTAGTTTGCATTTCTCTGTTTCAGACTAAAAAGCTGCAAACATTTCTGTAGAAAACAGCGACTTGTAAACTAGGCGACATGTTACAAAATACTATTGTCAATTCGTGTATTGAGGATGGTAATTCTCTACTATCAGCTGCTGGCATCGTCTCATATCAGGCAACATCGCAATATTTCATAGCAACCTAATTTGGGGGCGTGAACTATATACATGAGGCCCCCATTGTACAGACGCGAGCAACAATTTAAGATAAATTACATCAGCTGAGTGTCTGATCGAGCTCAACTATGACATAGAACACAAAAGCATTAACATGTTTGGATAGTCATCAGCTGAATTTTTAATCAAATTTAACCGACTGATGTAATTTAGCCATAAAGGTCGCGCGCCGTTATAGAAAAATGATTTGCTAATAAAAATAATTCATGACGACTGAACGCAAATAGCTAATTGAACACTGCTTTCTAGCTGATGCAGTACCATTACATAATATTGAATTAGAATATGAGTATGATGTAGAAGACCACAACAGTAAATTGATGTATTTATTCCTAATTATCAAATACACACATACATATATATATATACTGTGCGAGACTAAGCTCCGTGTCCCTGACGGCTGAAGAGGAGAGACGAAGAATACTATACTGGGCAGCGCGGAAGCACGCACAGAGACGCACAATTGCATTGCTTTTGCGATGACATAGTGCATTCCTCCGAGGGATACGGAGCTGTCTCGCACTGTATATATATATATATATCAAATAATTATATATATATGTGTGTGTGTCTTTGAGCGTTCCCAAGGAACGGATTACTTGAAAATTAAAAACTAGAGTCAAAGTTTTTAAACGCTAAGAATTTTGACAACACTTCAAAGTTGTTGCATAACATTTTTCAGGTTTGTTTATCTTCATAAAATTAGCTCTGCACATGCATAGGTTAGACATCAATTTCACGCAACCTGTCAATTGTGATGAGTTGATGAGATATATAATGTGATATATTTCTTAGTTGTATTTCTGAATAAGAACAATAGAACTGATACATTTCAATAAGAGATTTATTCCAATAACGTATAAATGTTATTCAACAAAACAAGATACATCATATAAGATTATATTGAATTATAACAAATTTGTAACTTATAAATCGTAGTTAGTTAGTCTATGTTGAATCAACTTTCATGAACTAATATACTATTCAATGATAATAATGGCCTTATAACTGACATATAAGGTATACAATGGTATAAATTTGACAATAGTAAAAATATCAATATAATAATACATTTGTTATAATAATATATAATAAAATGATAATATTAATAATAACCGATTTCATTTGTTCTAAAATAAGAATTTGTTGTTGGTAATAATAAAACATTTCAAACTTTTGATTAAGATATAAGTCAAGGTTTGCTTATTTTATGCGAAGAAACTATGATGGGGTGTCCATGCAGTTTAAGATGAGTTATCAGGTCTGAAAAAACAATATAAAAAAATTAGAAACAAATTAACATGGTTTACAAGCAGAGCTGGCTCAAGGGTAAATTACTACCTGTGCGAATCACGGCTGGCACGCCCTTACTAGGGTGCTAGAAGAATCATTTATAATTTATGGTATTTTTTGTAGTTCCATGTCGAAGTTCATATGAGAAAGTTTTTATCTTAAACCAATTCAGTATTCATAAATGGACGCTATCTATGCCCATATGTAACCACAATAAATGTGATTTATTTGGTACAGAGGCGCTTTTCTTTAAGAAACATAAGGAAAAGTGAATATATCCTGAAGTTCAATGTGCATATTATTATAGTATAATAAAAAATATTGCCATATACATTTTCCATGTAAATTTGTGTGTACTCACTATGTGTGTGTCGTGCCTACATGTCCATTATGATCAATGTCCTTCTCAATGGCTTTTTATGTCCAGGTGAAGCTTTAGACACACGTTAATTCTAATAATTTCATTTATTTATTATAGATGTGCAGAGTTCAAAAAGGTAGAGTTTTATGGACAACTCACTATGTGTGGGTGTGGGGAATGACATGTCCCATACAGTCAATGACTGCCACATTGTTGAAATGCTGGATAAATGTTGGAGAAAATCGTAACTGAGATAGCTGTTTGACAATGCTATGCCAGAAGAAAGGGTGGATTTCATTCCCAGAAGCGGCAACAGACACTCATGAAAAAGATCATGATTTTTAGAACGAATCTTATAATAGCAAGCAAAATACACAGAAAAAAGATAAAAGG
Source organism: Conomelus anceps (assembly GCA_948455865.1). NCBI lineage: Eukaryota > Metazoa > Arthropoda > Insecta > Hemiptera > Delphacidae > Conomelus > Conomelus anceps. The sequence goes on from OX418218.1 coordinate 93,262,371, forward strand.
TGTAATTTGAAACAGTTCATAAAAATTAGTTTGGGACAAAAAATTCAAAACTTTAAGATTATAATCGATCAATCCTACTTTGCAATATTGATAATTTCCAAGCATGTGTGCCTCAAAAACTAAGAAATTATTGTGATATCTTCAAGAATTTGTGCTTGAGATAATGAACAGTGATTGTGATTAGCAAAATATAAATTAAGCAGTTAAAAATAAGAGTAAAACAGAATATACAAGCACTTCCAAAATCCTAACCTCGAATTTGGCTATGTGAGTCCTTATTGGATATTACTCATCACAGATGAGCAAATATAGCCTACAGAAACTAGATGAGTGAATGGCTTTCAGGTCTCATTTTATAATTTCCTTTTATAAATTTTATTAAAACAATAATTGCTCAAATGAATTATTTTGAAGCTGAAATACGTAGTCTTAGCTGCTATTAACTTATTATTGTCTATTATTTGTATGGTCACTATCTCAATACGTTACATTGACAGTAGTTAGAGCTGATAGTATGACATTTATTATTTCATAACCTAGTAATCGCAGTCTATGTCTATTTAAATTGATTTTTCAACAGTATTTCTCAAATGAGCATAATTGTGTCTTACACTACACTAATAATTGACTCACAAGTTTGAATGCTTCAAGTTCAATTCAAGATGTCATATAATAGAGTCAAAGGTAATTGTGCCGCAGATGTTAGCAAGAAAAAAATCACTTGAAACCTTCACCAAATTGTAGTATTATGTCTCCTGATCACAATTATCAAGTTTTTAAGTATCGGTCTCAATTAATTTATTATTCAATATTAAAAACTCACCTTTTGAACATAACTACGGCTCTGTAAAAAGCCTTTATAGTGCCTTAAGCATAACATCATAGACGAATTGTTTTAAATGTTTATTTAGGCTAAAAAACATTGATTTCTTTCACCAAGAAATTAATTGGTAATAATGGGTGTGCTTTGGTTCATTCGAGCCTTTTACCGTTTACCGGTAAATGAAAATCTACAAATATTTAATATCAAGTTTTGGTTTCAAGTAAAATTCCATTTACCGGTAATGATAAAGATCAATGTAGGGATGGAGTATCAATACCAAAATTATTGATATATCATATCAATATGGAAACTGGTATTGATATTTATTGTGATATAATATCAATATATTCCCAATATTATGTCACTATATTAATTAATTATAGTGATCATTATTATGTTTTCATTAATTCCATAATGCATTCAAAGTAAAAATCTCTTCAATAATTTTTTTGTTATTTTAAAATTTTTACATTTAGAAATAGCCTATATCTGTGAGTTCAGAGTGAAACAAAAGCATCAGTTTCAGATTCTATAGCACTCTATGATATTATCATCCATCATCGTTAGTCACAGTCGGCAAAATTCATAAGCTAAAGAAATAGAAGGCCCAAGCGCCCAAAACCCAGGCTGTGGCGACAGATTATGCAGAAGTATGTGCAATGCATCAAGTGATAAGATTATGGAACAAATTGAAAATGCTTTTATTATTGAATAGATAAATTGTATGAGTAAATAATTCATAAACTAGAATGCAAATTATTGTGTTGCAATGATTTAGGCATTCTAAACACTCAATTCAAGTTAATTGCTAAATATAATCATTTTGGGGTTCTGTTCAAAATTTGAGTTTTTAATATTGAATAATTAATTAATTTATTGAGACCGACACTTGGAAACTTGATAATTGTGATCAGAAAACTTAATACTACAATTTGGTGAAGGTTTCAAGTGATTTTTTTCTTGCTAATATCTGCGGCACAATTACCCAATATATATATCACTTATTAAATCTACTGCATTATTTCTAAACCTTTATGTATGGTATTACATATTCTTCTGGATTTGGTAAGAATGCAATCAATTGGAGCATTCAAACCTCTTGGTTGTACCACATTCTTACATGTAAGTATACAAGTGGCTGGAAACAAATTATCATAGTTTTTAGTTTTTGTGCAACCTCAAATGCAAGAACCAATTAAAAGCAATTTTTTGCTACCTTTGAAATATATTAGGTTGATATTTGAGAAGAGAGCTCACCTGATACTTCACAGATTGTTCACAAGCTGTGAATGATGCTTGAATTATAAATAAACAATAATCCACTTGCAATAACATTCAGTAACTAGTTAAGAAATTACAGTTCAGCCAGCAGGTGTTATTCTCTGAAAAAAAAAGATTAAAATGAATATATTATATATATTCTATTGTAGACCTGTTCAAATTATAAACACATGGAACATACACAATTATGTAGACATATACTTCAAGCAACTAAAAGTTTATGACAGGGATAAGAAACAAAATGGCTATGAATAAAGGTATCTCTGATATGGAACGGTGCTATCATCCATTTACCAAATTTAGTCAGTTAATAAATAAAAAAATCGAACTAGTGTGAGTGAAATTTACAACTGATGATACTAAAGCTTGTTTCATATAATTCATTCATCCATGACAAAACACAATCAAGTGAAGATACAACAGGCATAGGGCTAAGGTGACCAGACGTCCCGTTTTCAACAGGACAGTCCCGTTTTTGAGAGGCATGTCCCGGTGTCCCCACCATCCTTGTCAGGACACCCATTTGTCCCGTTTTGGAAATATTAGTTACTAATATTCTACTTCATGAATAGGTTTTTTCATTTATTGAAAATTATTATTGCTCTAAATAATCTAAAAGTTGAACTCAAGTTCTAATTACAATAAATTGAACCTTAGCTCCAAAATCCCTCAATATTATGAGCAGACTTTTACTATTCTTCGGTCATCTTTGATGGTATTGCGAACATTGATGGCATGACATTAAAAACTACGGTTTCGTTTTAATATAAGATGTGTGAGAATGACTACAAAAATATCTTTGTATAGAGAAGAAATAAAGTTTTTCCCCTACTTTCTGATCAACTTTTAACCCCCCCCCCCCCCCCGGACCTATACGTTCAGTTGTCCCGTTTTGGGGTTTCAAAAATCTGGTCACCTTGGGCATAGCCCACTACTGCTTTCTTTATAAATTTTTAAATGAAAAAATAAATTTATATATCAAAGGTTGTCACATTATCGCCTTATTCATTGAAAGTAGCTACTTGAACATGTGTGAACCAACCTGCAGTTTTTCAGCTGTGAGGCCTGTTTTATACAGACAGAAAAACGCAGCAGGAACACGAAAAAATTTGATTATGCTCTGCCTATGTTGTTATTCTCATGGTACAGTGACATCAACAATGATTGCCATTACATTGGAATAACTATTACGGTATCTCTAATGTAGCCTACAATAATTTGGGGGTCAATTATCATTGTCAATTCCAAGGGGTGAGCACACCTAGGTGTACCCACACAAGGGCATTCAAGGTATAGTAGAAACAATTAGTCTGGGCGCGCGGCCTTTTGGTAGTCAGCAAAGGCGCGGGGTGGAGAGGGGAGTGTTTATCGCTCATTTCTAAAAACATTTGTGTCTTCAAGGTCACCATTTCAGCCGTTAGTGGAGCGGTAGAAAGGAGTGGAGTGAGCGAACCAACTTTTACAGGACGGCCAGTAGTGACAGAGCGTAGTGTGAGAGCCATGCGCCCAGAGTAATTGTTTCCACTGTAGATTGAGGAGCGCCAGTATGGCAGAACAAAAAGCTTTTGATGAAACACACATAATGTACCAGCATAAACTGAAAAAATTATAGCTTTGTAATTAACGATCTTAAAAACATTTTTCACTCCAACTCATGATTGAAACCAAGGTAATCAAAAGACAAGGTAGTGTTCAACAGCATGATGCGCAGTAGCAAGTTACAGCCAGCTGATGGAGTGACATCATGCAGGTCTCTTTTCATGATTTCGCCTATCTTTTACATGATAAATTGCATAACTTTATAAGTCTTCTTCTCAAAATATATATGATCTTCAAGAAACTTGGACGTCTCCTATGGTTTATGATAATATATTCAACTGTTGACCTACGGCATTTTTAATATGATCATACAATTACCTATTCAATTCAGATCACTCGATAATGTTATAGCATGTACATAATACAAGGATAGTTAGTTCTCGGGTATTTAAGTTATTTTATTTCTCTTCAAATGGGAAGTGATAGCCGCGAGCCGTAGCAGGTATCTGTTCAATCAGATAGATAAGCTGCGTTCTCGTAGGTCCCGTTCGTAACGGTGACCGATTAGATTGGCCAGCAAAAAAGACATTGTTCTCTGCTGTAAAATCACTTCCCGGTGGTTCGGAACCCACCTAAAACTGTAGGTCCAACCCATCAATCACCATCATCCAACTCATTACCCACGCACAGGTCTCAGACCTATGTGGGCTTCATCCTCAAAAAAAAAAAAAAAAAAAAAAATTATGAGTACTGTGGAAAATAAAATATTCATTTTTTTAAGAAAATTGTTTGGAGAAATAGGTATGCAATTCCAGTAAGCACATAATATTTAGTTGAAGGTCAATTATTTTATTACGGTTAACTGAATATATTTTTCTTCAATCAATTTCAACGCTCTTCCAACTACAGAAGTATACTGTTAAAAGTATTGAAGGAAAACAGCATCATGTAAACAATATATAAATTATTACAATAAAAAATTAACACAATTCAATTCCATTAAACATTGAATATTTAACCTTCCACAGTACTTGTAAATTAATTGAAGTGAGTTTGAAGACATAAAATAGCTTAAATACCCGAGAAGTACAATCCTTGATGTTATGTGCATGCTATAACATTAACAAGTGCTCTGAACTAAATAATTGTATGATCATATCAAAAATGCTGTAGATTAACACTTACATTTATACCATAAACCAAAGGAGACATCCAAGTTTCTTGAAAGTCATATATATTTTGAGATATACTTATAAAGTTATGGAATTTAACAAGTAAATTATAGGTAAAATCGTGAAAAGACACCCAAATGACATCACTTCATCAGCTGATAGGACTCAACAGATGAGTGGAGATGTGCGAGAACACTACCTTGTTTTCTAATTACCTTGATTGAAACAATATAATTTAGCATATTTATAATATTATTATAAGGACGCCTCAGCCAGAATGAAAAAATATTGGGCTGAGAAGAGGGAAAAAGCTAAATCAACTAAATTATTTACAATGTTCATAAGAAGAGAAATATTATCTTCTTCTTATTCTAAATTCAAATTAAGTTCACCTAATTGGTCAAAAAGGCTCTGGGTAACCGATGTCAATCACCCGGCATAATTAGCCTACAATGCATCATATGATTTCAAAAATCGGTGGGTGAAAGAGCTCCATATATCATAAAATGATCAGTCTGGTAAACGACAACGGTTGGTTACTCGACTGCCAGTTATGTATGAAACTATCCTATTTGAATCAAACTGAAATGAAGACATCAATGAATGCTCCTTTTTGTTTGATATTGGGCTAAGTATTGGGCCGATCCTTGCAAAACTTGGATAGAACTACCGATGAATGATGCGCATTCATTAAAAAAAATTTAATCGGTTCAATAGTACCCCAATAATTGATGAACAAACATTAAAAAAACATGCCTAATTGAGAGCCTCCTCCTGTTTGGAAGTTGCTTAAAAATTAAAAAAAAAAAAAAAAAAAAAAATAGCTTGGTTTCTTTCATAATAGCGCTTGTGACCAGAGGGTTGCATGTAAACAAACAGGTGTATTGGTTATAAATGCACGCTCCACTGCACCCCTGCCATAAAAAATTTGAAACGCTTCAACTACCATTGTTCTCTTTGAATACTCATATTATATGAATTTCGAACGATACTTTTCGAATATAGTATACAGTGTATGTTTACAGACGGTTGCTTGTAGACAAACCATAGTTACATGATCGTGAATGGTTGCTATGGTGATGGCGAATTCTGTCATTTCCTAAGCTCCAGATGAAGCTAACAAAAAGTTCTAAAAGAGAAGAAAACATACCAACATGGCATTACCAAGCACTGATGAAAGAATGCTGCACAGGCAGAGTCAAGTGATTAGAAGGAGCTACATACCATTCAAAATTCATACACCAAATACAGTAGGTTGGCCAGCAGACTTTTCAACCTTTGACGGAAACAAGCAGCAGACAGACCTCGTGCTGAAACAGGAATTTTCTTAGTTTCATTGCCAAAAAAGTTGAGCTTGCTCGAGCTGTACTAAGCTGCAAGTAGGGTAAATCTCTCAATCATTTGAAAAGTAATTAGGCTACTGTAATCACAATTATCTTTAGTGAACAGCATAGTCAAGTTTAATTGACAAAAATTCATGAAAGAACTATTCAACTCCGTTTGCTTACTCATTTATAATATACCTCCGAACATCTACACAATATAGGTACTGTGTTTCCAGTAAGGTAAACGTACTAATTATTAGCCACCTACCTAATATTGACCCCCTTTCACTTTCAACTTCGAAAATCGAGGTTGCACTTCCGTATTTAGTCTAGTGACATAATCGGCTGATAATCGATAAGGTAACTTAGTCGATATATTCCAAATCTAAACCTAACCGCGATCGACTCTTAGTCAATTATTTCGGTGGATCAGATACGGAAATGCAGCCCCAGAGCCGTCTAAGCTAAGCATCGCCGCCACTATCAGCGACAAAAATACTTTGCAAAAAATGCCACCACCAATATAAAGGTAGATAATCAGATGATTTACTTTGGATTAATAACTGTAACTTATGCAATGAACTCAGGTATGAAAGTTGTTGACGAGCAATTTAATGAATGATTTGCATTTGACTCTACTTACCGTAGTTTAAAAGTGATGTAAAACAGCTCTAGATAACATTTCAACAATTAGAGCGGTCGGGTTATTTCACTAGATAGAAATTCAAATTACTATAGGTGGATCGGCCATAAGAATACATGTAAGCTGATGCCATTCTCGTGGCGATCCACCGATATTTATTTATTAAGTAATCTACGTTATTAGATTGATAATTTCATAACTTGAACATTAACTTAACCAATAAAACTAAACCGTTATGAAGCTCAGTAGATAGAAAAACAAAATTACGCACTGATGGTGATGCTACCAACGTATAAAGCATAATATCTCTGGTAGATTCCAACACAGATTTTGCAGACAGTTCCGAGTTCAAACGCATTCCATTTCGTTAATTCCGCATTCCATTAGTGGCGAGTTGGTCAACAGCTGACTTTTTTCCACTGTTTTTGTCAGTAGTCCAGTTGGTACTCCCCCCATGAGTGTTACTTCTGTCAGCTGATCGTCCATCTGATGTCGGCGCCATTATAATGCATTTAAAGAGCATTTTACTGATATATGAAAAATAATTTTATTATTTTTGGATTTCTGACAAGTCATTAATTGATTATTGATCTTTTTTACATTTCTCATATAACGACAGTTGACGAAGCTTCATAACGAAATCTGATGTTTGTTTTTGATGAACAAAAAGGCAACAAAGTTGGCCAACCGTGTTTGGCAGAAAGAAAGGTGGTAAATTTGAAATACAAGCAACGGTTAAGTACATGAGAGCTTTTTCGTTTACCGGTAATTGGAATTTTACCGGAAAATAAGGCAACTGATTGATCAATTACATTAACAGACATTAAAAATTCAATAGACCAATCAGATGCCTTGGTTTATGGTATAATTTCATTTACCGGTAAATGATTAGGCTCACATATGAACGCAACCACAATCTAAACACATAATCAACAGACTCCTAAACTTCTAAAAAATCTTCTTATTACATAAAAGCCAGCCAGGTCACACGATATTATTATTTATATATATACATAATAAAATTTAAGAGGTTTTCAGTGAATTGGGTTTCTGAGGAAATAGAAGCACCATATAAGCCTTCAAATTAATATAATATGAATTTCACACAGGTCTTCCTCTAATATCTGAGCTGATTCAAAATATGAATAAGTCGTTATTTCATCAATAGGCTAACACTTTTTAATAGCTTACTCACAGTTAAAAATTATTTATCAAGCTTTTTTTGTTGCAAACTTGTGCGCTAGTAATGAGGTGAGTGTTGAGAAGCATCCACTCCTGAACGAGATTCGAACTTGTGACTTAGGAACAGCTAGAGGATCAAGCTAGATGCTAAAGTCTTATGTTTGATGTCTCAAACAACTTAAATGAATAAAGAGGTGTAAATATTTGGAAAAGATTGAAAATCTTTAGAGGTGCATTTAGAGTCTGAGACTGTAAACTTCCAAAATAGTCCCTGCTAGGTCCTTTATTACCAGGAGGGTATTAAATATCACTGGAAGCAATAGTGATGAATCTCATGAGTGCAATTAATTCTATGTGAATTTGATAAACATGAATTAAATTGAAAAAAGAGGCCAACATCAGATCACACTAAAATAATGCAGTATTGAAGCTAACATTTTATGCAATATTTAAATGTACATACATTATCGTTAATCTGCAAGTACATTTTCTACCAACGTTTAGGTTGTGAAATCGGTCATAATAACAACAATAAGCGTATGGCTTTTATAGGTGGAGAGACCCTTACGGGTAGTTCCACCTCGCCGTTTGAGCAATGTTGGTAAGTATGGTGGACTTACAACACAGCAATAAGCCTTTCCTTTTAAAATATTAAAAAATATTTTCTTACTTAGAAATCTTAAATATAAATTTTGTTACTATTTATATGTATTATCTTGCTGTGCAGAACTGACCTTTTTGAGTCGCGGCGGACGCTTTTCGAACTATGTTGTTCTTCTTCGGCGCCAAGCGTCTGCAACCAAGCGCCGGAGAAGAACAACATAGTTCGAAACGCGTCCGCCGCGACTCAAAAAGGTCAGTTCTGCACAGCAAGATAATACATATGAATAGTTCTACTGCAGTTCACGAAAAATGGATAACCACAACAATAATTATAAATTTTGTATGGAAATCTTACCCATTTCAGATCACTGCATGACAGATAGTTCAGGCTTGCATGCAGAGTTTCCAGACCAATATTCTGGAGCATTGGACATCTTCACCTGGAACCAGAAGTCTGGAGGATGATCTGATACGTCCTCTTGAGGATCTAGAAGTTCTTGAAGAGGGACCCTGACTACCACAATACCGCGGATGCGTGAGAACTGGCCTTTTTTATCGATTTTAATACACCCAAGATTCTCACCACATCTCCACACATTTAAAGGCACAATACACAACGCGGGACGGGGTGTCGAAATGTGTATAGTGTAATAGAAGACTAAAAATAGAGACTTAAACCTACTTTTCATAGAAATTTCTAGAGAAAATGTATTGAAAGTGAGATTATTATAAAGGAAACCAACAAAGCGCGAATGCAATTAACTAGATTGATAAAGTGAATAAGTCAATAACATAAGATTTATTAATTGGTATAAGCTTCTCAGAAAGCTTTGTAATATAAAACAATCAATGTGAAATAATATCCAGGATGAATTTGACATCCATAATAACTTATTGAAATTCTATTAAGGCTGTGCTCAGGGTTTTTGGTCATACATTATATATTTTTTAATTTGTTGTATTAGAAGTTATTAAGGCATGGGAATAATATCTATTGCTGTGAGATAAAGATTTTTACTAATTATTTTGTGAAATATGGGGGTTCAAAGTTGAAAAGTTTTCGGTTTTTGGGGGCAATTGATCCCACTTGTTATTTAAAAATTTTTATAACTAAAAGACACCTTAGGGAATAAAATAATAACTTGTAGTTCTATTTCTATTATCATTCTATCTATTATTCATTATTGTTATTGCAAATATTATTTATCATTATAGAAATCAACTTATTGAATTGCATAATATGAAATTAATAAATGAATGGTTTTAAAAGACTGGGAATAAAAAAATGACATTATTTTGATAATGATCTGAAGGAAACCTGAAATCAGAATTATAAATTGAAATTGATAATCATGAAAAATCTTCCAAGACTTTTGACAATACATATTTTAATCAGATGTTTTTGAATTGTAATCTATTGATTTGTAGCTGCTTTAAGCTCTAATAATTATTTTCCAAAATAATTCTTATTCTAATTTACTCATGAAAATTGAACTGAAAACGAACTTTCGAACTTTTCGACTCAATAAACAACTAAAAAACTATTTGAGGTCAGCCTATTTTGCCTTCTTCCAGAGTATCGCCATATAAATTGTATACTACTTTGGGGTAATAGTAAACATATAGGAAAATTTTTTTGTTGCAAAAAAAAGTGATTAGATTAGGGTATTAAGGGGTTCTCCTAGATTAGCACACTGTGAGCCTCTTTTTATTTATTTGAAAATAATGACAATAGTTAATTTATATAAATGTACACATTATTGCTGAATGTAAAAAACGAAACCAGTTTAAAATTAAGACAAGAAACTCATTACCACAAAACAAGGAATTGTAATAGAATTGATTTACCCTATCAACGCCTGTCCAAAACAACTAATAGTTATGACATACTTGGTATGAAGTTGTACAATAAAATTCCATTGGAGTTGATAAGGGGACTGAAAAAATATTTAAGACCAGGTTGTTTAATTGGCTGGTGGCTAATCCTTTTTATAGCATTAACGAGCTTTTTGTGATTGGAATTATTGTTGTTTAGAGGAATCTTAATTGTGTTATTATGAATGTTTTTGCTAGATATTTTTGATATTATAATAAAAATTCATTATCTTTTCACAACAATGTATTTGTATACAGCTATTTGTATTGAGTACTTGCAACTCATCTAGTTGTACTAGTTGTTTAACGAATTGATTTATCAATGGATTGATTGTTTTGCCAATTCTTAGTGAGCTTGTTATGCACACCAAAGAAATGACAAAATTTCATACAAACATAGGTCTGTAGATGATTCGTTTCAGAATTTAAAATGGCGAAAGTTAGCAGCTAGCTACATCAATTTATCCACTCAAAAATATGTCCTGCCTTAATTTTACTTGCAAATTAGTAAGGTTTCTTGTAAAGTGAGCTGAAAAATCATTTAAGCCCACTAAATATTAGTAACTCTTTGCGAAACAACCTTTAGAATTTGTAAAAATAATCGTCATTGAAGTCAGGGGCGGAAATCTGAAATTCACTGGAACAATAGGGAAGAATAAATTTTGAACTTTTTTGTTGATGGATAATTTTTGCTTTTTATAGTTGAAGGTTAATGCTAAGAGCTGCTATAACCATATATTTTTATTCAAGGATGAAGCCCACAATGGTCTGAGACCTGTGCGTGGGTAATGAGTTGGATGATGGTGATTGATGAGATGGACCTACAGTTTTAGGTGGGTTCCGAACCACCGAAAAGTGATTTTAGAGCAGAGAAGTGAGTTTTTTGCTGGCTAATCCGATCGGTCACTCTTAAAGAGAGGGCCCAGAGCCCAGGAGAGCGTTACTCATTAGGTAAGAAGAGGGGGGCATCAAAAATGTGGACTTTTCAAATATAGATTTTTAATTTTTCTACTATCTATGTAAAATTAAGCAATAGAAATTGAGTCGAAAGTGCTCCTGAACTTTTTTCAAAAATATCATCTTTGAGTGAGGAGTGTTGGGCTTGTGGGGTAATTTTAAGGTATAGTTCATAGTTCCATAGAGCTAGAGTAGTAGGAGATATATACAAACAAATCTCTTTTTCTTGATAAATACTCACTTTCTCGCTTGTTCCAGCTTCTCTCACTCTCATCCGATATCCGATCATTTATCCACCAGGAGCCATGCTCTCTAAACATAATTATCGTTATCACTCTGTTCAGAATCTTCCTGTCGTTTATATTAATTTGAAAAAAATTTGTTCGTTTTTGTATCCAATTTGATGTTATTGTGCTTTCCCTTTTTGAATGGAGAACATAACTAAGGATGTCATCAAATCCAATATCTTAGTCGTCGGCTACAGCTACAGGGTGTGCCCAAAAGAATGGTGAACTGATTAACATGACTTGAATGGAGAGGGTAATACTCACAGTTATTGTTGTTTATTCAACCTATGATCACCTCCAACAGTTTTTAACATATAATACTCCAATGCAAGGTAGTATCCACGCACCCAATGAATTTATTTGAAATACTTATTAGTCGTGCTGATAGTTCTATGCACCAAATTTACTTCTATGATGTCTTTTAAAATCACATGCTTCCCGATCCACAAGAATGAACAGCAGCTCTATATTGCAATTATTCTTCGTTTTTTTTTTAATTTGCCGATTTTAAATTTAAGGAATGGAAAATTTAAAGAAAATTCATCAACACAATAAAAAAACGGCCACTCTTGCATTGTGATAATAAAAGGGAATAGTTTGACTGAGCAGCAACCTTCGTAATATGCTTCCGTCTCCCCTTCCAGGCAACGCACCTTACTTCTACATCAGACACGCTTCTATTAAATTCTTATTGCATTCAAACATCAGCTGTGCAATGTTATAATTGGAATTAGCCTAAAACTAACCTTCATTATTGTTGTAGATATCCATTTTTCGTGAACTGCAGTAGAACTATTCAATGTTTTCACTTGCTGTGCAGAACTGACCTTTTTTGAGTTGCGGCGGACGCGTCTGCAACTAAGCGCCGAAGAAGAACGACATAGTTCGAAACGCGTCCGCCCCAACTCAGTTCTGCACTGCAAGTTCATACATATGAATAGTAACTAACCTACAGTGGCGATCTGTTTGACATCATGATTATTTTCATATATGACCCCCAAACTCCAAAATCAGTAGCAATCAAACTTGGAGTAGCTTATTAGGAAGCTATGTACCAAGTTTCAAAAGTCCAGAATCTTCTTTTCAAGCGCTAATGCAGAGAATGGACAACGGCACGATTTCAATAAGGCCATGTCAGGTACTTAATAAAAATTGCTATATGTGCACCATACTCACTCGGAACTGGACAAATGTCCAAGTGATCCGAATTGGATCACGCCACACTCTTCACAAGATTGATGAATCGTGATTTTTATTACAGAATAATAAAATTAACACTTGAATAATTAGGTAATGCTGGCTGACATCTCATTCTATCCAACCAAAATATGATGGACTATAGTTCATGCCACCAAATTAGGCGGCTCTGAGAAATTACAGAGTTGCCAGACATGGGAGCATGCCAGCAGACGATAGTAGTAGAATCAACAACCTCAATGCCAAACCTGACAACAATGCCAACCTGGGAATCGGAGCCCAGGGTTGGAGTGACCAATCAGCTCCTAATAGGGAAATAATAATTATAATTAACGAGAATTATAAGTAAAATTCACAATCACACTGAATCAATTGAAAATGAAACTTCAAAAAAATATTTTTCTATAAATTTTGAATTGGAACAAAATTGAACCGATTATTTGTTTTTTAGAAGATGTGCAGCTCATGTTACAGAATATAATTGCAGATCACAATAGTATGACGCATTTGGACTCCCATGAATTATTCAGCCTAATTATGATAGTTAATACTGATGTATTTGAAATCTACTCACAACAACGACTGTTCAGTTTCGTTTGGTGGATGCACTGACACTGTTTTAGTGTGTGCTCTGTGTTTCCACAATGAAGACTAAAGATTTCATATTATGTTTTGCCATCCTTTTAATCTTTACAACAAGGTGAGTCAAAAAATACATACACATAAATTATAAGGTGGTTTTGAAAGAGGTTGGCAATTTCTATCATGATAATGAAGACTTCCACACTGAAGACTATCAGAAATGTAGATCATGCTTACAACAATAAGAGCTGTATATTGATAGAAGAAAATATACATTTTCTGGTCAGAAATCTGTATATTATATAAAATATAGTCTGCAAAATGTTTAATCCACTGCCAGCTAACATATGGGAAATAAACATAATGAATTTTAAAAAAATCAAATGTCTCTCAATTCACATTTTTTTTGGAGGATGAAGCCCACATAGGTCTGAGACCTGTGCGTGGGTAATGAATTGGATGATGGTGATTGATGAGTTGGACCTACAGTTTTAGGTGGGTTCCGAACCACCGGAACCACATTGGAATTACAGAAACCAATGAATTATTATGTATTTGATGATATATTACTTTTTATTATCATGATTATTACTTTTTGAAAATATTTTCACCTTCTCTGCATACTAATGTTTTTTGTTATAATAATAATAATAATAATATCAATATTATACGTTAAATTATATGTTTATGTTTATGTTCAAATCAGAGTAGTTTGTATTTTGGTCCTAACAAATATTTTCTATAGTTATAGTATAGTTTCTATATTATTAATTATTATTTTTTTTTATCATGTATAATTTTGTTTCCTGTTTTTTTTTTGCTTGTTTGCAGTGGGATGCTACTATTGATTAACAAAATGTGGTATTGAATACATTTTTAATTTTTGTATTTTTTTTGTTTATTAAATGCCTTTGTTCTTAGATTACAATACAGAGAAAATAATAAAAATAATAATAATATTTGAAAATACAAAACAAAAAAATATAGAGTTAATCACTTCAAGTATTCAGGTAAATGGATCAGTTGGAATACTTAAGAAAAGAAAGGAATTGAGTTTAGGGTACAAAGAATGGAACTTGCTTTCCAGCTAACTAAAGAGACATACAATAAAAAGTCACTATCATGAAATCTGAAATTGAAACATTACTGCTCAGTTATAAAGCCAGAAAGAAACGTTAAATGCTAATGAAACTCTGACACTGAATAATAAATAACTATTGGAAAATTTTGGGGAAACAAGAAAAATAATAAGGAAAATAATAGGATGAAAGTTTTAGAATAATGAAATAATGCTAACATCCAAAAAAATTGTACACAAAAATTGAAAATCTCTCAGACACAATAAGAAAAAGAGGAATGCGTTTTTACTCCTACATCTTCAGGATGAACAACAATAGACTCACAAAACAAACATTCGATTTCTTTTGCAATAGACAAACAAAAATAAATTGGTTTAAAAAAGTTCAGGACGATTTAAATGAGCTGAATATAACAGCTGAAATAATCAAAACCCGTAACAGCCTCAGGAATATAATGAAAAACCAAAATCAAAGGTTTCAGAAAAAGCCCAAGCGTAGAACAGGTACAGCGATGTATGAAGATCAGAAAAAAGCCACTGAAAGAATGAAGGAGTATTGGAGAAGATGGAAAGAGGTGAATAATTCATAAAGACACTGTCAAGATCATAGTTGATTCAATGTACCCCAAAGTGGGTGAACCTAAAAACAAAATATATAGGAATAATAGGGAAATATGAACAAAACAGTATTGAATAGCTGATGGGAATCGATAAACGCTACCGTACTATACAAAAATATTTATATATTCTTGTAAGATTGATATTTTTTCAATTCCTTCAAAGCCAACTTGTGGTAAGCTATACAAAAGGATCACTGTAGTCTAGTGGTTAAAATGCCTGAGCGGCGATTGGGAGATCCGTGGCTCGATTACCGACGGTGACTGTATATTATGTGTAGAAGCGTTCATCGATTTCCATCAGCTATTCAATACTGTTGTCAATATCCGCCATTGCGGAAGTCTTCAGTATAATAAACAGCACTTTGGAGAATTCGAAATTAATAAATTATTTTCAATTAATTACTAGATACATTCTAGAAGCTACAACTTGGAATGAAAGGTAGAGGGAACTAGACAATATATTATAATCTAATATTAAAACTGACACTGTATTTCACTTTCATATATTGTTTTACTCACTTGTATTGGAGATGCTTGAGGGATATGTTATATGTAAATAATTTACAAATTCTCATTAATTACATTTTATAAAATGTACTACAAACTTACCTAGTACATACGCTGACAACAGTAACAAATAGTTTGTCAAAAGGAAATTCCGAGTCTAGAATTTGTGAATTTTTTTCATCTTTGTATAATAGTTTTGCAGATGATATAGGATTCAGAAAGAAATTATTTTTAAAAACGAAGAACAACGCCATCTGTAGGTTTCAAATTGTAAATGATTAAATTATTTCCTATCAGTTAGATTCATCTCACTTACCTCTCCAGCACTCAGTTTGCAATCACAGAAACTGCCCTATAAAGATGTTGCAGAGAAATATAATTTTTATTATTATTTTTTTGAAATATTTCACTTACGTATTTATTGATATTCCATTAATTCAATGAATTAACTGAATCTTATATAAAAGTTCAAATAAAATGCTTAATATCCCTCTGTATTTGATATGAATCGTTTCACATAAAAATTAAGCCTCACCTCGAACTAGTTGATATAGTAAAATAATACTAGTAATATTGTATGAGATTGTATGCATATTGATCTGAATCCTTAACCGGAGTCTACAAGACGAAATCTACAAAGAAAAGCAATAAATTGCAATCAATCCAATTATTCTAACAGTCAGTTGTACCAACAAATGCATCCAACAATCAACAATCTATGCAATCAATTATTCTTTGGTTGTGCCATATTCTCGCATATCACTAGTGTACAAGTGGGTTAAGACTGACCTTAATTGATTAGTGTACAAGTGCCTTAAACGAAACTTGACCCCGGGCGGCAGGCTGATGAAGCTTCTCTTTAGAAGTGAAATGCATCCCGATAGTATAAGTGAGTAAAAATCATAATTTAAATAGAAATACAGTGTCAGTTTTGATATTAGATGGCTAAAAACTGTTCTTAATCAGGGCGTTTTCAACTTTATGGGGATTTTAGCGGTGTTTTGCGCAACCTCTCTCTATTGTCTGCGCTTTCGATGTTTTAAATTTATTTATTTATTTTATTATTGAATGTGTATTTTTAGGTTTGGGATGCCTTCTTTTAGACAAGCATCAAGAGAAATTAATGATGTACCAATATGTGAGAACGAAGATGACTTTCATACAAGGCGGATATATACTGAAGGTGAAACTCTTACAGTTGGTTCAGTGGCCGATAAGTCCCATGGCATTACCAGAGGTGTATTCAGGTGAAATTAGCACATTACGTTACTTTTGTCATTTAATAGCGAATTTAAGGGAATAATGAAAATGCAGTAGGTATTCATGACAAATAATACCTCATTCATGAAAATTAAACGGCTGTTTGTCAATGAAAAAATTAAAGTGATTGTGCCACTCAGCCAAAAACCTAATGTAATAATAAGTACAATTCCGTATAGGTTTGATAGGCCAGAGCTAAATGAAACCATTAAGTCAACAAATGAATCAAAACGATCAATATGGAGAAAATTTCACATAAAAATTGAGATAAGATAAAATAGCTTTATTGCCAATTAACTTTTTCACTTTTTAACTTTAACTAACAACAGTAGTACCGTAGGTAGAGTCACAATAAATAAAACAAATACAATATAGGAAATACAATTGCACAAGATGCCATCGTCACAATTAACCCTAAAAACCAATATAGTATCACATTCAAAAAATGTCTGTATTGAATAGAAGGATTTGGATGTAATCCACTTCTCAGCTACTCAACAATTTCCTAAATTGTCTAAATAGAAGAATAATTTAATAACAAATAAAATAAAATTCAAATACAAAATATGTACCGGTATTATATTGATTTCATCCCCAGAACCCCTCAAATCCTTGCAGCTCCTCAAGAGTCAGAACAAGCAGCCATCTCTTTAAATGAATCTTTAATTTTGTCGATGAGTTGATACTTCTAATCCTCAAAGGAATTAGATTATAATACTTATATCGTAAATATATGAAGCACTTTTCAAACCGCGTACATTTCTCAAAAGCTCTCTTGTAGTCTGTCGTCGTGTTATCGAATCAGGCACCAACTCTATTCCTAAACCCCGATTCCCACTAATCCTAAAAAAGTGCTAATACGTACCTTAGAGACATACATACATCTCAAGGTCATGACTCCGAGGAACTTGAAGCAAGGAAATGAATGGGCCCTTCTCTCTACCTAAAAATTTTACGAATAAATTATTGACGAGTATTTAAAACGGGGATGTTTTAAAAAATTATCCAAGCTTATAACTCGGAAACCGTACGTTTTTTGTAATGAAGCAGGAAAACACAAGTTTCAGTAAATCTAGTAGGCGAAAAATTTTAATTGAAGACATTTTCACAAATAAGCCCTGTTTTCAAGTTATAAGCAGAAAAGTGAACCCTTAACCACCCCCCCCCCCCCCCACCATAATAACGTAACCAATTTTTCATCAAGCAAAAATATTATAAATATTTGTTCACTAGAGGCGCGGTACTACAACTTTCCTAAAGGAATTGGAACTACCGGTACATTATTTAGTTCCTGGAAAATTCTACTGGACTATAATAATTCATAAAGGGGAGAAATCGATAGAATTTTCATATTTCAGTTTTTCCAATTTTCTTCGAGGTTTCTTTCTGTAAGAAATATAATGATAATACAATACAGTACCTCCATATGCTGCGAAAAAGATAAGAGTTATTTTCCAATGAAACAAAAATACATCAATTTGAATAATAAGAAATTAACTAAGATTCTAGACTATTCAGGTACCCATATTTCGACCCAGCAAAGCAAAGCTTGACCACCAGACCGACAAAGGAGCACAACGTAGTCAAATCTCTACAACTTTTAAGAAAATAATAAATGAATAAATATAAGTAAAAATTAAGGAAAAATAAATAATACAAATAACACATAAAAAGAACAAAAACAATATTAATTTCCCATTTTAATGAATATATTCTTTCCTGGATTTCTTGTTCCATGACGAACTGCGTTGTTAATATTAACTTTTCATGTGAAATTTAACGACTTTCAGTCAAATATTATTTATTAAGAATAAGTATAACTTACTTAATCTGTAGGCCGAGCGCTTTCGAATCTTTTCGAAATATATTCTCTTTGACCCATTCCAAAATTAAAAAAAAAAGTATGTGATTTTTTATTATTAGATGATAATAGTTCAGTTGGCAAGATATTGAATAGCTTACAGCAAATATGTTGTGTTTGGTGCCTGCGAATACTTTTATTCCAGTTATGTATGAAGATGTTAATTTATTTGTTAACGGTCCTATGTTGTGAGTAAATTGGCTTATTCTGAATACATCTCTATTACAATTTATAAACAATATTAATTTTTTATGTACAACTGCCTTAAAGTTAAGACCTGAAGTTCCTTGAAAATGAGCCTACTAGAGTGGAGTCTAGTTCTACCCAAAGCATTGTTGAATTTCTTTCATTACTCTACTCTTTTTAATTGATTTATGACCTTGCAACCCCACCTCTCAGATTTGATAGTCATGATCAGATAGTTCCGAGCCGCCTAATCTTGTTTTAGAGTAATCTATATATTAGTAAGGATGTTATCAATTATTGTTTGTGATGTTCTTGTGACTCTGGTATATTCATGAACGTTTATTTCCAAGTTATTCATGCATATAATATCCCTTAAATCTTCTGTCATTTTATTCTGTGTTGCAAAGTCTGTATTGAAATCTCCCGCTACAATAACGTTTGTAAAACGAGTAGTAGTAATCTCTAAAATCCTATTGAATAGTTCACAAAAATTGTTCCATTCCCCATTTGGTGACCTATAAATACCTAACACCGCTACGTCGATTTTTACTCTCAACCCAGAAACTTCTAAATCCATTTCCACAGCAAATTTCTCTACATATTCTAAATTAAATGTTTGCATATTCTTAGCATTTTTAGTGAAGATAGCTACTCCCCCACTTCGATGAGATGTCCTGCAATACGACGTTTTCAATGAATAGTTTGGAATATTTTAAGTTGTGACAATTCATCTTCTTTTAAACCATGCTCTGTGAAAATAGCTATATCAGGAGCCTCTTCTTTAAAAAATACTTCGATTCTATCTATTTTGTTACGAATGTATTGAATATTCTGATGAAACACAGTGAGTACTGGTACTTCCCTATCAACCCTTATTACTTTATCGTTGCTTTTGAATATTGAAGTAGATTTACTTAATCTCTTAGAATCTTGGGAGCCTATCAGATTGCTACAAGAGATCCTTTCACTAATGCTTTCCTGATTTTTTGATCGATTAACGTCTTTTAATACAATTGAAGATATGAATTTATTATTTGAAACTAGTTTCCCTTCCCGGTTTTGAGCCACTTTACTAAAAAAGGTTCGTTAGATGATTGTTTAGGAGAATTATTGACAGTAGGTAGATTGCAAACGACTTTCAATCAGCTCTGCCAGCCTATTACAAAATATTACTTTGCCAGATTGATCTAGATGTAGACCATGATTAATGAAATTTTGTTTTTTCAGCCTTTCATTTAGAAAACAAATCCCCAATTGCTTAGAATTCTTATTTTTTAGGCGGTTGATTGTATTATGAATTGATTTATTTGTTGACTTAATGGTTTCATTTAGCTCTGGCCTATCAAACCTATACGGAATTGTACTTATTACATTACTACTTATTACTTTGGTTTTTTGTCTGAGTGGTTCAATCTCTTTAATTTTTTCATTTATTTCAGGAAGATGTTTTAGATTAGGTTCATTTATATTGTTTGAGCCTCCCAGTACTATTAGAAAATCGTTTTTACCAAAATCTTTAGTTTGCTCCTGTGCCGACTCTACGATTGCGTTTATAGGGGCACTTGGTTTGAAAAAGCTCTGAACTTCATACTTATTTTTTAATCTTTTATTTAGTAGGTCACTACAGTCTCGTCCATGACTGGATGTCAAGAGCAGTACTCTACCTTTCCTATCGTTATTTGCCCTTACTTTAGTTTTGGTTGCTGTTTGCAAAACCTGACTATACGTTTTTGTTTGACCATTTCTATTTATTTTTTCCCCGTTTGATTTAGGTTCTACTATTTTTGTATTGATCAGAGGTTCAGATCTTACATTAGCCAAGTTTATTTTTGATTTTAATTAATATTTCGATTTCCTCTGACATAGACCTACATTGACTTGTGAGATTTAGTATTTCAGTTTTATGGTCTTCTTGCTGCAATTTTATAATAACTTCCAAAGATTTTATGTGATCCACCAACCCTATTCGTTCTTCCTCAGAATTTTTTTAGTGATGATTCTTATTTTGTTTTCAATTCGGTGTGATCACTCAATAGTTTAGCAACCTTTTCTTCTACATATACAGTAGCTTTAAGAGCTGTTGGAGATTGATTTTTTTGTTAATAATTGCTGAGATCGCGTAGTTACCTGAGTTTTAGTTAAACAATTAGATTTAGATGCCTTATTTGGACTCATTTTCCTAGCTAAAAATATTGTTTTCAATTGATTTTAGTTAAATGTTTAATGAAATATTACTTAATTTATTACAATAATTGTCAACTTGAGACTATTTAATTACAAGAAAATTTATCAATATCGGTACACCTAACCTAGAAAATAGAATTTTACTTTTTATTAAGATACTTTAAATTATAATAGACAAATTAATAATGGAGATTATTAAGATATTATAAATACTAATAATAATAAACAAAAATACTACTTATCCGTTCGAATTAATATTCTATTCTTCAAAATTCGCAGAGCCTGTTCTGAAAACGTATGCACAGTATCACTGCTACCTCGATCCTCGATATTGGTAGGAAACTCTACGACAAGCTACTGCAGTTTTTAAAGTCTTCAAAATATAGAGATATTTAAAAAACAATTGAAAAAATATTCAGTTGATAAAGCTTTTTATAGTGTACAAGAGTTCCTTTCACATCAAAGATAAGGCCTCACCTCAACTAATTGATTTAGTAATATTATGGTAACTAGTGTATAAGATTGTATAATTATTAATCTGACCTGTCTTATACTCCTTAACTGGAGTCTCCAAGAAGTAATCTACAAAAAAAAAGCATTCTGATAGATAGATAGATAGATAGATTGTCACCAGGCTAAAGCCTATTGCAAAGAAAAAACAGTGCAACAAAATCTTTCAAATAGTAATATGGTACATAGTATCAACTGTTATGTACTTAATAAATGAGTTCCTGAATACATAATTTAAGAGATTCGAAATTAATAGTATACATTAATTATTCTCGCCTTTCTTTTCTTAAAATGAACTTATATGACACTTTGTTTTTCTCTTTCATAAACTCATTCCACTGTTAAAAGATGTGAAGAAATGGAAGTTGATGAGTCATATGCAAATAGAGCATACGATACAGTGATCAAGAAAAGTTCAGATGGAAAATCAAGAGTTGGATCAAACTCACTAAAAGCTGAAGAGTATTTTGTACCCATCTCCAGAGAGATTTCGTTTTGTACATATCATGGTGGAAAGGTAATTAGCTTTATTCATGCTCTCTGAAACGCTTTATTATAGAAATAAGGTGGCAAGAAATTCCTGCTATCCTGCTATCCTTAACAATCTACATATTTTTGAAGAGTGGTAGCGGTAAGCATCTAAGGGCCCCCGCCCCCGCCACGGCAAATGTTTTGACAGACACAGGAGCGGTCCCAGCTCGGGAGTTTGTGTGGGGGGTGTCACAAATAGGTTTTGTTGACCTTTTTTGTGAGATTTCCCCTTCTTCCCACCCTTTCACCAGTTAATTTTTTATTTGGGGAGGGTCATGACCCGCCCCTGGGACCACCCTTGAAAAGACACCCCACAAACCAACAATAATATACTACATCAGATACTACCCATGAATTCATTACTCCCTTCTTCTACTCAACATCTACCGTAGGATCTACCACTGAAACTCATTCTGAAACAATTATTACTTGATAAATCATATTCATTAAATAAAATAACAGGCTATAATGTCTTAAAATCTAGGTTACTCCATAACCTGGTTTATGCAAATCTAACAAATAATTTTTATAACATTCAATATACACAAAACCCATTACACTGTAAATATATAATGTGAATGTATTTCATACAAGAGAAATAAAGCAAATTCAAATATAGCAGCCTTACTAAGGCTGGTATAGTAAAATATATATTACTATAATATCTATTATATTATTGTTTATTATACAAGTTAAGTATATTCTACTATATACACCCTGAGGCCTACTATTACAGTTACTGAGAGGCTGGTCTCAATAAGACTACATTGAAATAGCCGCTCTATGGCTCTGTAGGGGAAGAACGGGCAAAATGGCCAGACTAAGGGTTTTCAATTTTTTAAAAAGTAGTATAGTCTTTTATAGTGAGTGGGTCCATACCCCAAAATATTACAGAGGTATCCTCTTGCAATTTTGGCAAAATATATACATGTTCAACATGTTCTGCCTCAAGTAAGAGAAAACGTTCCAAATTCTAATTTATTTTCTATAATCTAATGTCAAAACTGAAATTTTTTCCATTTAATATATGATTTTCACTCACACTGGAGATACTGGAGGTAAGCATTTCACTTCTAAAAGGAAGCTTCATCAGCCTGCCGTCAGTGGTCATGTTTTGTTGATGTTAGGATGAACGGCCTAATTTTAGCATTAATTTTAGCACAATGCAATGAAAATTGCATTGGATTTCAATTGTATTTGGTCATTTAGTAATTTTCAATTATATAATGGCCGCTCAACAAACCTCAACAAAACAAGACCCCTGGCGGCAGGCTGATGAAGTTTCTCTTTAGAAGTGAAATGCATCCCTCCAGTATGTGAGTGAAAATTATATATTGAATAGAAATACAGTGTCAGTTTTGATATTAGATTGTTGATCAAGTATTTCATCATGGAAAACATCACATAAATTTTATACAGTAGTTCTATATTATTCAAAGTGGAATTATCTGCTATTAGGCTTATTCAATGATGGCATTTAATTATTTGGTAACTAATCAGTCGGCTCCTTGAATAGACTACTCTGCTGTTCCAGCTTATACAAATTAAAACAGTCGAATCAATTTGATGAAATTGAGAATTTAATTATTGGAAAGCTATTGCGATAGTTTGGAAGTTCAAAATGATCTATTACTGTTGTTCAATTGCATCAGATAAAACAGTAGATTCTAAAAGAAACACATGTTCCGTTGTTGAGATTAATGAGACAATTGTATGCACGCATGTGAACTGTTTGTTCATCCTGACCAAATATAAGTCGAGCTCAGAAACACTTGCAAACAAAAAATTTCAATTTCTATGTTGAAAATAATTAGATTTGTTCATGCATGCCTATTTGATTATCTTGATAATTAGTCTGGTTCTATGTGAAGAATATTTTATGTACTGGCTGTTAGTGAAAATTTTCGACAAAAAACTCTCAAAGACGTCATTCAAAGCAGTTTAAAACCCATATTAAGGAATGAGTAAGAAAAAGATATTTCTCCAAAATATTGCATGATATAAGTAGGATGTAGGATCTTGCCAGCAGTTGATAGTAGAAATTCACCAGCCTCAAAGCACGAATTGGCATACTCGCACCGTTTTGCCTAATCTAAAAGATTGACCGAAGTAATTAGAAGAAAAGGTAGTGTTGAACATCATAATTTGCAGTAGCAAGCTACAGTCAGCTAACGCGATGACGTCATCCGGGTCTCTTTTCACGATTTCGCCTATCTTTTACATTAAATTGCATAACTATATGTCTTTTCTCAAAATATATAAGCTTTTCAAGAAACTTGGACATCTCAAATGATTTATGGCATATTCAACTGTTGATCTATGGCATTTTTAATATGGTCATACAATTATTTAATTCAGAGCCCTCAATAATGTTATAGCATGTACATCACATCAAGGATGGGTATTCGAGTCATTTTATTCGTCTATGAATTCACTTGAACCAGTTTCTAAGTATTGTGAAATATCAAATATTCAAATTTTTATGAAAATCGATTGGAGAAAAAGATATTCAATTAACCTTGATCAAATAATTGTCATTCAATTAATATTGGGCTACTGGAATTGCATATCTATTTCTCTATTCAATTTTCTTTGAAAATTGAATATTCGATTCTCCACAGTTTTTTTTAACTCAATTGAAGTGAGTTTGAAGACAATAATAAAATAACTTAAATACCTGAAAAGTACTCTCCTTGATGTGATGTACATGCTATAACATCATTGAGTGCTCTGAATCAAATAATTGTTCCTGGATTTCTTGTTCCATGACGAACTGCGTTGTTAATATTAACTTTTCATGTGAATTAAACGACTTGCAGTCAAATTTTATTTAAAATAAGTAGTATTTCACTTACTTTGTAGGCCGAACGTTTTCGAGTTGTTGAAACCCATCTTCAAGGCATCCTATATATCGATGTTGGTTTTTTGGTTAGATGAGCTGTGGTTTCTGTATAATGTGGTCAAAAAGTTTGTGTGATTTAAAATTTAACTGTTCGTTGAGGATGTTTTGTTTATTGTGTGTGGTGTGTTTGTAAATTTCAAATTGTTCCAAGGTGTTAAGTTCGTGTCCTTTAGATTTTATATATAGAATGTGTAAGTTGGTAGTGATGTCAGTAAAAGTGTGTCCAGTTTGAATGATGTGGTCTGCAAAAGTCGATTCTGTTTTTGTATGTAAAACTTGTAAATGTTCCTTGTAGCGTTGTTTGAATGCACGGCCTGTTTGTCCTATGTAAAATTTGTTACAGTCAGAGCAGTTCAGTTTGTACATCCCTGGGAGATCGTATTTGTTCATGTTCATTGTGGTTCTTGGTGCAAGTGCATTTTTTATTTTGTTTTTTGTTCTGAATGCGATGGAGTGGCCAGCTTTTTTGAAGATTTTGGCAAGTCTGACAAACTCAACCATAAAATAACAAACAAAAAACAAAACACCAACAACACTAACAAAAAATACATCGCAATGACATACATTAATCCACAATCAAACAGACTGTAGTAGTATAGAGATCGATGGACATGACAGAAGTCTGTGAGGAAAGGTAGTCAGTCGAATGCTAGTTTTCCTGACCGTATGCATGCAGAGAGAGAGAGAGAGAGAGAGTGTGAGAGAGAGAGAGAGAGAGAGAATGAGAGAGTGAGTGAGTGAAAGAGAGTGAGCGATCGTGAGAGGGAGTGAACTGTGCGAGAGAGTGTGTTATCCTCACTATGCCGTACATGCTTTCACCGCTCGAAGGGTGAAGGCTCATCACGAAACGCGTGGCCTCTATCAATGGTTAAGTTCCTGGGAGCTTTACCGGTAACTGGTAAATGTTACCGGTAGCATTTGATAGGTCTATTCAAATTCTTTAACGTCTATGCATTTGAGTAGACCAATCAAACACCACCAGTTACCATATCCTAACATATCCTCCATATACCAGTTATCAGGAAACTCCTAGGAACTCAACCGGTTTTTAATTTGTTACTACAGACATTTTCTATTATGTATTTGATTCTTATTGACTTCCAAGGGGGCGATCATATGCAATTTTCTTTTCTGAGGATGAAGCCCACATAGGTCTGAGACCTGTACGTGGGTAATGAGTTGGATGATGGTGATTGATGAATTGGACCAACAGTTTTTTAGGTGGGTTCCGAACCACCGGGAAGTGATTTCACAGCAGAGAACAGTGTCTTTTTTGCTGGCTAATCTAATCGGTCACCGTTACAAACAGGATCTACGAAAACGCAGCTTATCTCTATCTGATTGAACAGATACCTGCTACGCCTCGCGGCTATAACTTAGTCAAGGAACATTATAAAATTTGGCTGCCACAATGAAACTGTACAGTTAATTTTTGGAGAAGACCGTAATTTTATTGGAAATTTATTGTGAAGCCATGCTTGAATGTAAGATGGCATTTCCTTGTGTTGTCACTCAATAGCACAATGCCCAAGAATGAAGATGTCTACTTTTTTGCACACAATCTTTATTGTTATCATCTAGTATTTGAAAAGAGTTGATGCTAAATAGCTTGATAATTTTTTATTGATCGATTTCTCCTTTTATATAAATTAATAAATTACTATCGTACCCGAATTACTGACTCTTCCTCTACCCTCAATTGATCAGTTGCCAATGTCAAGAGCCCAGATAAATTACGCGTGGTTCTATGGTTAAGTGGGGGGGGGGGGGGGGTGAAAGAAGAAGAAAAAGAAGCACGTTCTATCGTTCTAGAATCGTTCTATCAAGCGCTAGGGCACAGACGGACGGACAGACAACTGCTCAATTTCAATAAGACCCTGTCGGGTCCTGAATCTGTGAGATACTTAAAAAATGATTTATTAATTTTTATTTATTTTTTTCCAACTGATTACACCATCATTACATAGGGCCCTGGAAGGATAACCACTTTTATCAGAGTTGTGAATGAGCTGATCAGTGTTGATCGAATTTCGGAACTAAGATTCTATGATGGCGTTGAAGTAACAGTAACAAGGTATCTGGGCGAAAAAAGGAATTTGAGAATAAGAGAAATCAAGTACTTATTTACTGATGAAACCAGCCAAACGGTCTCGCAAATAAAATATGGTAAGTGAAATACACATTATCACAGAGCCTCTAATATATTTTTCTTAATAATATATTCTACTAATTGAATGAGTGTTGAAGAGTTCTTAGATATTTTACTTGACTAGAAGCTCTCGGCTGTTTATGGGTATGTGCGTATGTTCGAGAATAAATAAATCAATAAATAATAATAGTAATAATAATAACAACAATAATAACTTTTTATTTAAAACAACTCTCAAGAAATCGTTTGCAGGAGTCCCATGATTGGGTGGAGGAGGAGTATTAATTTGAGAATAATATTAACTATATCTCCATTATTAAAGCTGACACTGTATTTCTATATAAATAATGATTTTTACTCACTTATGCATAGATGCATTTCGCTTCTGAAGAGAAGCTTCATCAGCCTGTTCTCTTTGAAAGCGAAGTGCATTCATCTAAAAATAAGTGAATAGAAATCATAATTTAAATACATAGAAATACAGTGTGTAACGGGGGGTTATTACTTTACTCAATTGATTTTGAGTTTTCAATAAAATAAACTTATTTTATTTTCATATCTCAACTCAATATATATAAACACAACAATCTTTAATTATTAATAGCTATGCATTAATATTCCATGATAATCTTAATTTAAAATACAAACAAAGTTTATATGGGGGGGGGGGGGGACAAAACAAAACATGAATTGTCTTCGCTTTGCCTCTTGCGAGATTAACAAGAACCTTGTGGTGTCTTCCTTATAAGATCTTAAGTTTTTTTATAAAAAGAATTTACCTTTGAAAATATGTATCCTCGCTCAATTTGGCCACGAAGTCCCAAATTCTGGCTCTGGCCCCAGCGTATGATAACACTCCTAACGTATTAATCCTTGTGCCCTTAATGCTGTCAAGATTTGGACTGAGTCTCTAAAATACAAGTTTTAAACTGTCCGGACTGTAACAGTCTTGTATTTTTCAAGAAAGCAATCCAGAACTTTAACAGCCTTAAGCACACAAGTGGTACTCACTCTTGTACCTCAAAACAATCTCTTCCTTTAGTAATTTCACTCGGTATTTAAGTTATATTGAAGCCAGAAACTCAGCCTTGAATTCTTCCTGGCCAAACCAAACTCAGTTTACAAAACATTCTTATTGTATCATTGAAAATGATTACATTACCAATTCATTAGTAAGCATTGATTACTAAATCAATAACAAGTCGGTTTTAAAGATTACATTACTAATTCATTAGTAAGCATTGATTACTAAATAACAAGTCAGTTTTAAAGATTACATTACTAATTCATTAGTAAGCATTGATTACTAAATAACAAGTCAGTTTTCATTCACCTTGGTGTGATCAATAATAGATATATGTTTACATATTAATGAACCAACTTCTTAAATTATGTTGGTTTGGATATTTTATATATCCATGACAAGTGTCAGTTCTGATATTAGATTGATTATCAAGTATTTCGTCATAGAAAACATCACAGATTTTTTTCATTGCGTATGTTGCCCTCATGAGTCTCGAGACGTGTACGTGGGTAATCAGGTGAATGGGTGAATGACGAGAAACATCCGTGGCTGAACGAGATTCGAGCCCAAGGCTGCAGGAGACGAAGTCAGCTTATCTTATCACAGACAAGCGCTCCAACCAACTGCGCTACCAGAGCCGCCATTAACTATCTACTGCATCATATCAAGTGATTCCTCATCCTACTCAGCTTGTCAATGTGTTTCAAATACAAACACATAAAAATCTAAAAACTTAAAAAAATTCTCCCCCAAAAAGCTGTGTTGTATTGGCACCAGAGCAGGGAGGGATTAGAAATATAAGAATTTCAGCTATCCACTACTTCATATTTTTGGTGTGATAGCTCATTCTACTCTGCTTGCTTATGTCGTCAAAATTCAAAATGATGTAAAAACAAGAAACCCCCAAAACCCGTTCACAGGGGCACTAGAAGGTTTATAAAATTTGAGAATTTGAACCATCTACTGTATCATGTGATAGTTTATTCTACTCGCCTCGCTTAGGTAGCTCAAATCAATATTGCTTATTTCCAATACAAAGAATATCTTTGGTAGGTACCACAACTGTGTCTTTTCTCACTCTCCATTTTCTTCAAATTATAACTAAAAACATGGTTAAGCTTGTTAGTTTTGAAAAATGGTTTGGCTCCACTGTCTTACTGAGCCTGCTTTATTGAAACTATTTTATCACAAACTATAGTTGTTGTCAGCACAGAATAGAGTCTACTAAGTAACACAAAACCAGAAAAATTTAAATTTTGAAATAAAATAGAACAAAGTTAAATATTCTCAATTATACCATAGAATAAGGAAATCTTGAATTCTGTAGTCTATGATTATACTGTTTGAGTACTGGACCATGGTTTTGCGGCCTTGCATGTCACATTTTCAACAGTACTAAATGTCTAATTCTCTAACCTATATATTCATGAATGATTTTTGACAGTCGATATAAGAATTATCGATATTTGTTACATACTACTGTTATATTTTCTAGATTATTTTATCTTCAATTCTGAATTATATACATTAAAATAATTTGGAATAGTAAAATAAAATATGAAATACAAATTTTGTGAATAAAGAAGAAAGGTAAAATTGACAAGTTAGCTTGAAGTAACTGACAAACTGATAAATACACAGAAACATGATTCTTTAATTATTTCGAATTCTTTCAAGTGCTATGAATTTATATTCACAAAGGCTAATATTGACAAAAGCATTGAATAGCTGATGGAAATCGATGGATGCTACTGTACAAAAATATCAGTCACCGCAGGGAACCGAACCACGGATCTCCCTACAGCCGGTAGCCTCACCACTAGACTACAGTGACCTCTCTGCACAGCAGCACTCATTTTAGACTTGGACACATCGGCTCGTTTATCACAAGATAGTTTTGAAGTACGGCAACTGACAATTTACAAACTGACAAATATTTATACAGAGACAAAATTTATTAATTTCGAAGTCCTCAAAGAACAAATCAATTCGAAATATATAATCAAAATTTAAAATTAATAATAAAATAATAATCAATTAATTGACTGTCAAAACTCTCTATGGGTTAGAGAGTTACATATATTTAGTACTGTTGAAAATGTGACATGTAAGGCTACGAAACTATGAGTAGGTACTCAAAATAAACAGTGGAATTGACAACATTAAACTTTGATCTATTTTATTATAGAGTTCCACAACATCAACAAAAAATCTACATATAAATTTTGAAATAGGTGTGAGAGGGGGAAAAATCCGCCTTTCAACATTAACAACTTACATTCATGCAACACATGTGTTAGCTCAATCTACACAATCTAGCTAATCAAGGCAGTTGAAATACATACACCCAAAATGAATTATATTTTCATGTTATGTGACTGATATTCTGCTACCCACTTTTGTGAACATGTGAATGTACCTTTAAGGCGCGTTTACACCAAAGTTGACAAAACATTGTTTGTAGAAAACTGTTGCTCTTTCCAAATTAGAGCATGGAAGATTTTTGTAAAAAACTAAATGTTGCTCTCCTCAAATTTAGAGCAACAAATGGAAAACTTGTTTCCAAAAAATGGCGCGAAAGGTTTAGGCAGTAGTTTAAATGAGAGAGGGGAAGCAGTTCACCACCAGTTTCCTACAAGTTGCTTGCACAAAGCGCGCAGCAACAAATCTTCCACTTTTAGTTGCCAACTTTCTTTGATCTCCACCGAAACTCTGCAGAAATAAAAATTTAGTGCAAGATTTGTCTCCCCACAAGTGGTAGACAGAAAAAGTTGCTGTATTTTCTAAAAAAAGCAACAAATTTAACCGCAACTTGTGGAAAACTTAGTGGAACTCTTTAGTGTAATGTTCACAACGTCAGCTAGGTACGTATTTTTGATAAACTGGATATTATCTTATTATTCAAACTACAGCTCCGTTTTTTTCAGAGGGATCTGTGCTTTTCGAAAAAGAAGGAGGCAAGAAAAAGTTTGTACCCAAGTGAGTTGAAAATTAAATACATAGCTACATATATTGAATTTATTTATTCATAATATGTTCAACTATAGAATCATAATTTATATTTTTTCAAACACTAAAAATAATAAAATAAGTTTGATGATCACCAAGAAAATATTTTTTGGCTCAAAAGTTTTTATGAAAATTTGATATTATAAACTATTTTCAAAAGTTTTTCGTGTTTCCTTTCAAGTGAACTTTTAAATAATTAGTGGTTAAGTAAGAAGATTCATTTTGTTATTTTTCGAGTGAAGGTTTTTAGAAAATCTTAAATTTTTAGTCCTTGTTAACCTCAATGTTTTAGGCAATGTAACATATTCGAAATTTGTGAAGGGAGCAGTTTTGGACTTGAGTCTGTTGCGCCTTCACATTTGTTGTAAATTTGTCACAATAAATAATCATTTGTTGGTCAGGTTCACTTACTTCAGTGTTCAGTTTAGTTAAATAAAACTATTGATGATAGTCAGCCATTTGTAGAGGTATAATTACTATGTTAATATGATATTTATTACACAGACTCTGGTTGCATAGGTGAGTGATTATACTATGCAGCACACCTCTGAGCTCCTTTCTGTGTCTAATCATTCTGAAATGAACAAAACAAAATTCATCTTAAGTCACAATAAGACAATATAAATAATATATAACAATGCACAAGTATTTGCACAACCATGCAATCAATATTTGACTGAATAGTGGTGCACATACTTGTGAATTATTAGTTGAATGCGCAGTTAGCCATGGACAACAAACTCCAAGATTGGAATGACAGCTACATAAAATGTATAATAAATAATTTTGTTTGAAATTTAAATAGTATCATAATTTTCATTTGTTTGATATTTACAGCTTCATCAAACAAGTGTATTTTTTTAATAGAAAAACTATGGGTACAGAAATTAATGGTCAATCCTACGAACTGTTTTTGGAGCCAAGTAGCACAAAAATTAAATATTTAAAAATTTCTACAGACGTTGGAGTGGTATTGAAGATTGGCTCCCCACGTGCATCATTATTCTATGAACAGAAACCAAAAGTTGATACTCAAAAATTCTAGTGAGTATATCTGCCTACTTGGAGGTTTTAAGAGAGTGGAGGGAGCATAAAGTCTGAAAAGTGAAGCTGACGCCATCTTAAGTGGCTACATGGCAACTTCTGGTGACTATACTTGTTGCCACCAAGGAAGATTCCTTAGGGTTAACACTATACTCCACTATAGATATACACCAATGTTGCTGCAGCTTTTATATATATCTACAGATCTACTAGTGTTTTACCCGGTCTTGCCCGGAAATCTAGTTTGGAGTTTCTCTTTTCTGATAGATAATATATTGTAGCAGTCACATAATTGAGAAGTTGGGAAGGGTAAGTGAAATTGCAGTGTTGCTAGCTATACTTTTTAACAGTTTGAAAAAAGGGCACAAATAAGCTGTGTTTTTTGACGCTGGGTAATTATCAGCTGCAATATTGATATGGAATTAATCTGTTATTTTGACTTGTGACATTTGGCATATCATCTATATCAGCATCATAGTGACGTATCATGTACCAGCTGCTCTATGAGTTTCCCTGCTTCTAGGCCATTTTACAGAAATGCTGAAATTCAAACATCAATTTTGAAAAAGCTAAATAGAAAATGAGAAATCGGGCTTCAAGGTGCAGTGAATTGAGTTTAGAGGATACTTTGTGCCAAATTTAGTGTTCCAAATCGTTGTCATTTTAGTGAAATTCCTAAGACTGACACACACACACACACACCCTACTCTCTCTCTCTTATTTTATAGATAAACTTTTCTATGGTTCTCTTTAAAGATGGCCACCACCATTATCGTAGCCATGGGGGGTGAGTTCTCAGGGTTATAACCCCCAATTTGAGCCTGTAAAAGAGGCCCAAAAAACGAGTAGGAAAGCCTCAATAAATAAAATGATGATATTGCTTACTGGAGGCTACTTATTGCCACAGTTTAGGCCGTTGGAGGCCCTTTAAAAGCCTGACGAACACTAGAGGCCTTTAGGCACCGCAGGCCCTTTGTACCCATTTTTGCTGCTACTGTAGTCATGTGGAGTAAAGATTAAAGTAGGCTGCATCTAGAAAATTTCAAATTTGAACGTTTTTTCACCAGGCTTCCTTCAGAGCCTGGTCTTCGGGCCATCAGGGGCCACTTATTTTCCCAGTTTGGGGCCTCTAGGGGTCCCTTGGAAGCCTAACGACCCTGGAGGCACTCAGGCGCCATATATATTAGAATATTACAAATTTTAAAGTTACTCCACTGGAAATATGTTCAGTATCAAATTCAGGCTCACAATGCTTGTGAGTACCATTATTTCTGAAGCCCCCTAACATGGGTTTGAAGTGCCCCCAAGCCACTTGAATGAAGTTGGCATAGTAGGCTTGAAAGGAGCTCTGGCTGAATCTAAGCTCTGAGCTAGAAAATGTCTCTAGGTAGCTCTGATTTTTATACTAATTTGAGTTCACTGTTACTTTACTATTATTTGAATTTACAATATAATCAGTATTTTTAAAATGTCATACGTCAAATTTTGTTTATAACTTAATTATTACTAACAATACCATATACAAAAAGTGACTTTGCATTCATATTAGGCAAACAATTCGAGAAATAAATTAATTTATTAGTAAATTAAAGTTTTTACATTACCTAATTTTTAAAATTAATTTAAATAAAAGTAAAAAGTGACTGTTTTTGAGTCTCAAATCAAGTTCTCAATGTGGAAAACACAAAAATGTTTTCATGATGTAGAATAAAATGATTCAAGCTTTTCTAGAATATGATTTAAGAGGGATTATTTCTGAAAATATTCCTAGGGGAGGACCCTCATATATTCTATACCCCTCAGACCCTTTGGAGGGGCCCCAAAATCTCCGATAATCCCTCCACTGCTGGCTGCACAAATGCCAATCAAAATTTGATCCTAAATCACTAGTTGAATTGATCTTAGATCAGGATAGTAGTGTTATGCAATCAAAAGTTGATCTACGATCAAAACTGATCTTCAGTCCATTTTTGTCCAGTCAATTTTTGAGAATGAGACCACTGAACCTCAATCAAGATCTAATTTTTTTTAAATTGTCATTCAAATTGAATTTTTCAGGCCAATAACCTCAAAGATGGTGAAATGGACAAAATATCTTATTGCCAATAAAGTAATAATTTTATTCTTTTCTTGATATAAAAGACTGCAATGTTGGTATTAATTTTTTATACAGTTTGATAAATGCATGATGGAAGTAGGAATTATAGTTCAGTTCAACCAAGTAGTGTCTCAAGTAGATTATTCCAGGAAAGTCATAGCCTATTCTCAGCAAGTATGAAGTATTAATTTTTGAGTGTTGAATTTGGAGTTTGGCACCTTGAAAAACGCTTATTTCACAAGATATTTTCCAAGATGGCAGCCTGCATTTCATATTCCAGTTATTTAGCGTGCAGAAAAATTCTAGAGCAATATTTGTGATGTTCTGAGATTTCCTGAATCCAATACATGTTTGTTATCCTCAAAAATATCACAAGGTATTTCCAATATGGCGGACATCTCAAACTAGAATAACATACTATCTCATGAAGGAAGCGTTTTACAAGGTGCCATTTCAGATTCTGATTTAGTGCCTGCTGCCTACACAAGAATCCTTTCAGAACTGACTACTAGCCTATATCATGCTTTACCTCACTAAAGTATGGGTAAATATAAAATACTTATATTGTTTCATGTATAACTGAAACAAGAGGAAATCCCAATAAAGGTATAGCAGAACCTTCAATGTATGTGTGATATTTTCTTATTATAAATTATTGATTGAATCCAACCTTCTTTGTTTTGATTTTCATGTCTAAAGTTGTACGCAATACAATTATCCCTCGCCATATCATCATAAATTCAGAACAGAGGTCTTAGGAGTAGTTACAGGCAGTATTTATGCACCAGTCAAAGATGATTACTTTTCAGAGTTATTTGTAATCGCCAAGCGAAAAGTATTCATTTGCCATTCTTTTGATGTGAGTATTCAGTTTTATCACAGTATTTCTACAAAATTAGAATGTACATTTTAAATTATAATGTTCATTTACAGGTTGTTCAACTTAGAGCTACAAATATTTCCTGGGCTTGTTGTACTCACCACAATAATTGAAAAATTTCATCTAAACATAGGGCCAGAAATGCTTTGTTACAGAATTGAAAATGATGGGAGAAACGAGAGTGATCACTAAGTAAAATATTACCAAAGCCTCGGTTTCCTAGAACATGGATTTGTACTGAATGAACAGCTGACAGGGCCACATATACAAAAATATATAAAACGGATTTGCTTTTAAAATATAGTTTATAATAAAAGTGTATAATATATGATAATATATTAATTCGATTAATTATAAAAATAATGTGCTATTATTCAAATTATTCGCATGACTATATGGTGATGAAATCGTCAAACTTATCATACAGTAGGCTACTATTGGCACTGGTTCTCTGGTTTCCTCATGCTACAGAGCTCAAACAAAGAAGAAAACGTCCTTCAAGCACCTGCATAGCATCAACAGTCGCCTTCACAATTCTGTTTTCATTTAGATAGCAGGCGGGGTTCTGCCTATGTAAACAGTTGAGGTACTCATTCTTTTACCTTGTCTTGATGCTCTCTTTTACTCTTATTTGTGAAATGTGCTTCTGGAATTTTCAAGGGTATCCTAGATGACAGCTCATCTGTTTTGACAGGTTGTGTCAATAGAGTAAAAGTAAATGAGTATGGTTTTTATTGGTGGGGAGACCCTTATTGGTAGTTCCACCTTGCCGCTTAAGACATGTTATTGAGAACATGGTGGACCTACAATTTTAGGTGGGTTCCAAACCACTAGGAAGTGATTTTACAGCAGAGAACAAAGTATTTTTTGTTGGTCAATCCAGCCACTTTTTCAAAGAGGGCCCAGGAGAGCGTTGCTTATCAAAATAATCTGATTGAACAGATACCTGCTATGGCTCATGGCTATAACTTCCCTTGTCAATAGAAAGATCTGGAATTGAAATCCCTGGAACATTACATACTGTACCTATAAAAATGACTGTGTTTGTCAGCAGTCAGTCAGTCTTCAATCAGATTTCTGGATAACAAGCTTGTGTGCAACACTTCATTTCATGGCTGTGCAATGCAGTGCCATACTCAGTACAATAAATTGTGAATTCAGAATTTTAGTGTAATAACATCTGTGACAATAATTGCGCTGAGTTAGTGTTTAGTCTCTTATTGAAAATTTATTATTGAATTATTGATTGGCTTATTGTCAGTTTTTAACTAGTTCAGTGATTAATTTTGTTATAGAAATATTAATTGTTAGATGAATCTTATTAAACTGTTTGTTTCTTATTGATTTTTTCTGTGATGATTATTAGCATCTGCATTGATTTGATTGTTTAAATAAAGTTTGAGTGTTACTTTCAACTGCTTCCAGAATTATTCTAGTGGTAGAGCCCATATAATAGTCACTTACCAGTACTTGTCATCGCATGGTGCTTTCAAAAACAACTTTCTGTCCCATCTTCTGTATTCTGTTAGCCTTGCTAAAGTCGAATTAAAAGTAAAAGAGTACTGCCACGGGGCTGTGGCGAAATCAGCTGATGTGATTTGGGTTGGTTTGGGTAAATCTCCAACAGCACATCCAATCACAGCCAAGCACTATACGGCCGTGTAGCTAAAGCGTTGCCAAGTTTCAGTGCTACTGATACCTGCATTGGCCTGGCCTTATCACTTCAGTTCTAAAACGTGTCGCACTTGTCACTCAGACTTTTTTGTCCCCTTAACTCAATTAATATAATAGTAATAAAAAAATATATAATAATAATAATAATAGTGATAATAATAATAATAGTTTTAAAAATATAAATAATTACAGTAATTACAGTAGTAATAATAATAATAGTAGAAAATATTTATAATAATACATAATAATAATAGTAATAATAATAATCTAATAATAAGAAATAATCATATTTTAATAATAATAATAATAATAATTGCTGTTGAGTTTTATCTAGAATACCTAATAAATATTGCCATATTATTATTGTTGTGACATTGAGGAATTTTATGTGAATCTCGAATTATTATGATTTAATTAATGGATTGAATATTGAGTTTTGTATGATTTGCGGAATTTTTTGTATTATTCGAATTTATTTGTGTAGTTATTTTTTTATTTATTTGAGTTGATTGCCTGTGCAGCTAAAGTAACATACGTTCTTATTAATTTTTATTGTTGATTATGATTTTATGTGATGTTCTGTCGAATTGTGGAATTAATTGGGTAGCCTAATCTTGGCTTGAAGGTTAAAAAGACTTTGTCTATTTGAATGTTTTTGATACAGTTGTTCCTTCAGACATATTTTTTTGTACTGGACAATCTTTTCCTTGCATAATTGGGTTCATTAAATTTATTAAGTGGTACTGAACTCTAAATTATTGTATTATTGTGAAGTCAGTCGCCTTCTCTGGCAGTGGATATAAGGCTGGTCATGTGTTCACACGGCAGAGGCAAGTCGTCGACTGAACAACTTGGCAACAGTGTGCTGGATTTAGCCGACCAGTCCCGAACGATACCGAACACTGTTGAAGCACCACCAGTCTCCAATACTCTTTTACTTTTAATTCGACTTCAGTTTGGGTACAATTCTGAGGCTTGGGCCTTGGAGGCCCGCTTCCTCTTCTTCCTGATCCTCACCATTTTCCCTCTCCTCTACATTCCTCTTTCTCTTAGGATTTTAAAATTGCAAATTTGTTGGCAGCGTTCTAGTAGGAGCGTCCCCGAGCCGATTTTTCGAGTTGTGAATACTGTCATTGGGAGAACGCCATTAAAAACTGTTGCATACCAGCTTGGATCCATCACAGAGCTGACAACCATCAATGTAGCTGGTGGAACGAGTGTGAGGTTTGAAGAGATCAAACATCTAGACTATTCTGGAAAAAGGAACATTGCTTTCAGTGAGTCTAAATTAATCTGAATTATTTCATTTTTCTCTACTCCATTTCTAGAACCTAGTAAAATTGTATCGTTCCCTACCACAAGGGCGAATCCAAGAGGCAAGGCAATATCTACTAGGGGCATATTCTCATAAAATCAAGTCAAAAATATTTCTTCCCCTCATCACCTTTCATTTCAATTCCTTGATAAAATGATTGATTTATTTAAAAAAAAACATTGAAACAATAATATCTTTCAATATGCTATAATACAGTGTTATATTTTGTAACAAATGATCTACATTTGGATAAATCAATGTCTTCAACAAATTATCATTACTATGTATTTTACAACAGATACAGTTTCCGAATTTGATACGATTACAGAATTAATTAACAGGTAAAATTGCCAGGTATTTATCCAAATAACGTTTGGTCCGTTTGCTTGGGAGATACACATGAAGCAATGTCTATCTTCCAAGGAGCAGCTTTCTCCTTAGACTTGGACCATACTCGATGAGCAACAATAGAACCTACTGTTTTATAACTACAAAACATAGAAGCACGGTCACCCATCCAAACGCAGTCTTGAGTGGTCATGACTTAACATCACGATCGCATGAACACTACACTCACCGCATGACCAGCAATCATCACCCTTACTCTTGATGAGTATCATTTAGATTTACAAACAATTCATTTCATCAGTTCCGGTCTAGATCTTCCAAAATAGCTACTGAGGGCTCAAGCTCAATTCATTCTTATATGGCTTTTTACCAGAACCCTTCCACCAACTTAATCCACCGCATTTGAATAGCATTCTTCAAAGCTTTGCTATGTAAGATCAAAGTCCTGTTACAATTTTCATGTTCAGCAGTAGCCTACGTTGGCATATCCAAAACAAATATTATTATGAAAATTACTGTTCAGTATTAAGTTAATGCAGTTTCTACAATTTTTAGTGCTCAAGAAAGGTTATTGACAGGTATTGAACATTTTAAAATTATAAATTAAAACTTAATATTGCTTGGGCTTCGCAGCTAGCCTAGAGAATACGCCCCTGGTATCTACCCCCAAAATTCTCAACCAACTCTGAAAAAAGCTCTTCGTTTATTTTTTTATAGATTGGAACCTTTTTAAAAGTGATTTGAAAAATTATGTTTTTGCTCCTGTCTTCAGCTTTCAAGGTGGACTGGAAGAACTGGAGCCAAACAATGTAGATGACAGTAATGACTGGATTGCCACTGGATTAGTTACTAATGCCGTTTTCTTTAATTTTGGAAAATGTCTGACAAAATTAGTCAGTTTTCAAAGCTTTTTATCTTATGACATAGATACTGAAATTATTTTAAATTTTCTAGTATGGATTTTCCAGTGGCAAGTGGTCAGATGGAGCACTGCTTCACTAGTGAAAAGTGATGAAATAAAATGAAGAAATATTTTTTCCTTTTGAATAAAATTACCAGAGTAACCGAAACTAGTCAAAGTTCAACTATAATATATCTCTGAGCATAAGTGTTCAAGAAATCAGAAGCCTGATGTAGGTACACGAACAGCGTTCAAACAATAGCTGAGGCATATATTGTTTTGTTTTTTTTTTAGATTACGTCTTGGAGACTCCAGTTAATAAGGAGTATAAGACAAGTCAGATCAACAATATTATACACTAGATACCATAATTACTTCAATTAGTTGAGGTGAGGCTTAATTTTGATGTGAAAGGAACTCTTGTACACTATAAAAAGCTTTATCAACTAAATATTTCTTCAATTGTTTTTTAAATATTTCTATATTTTCAACCTCTTTAAAAACTGCGGTAGCTTGTTGTAGAATTTCCTACCAATATAACTAGGTTTTTGTTTGAATAAGCTACTATTGTGACTCACCAAGTGATAATCTCCTCGGCTTCTTGCTGTATTATAATCATGTACCGGTACATCAAGATTTTGGTTAATATCATTCGTTTTTACATATAAAGTAGCTTCATAACATATAAGCAGGGTACAGTTAGGAGACCAAGTCTCTTGAACAACGGCCTACATGAATCTAATTTATTTACTCTTTCTATACACCTAACCGCTTTCTTTTGGATCTTAAACACCCTATCAATATTTTTTTTTGATGAATTACCCCATACTAAGATAGCATACCCAATATGTGACAGTAAAAGAATTTCCTACCAATATAACTAGGTTTTTGTTTGAATAAGCTACTATTGTGACTCACCAAGTGATAATCTCCTCGGCTTCTTGCTGTATTATAATCATGTACATCAAGATTTTGGTTAATATCATTCGTTTTTACATATAAAGTTGCTTCATACACATATAAGCAGGGTACAGTTAGGAGACCAAGTCTCTTGAACAACGGCCTACATGAATCTAATCTATTTACTCTTTCTATACACCTAACTGCTTTCTTTTGGATCTCAAACACCCTATCAAGATTTTGTTTTGATGAATTACCCCATACTAAGATAGCATACCCAATGTGACAGTAAAAGAATTTCCTACCAATATAACTAGGTTTTTGTTTGAATAAGCTACTATTGTGACTCACCAAGTGATAATCTCCTCGGCTTCTTGCTGTATTATAATCATGTACATCAAGATTTTGGTTAATATCATTCGTTTTTACATATAAAGTTGCTTCATACACATATAAGCAGGGTACAGTTAGGAGACCAAGTCTCTTGAACAACGGTCTACATGAATCTAATCTATTTACTCTTTCTATACACCTAACTGCTTTCTTTTGGATCTCAAACACCCTATCAAGATTTTGTTTTGATGAATTACCCCATACTAAGATAGCATACCATACCTAATATGTGACAGTAAGAGCCCATGGTAAGCTGTAAAAAGTAACTTTTTTTCATTCAATCTAGCAAGCTGTCGCAGGACAAATACCCCAGATGAAATTTTACAACATATTTTCCCAATGTATGGAGTCCAGGTCAATCGTCTATCCGACATAACTCCTAGAAATGCAATTTTTTCTTCCTGGTCTAATTGATTATCGTTTACAAACACGTTTATAGCCCTATCTTCATTTAAATTATGTTTGTTTTTGAATTGAAGGTATTGGCATTTTTTACTATTTATAGTTAATTTCAACTGATTTAAAAATTGGACAATGGACTGCACACCTATATGGGCACTTATTTCTAAATTATCTAGAATGGAATTGCTGAAAATGAGTGATGTATCATCAGCAAATAAGAGGGCTCTACCACTAATTAATTCTTTAGGTAAATGGTTGACATATAACAAGAAAAGCAATGGACCTACTATTGACCCTGGGGCACTCCAGCTTGGACCTCTAATTTATTAGATTTATTCTTTACTATACTATTACCAACTACTGCTGTAGTTAGTTCTACACATTGTTTTCTCCCAATAATATATGATTCAAACCATTTCAGTTCAACCCCATTTACACCTACATTTTGCAGTATTTCCAATAAAGTTCTATGATTAACACAATCAAATGCGTTATGATTCAACATGAAAGAAAGCATAGTTGAAATTGCTTCAGCTGGGTGGTGCGCACGCAGCCATTCTAGGTAGCTACTGGAGAAGGGCTTTGAGATGGCTCATTTGAAAATAGAGGCTATATGAAGTCGATTCACACACATTTGTTACGACGCGTCACAGTCAC
The DNA here is from genome assembly GCA_948455865.1 of Conomelus anceps. Lineage (NCBI taxonomy): Eukaryota > Metazoa > Arthropoda > Insecta > Hemiptera > Delphacidae > Conomelus > Conomelus anceps. Next base: position 93,304,270 of record OX418218.1, read on the forward strand.
AGTGCAGTCTTAGTTCAGTCACTGGCACATCTGGTAGCAATCAGTCACCTACATTTACACACACAACAGTCAAGTCTCAACCTTTCTAGAAGCCATGGTCAGTGATTGTCAGTTTGTTAGATAAGCAATGCTTTCCTGGGCCCCCTTTGTAAGGGTGACCGATTGGATTCGCCAGCAAAAAAAAACTATAAAATCAGTTCCCGGTGGTTCGGAACCCACCTAAAACTGTAGGTTCAACTCATCAATCACCATCATCCAACTCATTACCCACGCAAGGGTCTCGAACCCATGCGGGTTTCATCCTTGGAAAAAAATATTATTTTTGAATTTGTATTAATTCAAGGTTCAAGTGTAAGAGAAAACCTACGAGTCCTAACTCCATCCAAATAAAGGCATCTATAAAATGATATCGAAAGGAAATATAGGAAATAGAAAAGTAATAATGTATAGAATAAAATAATATAAATAAGAATTAAAAGAAATAATAGAGAGAAATATAATATATATAAACAAAAATAAATATATATTAAATATAATATAAATAAATATAAATAAAAAGTATAGAAAGTATGTGTGCGCGCGTTTGTTTATTTGAAATTCTAAATGATTTATTGCATAAAACGATGGATTAAATTATTATTTTTGAATTTGTATCTAATTTAATGGTTAAGTGTAAGAGAGGACCTGCGAGTCCTAATTTCGCCTAAATAAAAATATCTTAAGCTATATAAAAACAGGAATGCAACAGGTCAGTCAGAGCTGCAACTAAACATACTCGATACTCGAAACACATGCCATCCGCAACTTGAAAATATCGGAAAGAACAAATCTTGCTGTGACTGTCTACTGTCTGGCGATAGACTGAACGGGTCGGTGCCGGACGAGTGTAGACAGCGTAACCGGAAACTCAGATAAGAATATATTTTATGACTGTGACGAGACGGATAGCTCGGAACTGAGACGCGCCATGACTGATATGTGTGAATCGACCTTGAAGCGTGCTTCGCTTGAACGCAAAATCTTATGACAGTTGCCGAACATGGCCGGATTTTCAAGCAATGCTAGTAATATTGTCAACTTAACAGCTCAAATTCCAATTTATATTGAGTCATTAAGCGAATTAATTAACAAATTGTTTTCGTTATTAAACTACCAAAATTCTCATCAGTTTTATCATTTTATAAAATAATAAATGGAATGCTACTCAAATGAATTTGCCCTTGCCATTGGTAGGACTGTTTTGTCATCGCAATTTCCAATTTATTTATCTATTAGACATTATTTGTTCAGCAAAGGCGTCTTCTCTATTAGTTGTCAGGTTGTCATCAAGAGAATTTTATCACAACAAACGATGCTCTAGAAATCTAGATGAATTATCTTCGAAGCCACACAGAATGAACACTGCTTTGGAGATTTTTTAGAACAGATGGTAGTAACTTATAAAAGCGTAAAAACTTAAAAAAACACTTAATTGGAAATTATGACTCACGTTATGGCGTGACGGCCGTTTCACTCTCTTGTCTAGAGCATCGTCAGACGATCCACAGTACACTGATTTCAGGTATGAGTTTGAGGGTTATGGATGCTGGAAGAGTGAATGGGTGGGGGTATGAGTAGGCGGGAGGTTTGAAATTGGGATTATTTTGTGAAAAAGGGTATGTGAGAAGAAGTGGAGTTAATCATTTAAAATATTGACAGGTTGCTGTTTTGTGTGTTTGTAAATCTCTTATTGTTCTAAAACATTGAGTTTCTGGCTTTTGTGAGTGGAGTGAAGTGTGTCTAAATTAGTGTCAATGTCTGTATAACTGTGGCCTGTTGAAATGATGTGTTCAGCAAAAGTGGAATGTGAGTTTGAGTGTGAGATTGCTCTTGTGTGTTCTTTCAATCTAATGGTGAATGTCCTGCCAGTTTGATGACACTAATTTAGACACTTCACTCACAAAACCCAGAAACTCAATGTTTTAGAACAATATGAGATTCACATAAAGCAGCAACCTGACAACATTTAAAATGATCAACTCCACTTCCTCTCACAAACCCTTTTCGACGAAATAATCCCAATTTGAAACCTCCCGCCCACTCAACCTCCCCCCCTCTACTCCACCATCAAACCATCCATAACCCTCAGACTCATACCTTGAGTCAGTGTACTGTGGATAGTCTGAAAATGCTCTTGACAACAGAGTGAAACGGCCGTCACGCCATAACGTGAGTCATAATTTCCACTGAAAGTGTTTTTTAAGTTTTTGTTATATTAGTGGAAACAAGATGGATCTTCAACATAATCATTATAAAAGCGTTTCTGCTATTATGAAAATAAGAAGTAAAAGACATTGCAATGTCTTATTTGGAACCATATTTATTTGTTGAATTGGCACTATAAAAGTAGTATTTTTTTCAATTTTATACTACATCAAAATTTGTTGACAACTATTTATTTAAATAACAATATATAAACAAGAATTGTTTGTTTTTTGATAATACCTGTAAAAAATTTCTGATTTTGATCCTAAAACCTCATTTTCAACATCGAAAATCTGAAAATTTTCCCATAATGTGGGCTAAAATAAATGGATTTAGCTTTTCTAGACATAAGTCTAGAATCTCTTGAAATATCACTTCAGAGGGATTATTTATCGATTATTTTCCGGGGAGGACTCCCTGGCAGGGCTCATAACACCATCAACATTCCATAATTTCAAAATCCTTGTTATGCTAACTGACTTCTGCTTCACTAACCATTAAGAGCACCGCTCGTCACTGGTATTTTCAAGTATTCATCATTACTGGATAGGTCATTACAACAGGTCATATCTTTCCAAAATATTATTCATTTTTGGCAATTTTACAATGTAGGTGATCATTGAATTTGAATAGCACATCAACAGTTACCAATTTCTCATTAGGTGCTCAAGTCTCTACAAGCTAAGGTATAATTCTAATTGCTAATTAATGGGCTATGAAAAAATCATCATTTGACAAAATTAAGGAACTCAATTTCCCTTCCTTAGCCTAGAGAACAAAAGAGCGAATCAAGAAAGTCACCTCAATACAAAGTAATCTGGTCAACAGCTTGCATTTGTCAACAAGATTTGAAGCCTACCATTTTGGATTCACCAATATCATTTTAAATGGGATGCTGGTCAAGTGACATTCGATGCGAAATTCCAAGTGAAAAACAATGACAAACCCCTTTCTTGTATGGATCCCTTCATTTTTTAATTATTAGCATTCAAAAACAAAAAGATTCATCAAAAATTGGTTTTGCCATTGTTTTTGTCTTGAAATTTCACATCGGAATGATGTGTCACATGATCATTCAAAATAATAAAGTTTAATCCGATATGGTGGACAGAGTATTTTAAAGCACCAGAAAGTTGGATTTTCAAAACTATGCTGTTCAGTGTAGTAGGTTGTGCAATATATGAAGCCATTTCCATACTTGAAAATAACTTTACACATGGTCTATCATTGTAAGTTATTTACTACATTGTTCTTCAAGTTTTTTATTTAGTATTATTTTGTTGGAATCTATTAATTTTCATTTAGTAATCAATGGGTGATTTTTTCAGAATACGCAAATTGGTGTTACTTTCCAGAGGAATCTGAAGATTCCTTTATTGGCCATAACATGTAAGAAACAAGCTACTCTTTATTAAATATGAATACAATATAGTGCTAGGATACACCTGTGCTCCTCTACAGGTTTCAGGTTTCATTAGAGAGCTTGTGCAAATCACTGCTGAATTCCCTTTATGCTAATAAAACAAATCTTAAAACAAAAAATAAACCGACTTTAGTGAAATGATACTCAAACATTAAATACTCACGTACTAAAAAGTTTAAAATAAAAAATTTAAGTTACTTGAAACTGAGAAAATTTTAAATTTCATACAAGTAATCTTTTGAAGTCGGTTGAAAAGATACTCAATTATAGGCCAAAGTCACATGCACACTTGCTCTCCTACAAAAAATTGATGTACAATATTATTTTTATTTGATTTCTAACCTCATTTTGCATAGATCCTGACCAAATCATTGCTTACACTGTTAAAAAATAAATAATGTGGATGATTGGGCCTTCTTAATGTCAAATGCTTTGATTTTAAAATGTAAACAGTGACAGCACCAGCTGCCCAATGTTTTGATTCTCACTAGCCAAAACTAACCTAGAGCCAAAAGTGGAAATCTGTTCTACATCATCATTATTTTTATATTTGACCTCCAAACTTCAAAATCAATAGTGACCTCACTTGTACTATGAGGAAGCTATATAGCCTACCAAGTTTCAAGAGTTTAGAATCTTTATTTCAAGCACTAGGGCACAGATGGATGGATGAACAGACAATGGTACGATTTCAGTAAAGCACTGTCAAGTTCTTAATAATTGTTATCTCATTCTGTTCTCTGCTGTAAAATCACTTCCCGGTGGTTTGGAGCCAACCAAAAACTGTAGGCCCAACTCATCAATCACCATCATCCAACTCATTATCCATCATACTTATGATCATATCATAGGTCTCAGACCTGTGAAAAAATAAAATTGGATGACAAAATGTTGAGCAAAAAGCACTTAAATCTTAAAACAGGCTATCATTATTTTTAACAGGCTGTTTGACATTTCCATATGCTTTAAGTATGTGATTAGGTGATAAAATACCTTTTAATTAGCTGACTAAATCGCTTATCAATTACAGTACATGAATTTCTTTGGTTTTTTTAGATATGTAGAAAATTTACTACATCATCCAATGTATGTATCAAGAACGTTGATTGATACGGAAGGATATGATCTAAGAGTTGGATCAGCCACTGCAAGAAAAGTGGATGTATCACCTAGAACGTGAGAAATCTTTATATCTATATTATAATAGCAGTTTACCAGTGTGCAGCTGGTAATTAAAAATAATGAAGTCAATTTCCCCAATCCAGAGGCAGATTTAAAAAGGGGCACGGCTTCCAGGCTGATTCTCCCCCAAAATTCTAAAGTTTTTCTTTGAGTTTATCTTCCAATAGCTATTTGATATATGGCACTTGATGAATAGGACTCTGAAGTTATTAGGCTAAGGCATGTCAGTCTCAGCTTTTTTAATGAATATTAATTCTATATATTACGTCACATATTATATATTATATGTTGTAATCCTCAAACTGCTACAATGGTGCTGAAGACTATCGCAATGGCAGATATTGACAACAGCATTTAAAGCTGCTTTATTCTGCTGACAACAGCAGAATAAAGCTGATGGAAACTGATGAACGTTACTACACAAAAATATTCATTCACCACCGGGAATCAATCCACAGACCTCCCAATTGACCTGAGTGGTGCATATAAAAGTGGGTTAACATGTTAACACTTTCTGAACTGTCTACACCCGGTGTGTGAACAGTTTATAAACTGCTTAATATTTGTGGAAAAAAACTGTTTGAAGTACTATCTTCTACTTACAGCAGTACCTGTTTAATTTTTTGGAATCCTTCTTTTTACTGTATTTCTGTTCCCCTAAAGACCACATTTGCTTTGTATTTTGATGCTTTACTTTTTATGATAAATTCAAAGTCAATGTATGTGCGACCCAGAGTCACCTTCTGAAAATTACCAAGAATTATTTGAAACCAAAATTCAACTGAAAGTGAATGGAGATGGTAAATTCTACACCACCGAAACGATTGATGGGAATAAACAAATTTTCATTTTTGGAAAACCGTTTTTCACACTTATGAGCAGAGATGTTTGGTCCTGTTCATATTCACAGGTAAGCATTTCATATACTTTTTTCACCCAATGACATAATAAGAATGTTTTTATAATAATTTATATCTGCAGCTAATTTATAAAGTAAACATAAGAGGTTATAAAGCGATGTCAATACAGCTTACTCTATCCCATGAGTTATAAAACTAGTTGGTTAATGAAGCTATTTCAACACTAATGCCAGTGCAGGTCTAGACCAATCAGAATTCAGGATTTCTTCAAAACAGTGTCAAAATGAATGCTATATGCAATAGCCACATCAGATGATTTAAACATTTAAAAATACAATGTGATTTCAAACGGAACTATCAAGAACAATCACGCTTTGTAGGTTATGTTATATTTTGGGCAAGTTATCTGATGCATTGGTAAGTTGAATTGAATGTGATTTATTGGTAGTTTGAGATAAAATATTGTATTTTGCCTTAAAGCTTCTTGTGGGATGTTTAGATGAACACTTGCCTTGCCTGTGTTGTAGCTTACACATCTTACTCATTGTTAAAATGAAATCATTACATTAACTAATAATGAATTTCAAGCTGTTGATGTTTAGCAAGTGAGTTTGAAGTGACTGACAATTGAATAAACTGACAAATATACATAAACAGAATTTATTAATTTCGAATTCCTTTAATTGCTATTACTTTATACTGAAGACTTCCGCAATGGCGGATATTGACAACAGCATTGAACATTGATTCATCGATTCCCATCAGCTGTTCAATGCTGTTGTCAATATCCGCCATTGCGGAAGTCTTCAGTATAAAGTAATAGCAATTAAAGGAATTCGAAATTAATAAATTCTGTTTAGCAAGTTTCTGAAGATCTTCTGGTGAATTTCTTGATCGTTTTTTCACTTACCAGACTCACTGATTCCATTTTTCTCCTGCTGTGATGGATGTGTATTATTTGTACATATTTAGAATACAACTCTTAAGATCAGGACTATTCGCTATATGTTTGCCTATTAATCCAATAGATTAGATAATTTTTTCGCAATGTTTATTTTACAAGTTTAGTTAAAAATATTGTTATAGGCTCTAACACTAAAATGAAGCTAGCAACACTCAAAAGTAACACCTGAAACTTTATTAAAAATTAATTAACAGCTGACATTAAAGACTAATTATCACACAATAAATCAATGAAACAAACAGCTCAATAACCTTCAACTAGCACAGAATATTCAATCAATAACAAGATGAATCGCTGTCAAAAAATAATTAAGAACACTGTCAAGTTTCCTATCAATAACAATTAATAAACAATGTCCAATAAACTGTTCAGAAATAATTTAGCATAAACATAGAATATTTTCTCTCTCTTTTTTCCTCCTTATCACTATTATCTTTATCTCATTGTTAAGGAGGTACCTTATGGAGAAAATGACTGCGTCCGTCCAACCCTAGAGCAACTGCATGACAATCAAATCTGGAAATATCAATTTCAAAATTATCCATTAACTTTGTAAATAATATGCTTCTGTTGTGGTCTATAGCATACTGGAAACACGATTCAACATTCACCTCAATACATCTGACTTGTCTTATACTCCTTAACTGGAGTCTCCAAGACGTAATCTACAAAAAAAATAAATAAAATAAAAACATTAAGAAAATCTGTACAAAATAATTATCTCTAATTACCATTTCATCTTCTCTCATCATTCATATATCATCTTCATAATCATTCTATATATATTTTTATTCATATTTCAATCATCTTTTGTCAATCTTTTTCTCAAACCTCACTTTTTAGTCTCATTTTTAGTATTATACTGTACACTTTATGGTACATTCTCATTATCTTAATTAGCAATTCATAATGTAATATCACTCTACAATCTGAAGTCAATTGAATTAACTCAATATTTTGCTGAATTTAAAAATAACGAAAGCCAAATTTTCTTAAGGTTAAGTGCTTGAATGGACGAATTTTTGTCCAAACTTCGCCTTTTCATGTAAATGCATCACTTAGAATTTCATTTCATTAGCTCTACCCATTAGATCAATGTTAATATTTCCAACAAAATGTAAATAGTATCAACCAAATCTACTTTCTATGTGATGTTAAAATTTTGTATGTAAGTACACATTTGAAAAAAAAGTTGTAAATTTACCATGAATAAAGTAATCTAATCTTCTTCCGACTTCTTGTTTTCCTTCTTTACCATTTTTCCTTCTACTGCATTTTCCTCCTCATTCTTCCTACTTTCCTCCTTCAATCCCTTATTTCCTAGAAAAGGAAGAGCCCCCTCTTGTCTTTGATGTTTTCCATGATGAAATATGTACTTGATGAACAATCTAATATGCAAACTGACACTGTATTTCAATTGAATATATGATCTTCACTCACTCTTACTGGAGATACTGGAGGAATGCATTTCACTTCTAAAGAGGCCGACGAAGCTTCTTCTTAGAAGTGAAATGCATTCCTCCAGTATCTCCAATAAAAGTGAGTGAAAATCATATATTTAAATGAAATACAGGGTCAGTTTTGATTTTAGACAACCCCCTTTTTCAATTGTATGTTTTTTTTTTAAATGCCCGATGTAAGTAATGGTCCCAGCTCAAAGCAGGAGTCAATGATAATTAAAATCTTGCCATTTTACATAATAAAATAAGTGACTGTTATGGTGAACTTATGGTGAAACTTTAAAAACACATTTAAGTGGAAATTGTGACTCACGTTATGGCTTGACGTCCATTTCACTCTGTTGTGAAGAGCATCGTCAGATGACCTATAGTACACTCTTGACAACTCTACTATACTAATAACTATGCTCTTGACAACAGAGTGAAACGGCTGTCACGCCATAGCGTGAGTCACAATTTCCACTTAAAAGTGCTTCTTACTTTGATGGAAACAAGATGGATCTTCAACATCAGAACTCATTTTCTTTTTATTTATCTATTCATATTTCTAATGGAGATTTCGTAATAATTTTTAATACCAAATGATGGTATTTTATCCAATATAGTCTAATATTGCTGTAGTGATGTACTGTAGTATTCATATAACTTGGCAGCGTGTAGCAGATGGGACTTGCTATATCTGAACCCAACATACTGCTGCCAAGTTAGGCCTATATGAAAACTACAGTAAGTAGTGTAGAATAGTGTGAGCTGTTTCTAGTCAATTATTGTATACTTCATTCGCCTAAATTTATAGAAAATTATCATTTTCCAGATACAGAAAAATAATCTTAGAAGAGAATATTTTACATTGATCGAGAATAGACTGAAATTTTTTGTGCCTGTAAGGGAAATCGAAACTTATGATGGTGTAGAAATTACCGCAACTCGACTATCTTACAATAGAAAATCTGTTGATATTTTAGAGAAGAAATTTATTGCCTACAATACTCATCTTGGCCAATATGAAATGATCAGAAACAGTGAGTTGGATTTCACCATAATAATATCCTGTAATTAATTGAAAAAAATATGATCAAGGTTTTTTGATCTTCATGGAGCAAGTGAAGTCCTGGCTGGCACGTATTTTTTTAAATTACGTCTTGAAGACAGGTTATATATGGAGTACCGTTTAAGACAAATCAAGTCAGATTAACAATTATATATACAATATTAAAAATTCTTATTCACTAGTTACCACAATTACACTTTCATATAGTTGAAGTGAGGCTCAGTTTTAATATAAAAAATCAATCATTTATTTCTCTCTCAAAAAAAATTGTTACAAAAGCAAATGGAGCAGCTATTTACGCACTTGTTCTATGTAGAACGTTCCATTGTTTTCTCCCATGAAAACGTGACTTGACATCTGATCTTCACTCTCTTGCTTTTTACATGTCTTTGTCACTCTTATTCTTCAAGTGTGCAACTCTCTCACTCAATTGAATTTCTCAAGATTTCTACAGACTTCCGGAACAATCGAGGTCATGTTTTACTATATTCTGTGACCTTCCACAGCATTCTCGAAGCGTCGAGAAGCCGCCAGTTCTTGGAAGTATACAACTATAACAGCTATTTAAAGAAGTCCACATGAACAAGCGAGTTGAGTCTTACAAAAGCTTGCATGACAGTTAGTCTTAAAAGCTCATGTGTCATTCTTCAAGTGTGCAACTCTCTCACTCAATTGAATTTCTCAAGATTTCTACAGACTTCCGGAACAATCGAGGTCATGTTTTACTATATTCTGTGACCTTCCACAGCATTCTCGAAGCGTCGAGAAGCCGCCAGTTCTTGGAAGTATACAACTATAACAGCTATTTAAAGAAGTCCACATGAACAAGCGAGTTGAGTCTTACAAAAGCTTGCATGACAGTTAGTCTTAAAAGCTCATGTGTCAGATTGTGTTACAGATCTCGTGCCAGTGAAGTAAACAGTGCTCGATTCCAGTGTAAAGTGCAGAGACAAGTGTTTATTATTTGTGCAGCTTACTAATAGTTTAAAGACGTTCTGTCAAGTTATATTATTTGGGACTGTCAAATAACGAATTGGACTGTGTTTGTAAGTGATTAGTTGCTCTTTTTATCATTTCTTTCTACGTTATTGTACAGTTTATTGGACTCTTGTTTCTTTTATTATTCATCAACCTGTAATCAATTATTCATTAATTCTTGTAAATAATTACTGAAAATAAGTATCAGCTTGTCATTTGTTAATCTGTTTTTCTTTATTAATTGAACTCACAATTAGTGTGTGTAAATAGACTAATTTGTGTAAATAAAGTGCAAGTGTGAACTTTAGTGTTACCAGCCTTATTTTAGCCATTAGAACCCGTAACAATATATATAAATAATACAAAATGAAAGGAACTCTAGTACCCTACGAAAAGCTTTATCAACTAAGAATTTTTTCAATTGTATTTAAGATACTTCAGTATTTTCAAGACTAGAAACTATGGTCGCTTGTTATCGTTTCCTACCAATTAACTAGGTTTTTGTTTGAAAATAGACTACTATTGTGGCTCAAGTAATAATCTCCTCGGCTTCGTGTATTATAATCATGTACTTTAAAATTTTGGTTTATATAACTTTTTTACATTAAAGGTAACTTCATACACATACAAGCAAGGTGCAGTGTTAGGAAACTAGAGGGCGTATCTATGAGCATTCCTTCAGTTGACTCGAGGGACTGCATTTAGAACAGAGGCATTAAGAGTCCCTCGAGTCAAGAGACACTGAAGGAAAGTTCATAAATACGGCTTCAAGTCTCTTGGATAGCGGCCTACAGTGCAAGCAATACTTTGGTCATGATCTGTTTAAAATGGCCCTTGAGGACGGAGCCCTCACAATAAAATTGAAATTAAAAAAAAATTAATTTTTGAAATCTTTCAACGTTGGAAGTGTCATACATTATAGACGAAAGGTGATTTGAATGTTGACTTGGACTCAATACATTGAGAAAAAATGTTGTAAAATTATTTTTTGGAGGATGAAGCCCACATAGGTCTGAGACCTATTTTTAACAGTTGGATGATGGTGATTGATGAGTTGGACCTACAGTTTTAGGTGGGTTCCAAACCACCGGGAAGTAATTTTACAGCAGAGAACGTGTCCAGCGACATCTTGCTAGATTAAATGAAAAAAAGTTACTTTTCACAGCTTACCATGGGCTATTACTGTCACATATCAAGTATGCTATCTTAGTATGGGGTAATTCATCAAAACAAAACCTTGATAGGGTGTTTAAGATCCAAAAGAAAGCGGTTAGGTGTATAGAAAGAGTAAACAGATTAGAATCATGTAGGTCATTGTTCAAGAGATTTGGTCTCCTAACTGTACCCTTCTTATATGTGTATGAAGCTATTTTATATGTAAAAAGAGTGATATTAACCAAACCCTTGATGTATACGATTATAATACAAGACGCTGAGGTGAGTCACAATAGTAGCTTATTCAAACAAAAAACTTAGTTATATTGGTAGGAAACTCTACAACAAGCTACCGCAGTTTTCAAAGGGTCTTCAAAATAGAGAAATATTTTTAAAAAACAATATTGAAAAAATATTCAGTTAATGAAGCTTTCCATAGTGTACAAGAGTTCCTCTCACATCAAAATTAAGTCTCACCTCAACTAATAAATTGATATATTAATATTATGGTAACTAGTGTATAAGATTGTATAATTGTTAATCTGACTTGTCCTACACTTCTCAACTAGAGTCTGCAAGACATAATCTACAAAAAAATTGGTGCTTTTTCATTTACCAAGAACAACCTGCTTGCATTTTTATTTCACATTTTTCAATATTAGAGTATAATTTCAATATTATAGAGATAGATACGGCTCTCTTTTCCAAGCACACGGCCTTATTTCACAACTCACAACCAAAGTTATTATTAATATGATATTAGAACTTGATAGACTATCATATCGTTATTGAGTATCGAAAAATGTATGATATCGCAACAACCCTAGCCGGTATAGTAGGATATTGGAGTTTGACTTACATATGTAATCTTCTAGTTATCTTTAAATTCATATAACAATATTATTTATTAATTTCATTTTCTGTTCCTTTTTGTTTCCTATGTATATTACATGACCTATTTTGTTTTCTCTGGGTTCCAGATTGTCAATTTTCTATTGCTCGCCAAAGCAGTGAGACCAATAATGTGTGAGTAATCTCAACCAAGTCATTGTTTCAGTTTTTATTTTTTTCATGAATTTATTATGTATAAGTGTGTGGCCAATAAATAAATTGAGTTCTCTTGCTAAAGAGCAACAATTTAATAAAATTTCAAAATCTTTCAATTCACTCTGGTAGTGTTAACACGCATCTCACCTCATCTGTAGAGCTGTAGAGCCCTGTCAGCTGATGCAGTGATGTCATCCGGGTCTCTTTTCACTATCTTGCCTATCTTTTACATGCATAACTTTATAAGTATTTTCTCAATATATATATATATAATTTTCAAGAAACTTGGACGTTTCCTATGGTTTATAGTAGGCCTATATTTAATCATTAGATAGGCATTGTTGGTACAATCATACAAATTATTTAATTCAGAGCACTCAATAATGTTAAAGCACATACATCACATCAAGGATATAGTAGCCTACTTCTCGAGTATTCAATAGCTATTTGTGTAACTAGAGTGCGTTTTTCTGCATCAAGAGAAACAGTTTTTTCACAAGCCAAAGGCGAGTAAAAACGTTTCTTGAGTGCAGAAACAATACTTTGCGCTCATATTACACATTAAATTTTTCCTACAGTTACGTATAAAGTAATTTAAAAAGAACAAAACAGGACATACATAACCTGACAATTCCTCACATAACCTATCTTCGAATCAAATCGATTTCAACAACAACTATTTCACAGCTGAAGCAGAGTAGCCAACCTATTTTTGAATGCAGAATAGGGAACCTGCGTATTACATGCTCGCTATTTTGTGTTGTTAGGTTGCAAATCTGGAGTGCGGAAAAGTACTTTCCTACACTGGAATTCACTTACCCGCACTGGTGCAGGAATAGACTATTTTGCATGCTACAGTTAGTGCAAAAATAGGCACTTTTTTGGGGCACTGTAGGAAAAAGTTATTTTATTCGTCTATAAATTCACTTCAACTAATTTCCAAGTACTGGTGAAACTTAATTTCTAGTTTTATTTTTGGAAATTGATTGGAGAAAAAGATATTTAATTAACATTAATCAAATAATTGATCTTCAACTAATCAAATATTATAGTTGCTGGAATTGCATATCTATTTCTCCAACCAATTTACTTTTGAAATTAAATATTTAATCTTCCACAGTACTTGAAAGTTAATTGAAGTGTTTTGAACACAAATAAAGAAACTTAAATACCTGAGAAGTGGGTACCTACAGTACTATCCTTGATATGAAGTACATTCTATAACTATTCATATGTATAAACTTGCTGTGCATAACTGACAGGTCAGTTCTGCACAGCAAGTTTATACATATGAATAGTTCTACTGCATTTCACAAAAAATGGTTAGGCCTATCTACAACAATAACATTCTATAACATTATCGAGTGCTCTGAACTAAATAATTGTATCATTGTACCAAACATACTGTAGATTACCAGATAAATGTACCATAAACCAGACGAGACGTACAAGTTTCTTGAAAACATACAGTATATATCATATTCTGAGAAAAATACTTATAAAGTTATGCAATTTAACATGTAAAATATGGGCGAGATTGTAAAAAAAAGACAGACTCACAGCATCAGCAGTACTGACTGTAGCTTGCTACTGCGCATCATGCTGTTGAAAACTATCTTATTTCCTAATTACCTTGGTTGAATCTATAGTTTAATTCGTTTTCCATTAGGCCTACGCCTACGTCTACTGGAATTCCAATCAAGAAGACTGCAGAAGATACAGTTTATTCGAATCTTCAGATTGGGAAAAGTCTTAAAGTGACCGACACAATAGAAGGGCTTGATCCCAGTGCAGTTAATACTTTGCAAATTGGTTTAGGACCCTATGTGATGAATTTCAGTGCTGCACCTCTTATAACCAAGGGGAAAAAACACCATGTAGCTGAGTAAGTATTATATACATTATATATTTTTTAGAGGATGAAGGTCTGAGATTGGAGATTGATGAGCTGGACCTACAGTTTCAGGTTGATTCCGAACCTCCGGGAAGTGACTCTCATTTGTCTATGTCTATGCTATCTATCATAGAGTGTAGTTATTGGAGGCTAGAATAAAGTAATGTCATAACAGCTGCCTTATCCACGCCTCATCAAAAGCATTGCATAATGAAACTATCATAACACTGTTGTCAATTTTCGATTGATAAGGGATCAGCTGAATCAGAAATTTCAAAATCAAAATGTGTTTGAATTTCATTTCAAGCCCACAACCGATCGTCAACAATCATGCATTCTAGGTTATGGTAGTTTGAGAAAGTTGTCAAAGTGATTGGTGAGTGAATGTGAAAGTAAGTTATTTGCAGCCATTAATAGAATAGTGTATGCAACGATGTATTCAACCTTTAAAAGGCTGTGTGCAGGGTTTTTGGTCATAATCTTTTCAAAATTTCTTGCATAGGAGATAATTAGGGCTTTGAAGTGATATCTTTTGCTGTGAGGAAATTTTTTGTCTTCAATTATTTTGTGAAATATGGGGGTTCAATTTTTGTTGAAATTTTTCGGTTTTTGGGGGCAATTGACCTATTCTACAAGTGTTTTAGACGTTTGATGAATATTCTTTAACTGGAAGACATATTGAGGAAGAAAATGAGATAATTTTTATTTGAATCTAACAAAATGTTTATTCAAAATAAATTTTCGAAAAAATGAAATTCATTAGATTTTGTTCCGGTATGCCAATGGACTGTATGCAAATTTTATTTTTATTCATCAATATTACAGGTCAAATTTCTAATGGGATTTCGATAAGCCCAAACGAACCCATATAATGCAATGCACAAACTTACAGAAAGAATAACTGAATCTTCTACTCACCAATCTGTCGCATGTGCTCTTCTTCATATGGATTGAGAGATAAAGCCAGGTATTTGGTATGGAGAAGGAGGGTAAAGATTTAGGAAATTGAAAGGTATTACACTCTCTCACGTTAGCAGTTTCCATAGGTTATAGCTTCTGGTAGATTCGACGATCATAAGAATTTTCTCTCAGCTCACGCATACACATCATATTGGATTCATTTTAATTTCAAATAATTACAAATTCACTTTACTAATACGACTATTGAAAATTGATTTCACACATATTGAATGAACACTTAACAAATAACCAAAAACTCCCGATCAGAGACAAAAAACAATGCTCAGTTCGACATTTTGCAAGCAAGCAGAGACGAGAGCGACAGTTGGATTCAAAACACACCGTACACAGAAAACTGAACTGCGCCTGCCCCAACAATTAGCAATAAGAATAATAGCCACCAGAGTGCAGCAGGTCATGGACTGACCATCTAGACTGCGAAAATTCAAAACACTACTATTCCTTCTGCGAGAACATACCCCCGCCTCTGAAAAACTATTTTTCAGCCAGGCTAGAGGCTGCAAACAAATGACAAACAACAAAAAAAAAACCAACACCAAAAATACAAACAAGACAAATAATATGACAACGTACGGCTATAAACCAAAAACAACCCATGAATTATTGGGTGGGTAGCGGGTACAATTTTGTAACCAGTCTCTTGAAAATCCCCGGTTTTAGTCGAACACTAGCCACTTGAACCTGGCCGTCGTTTCCAGGGAACACCTGTTCGATAACTCCTAGTGGCCACTAGGAGGTAGATTGGGTTGGTCGACCACCACCACTGTTCCCACGGCAAGAGAAGGAGACGTCTTTGACCACTTTTTTCGGCATTGTAACTCTTGGAGATACTCTTTTCTCCATCTGTTCCAGAACAATTTAATCAATTGAGATACAAGTTCGTATCGAGTGAGACAATTCAATGAAACATCAGGTATCTCTCGAGTTGGAAAATATTTTAATGGCGTCAACGTCAAGAAGTGGGCAGGCGTTAAGGCGAGTGGCTCACGCGGGTCCTCACTCAGCACACACAACGGCCTCGAATTCAGAACACCCTCAATCTGGACTAATACCGTGTTCAATTCTTCGTATGTGAGGAGTTGATCGCCAACCACCCTATACAAATGCGACTTTACTGACTTGATATTCGCCTCCCAAATACCTCCAAAGTGAGGGGCCCCGGGGGGAATGAACTTCCAATCAATCCTATAATCGGACAGTTGATTAATCAACGTGTTTTGAAATTCAGAAGAGTTCAACAATTTTGACATTTGTAGTAATTGCTCATGAGCTCCTACAAAATTTGTCCCACAATCAGAATGCATTACTCGACAGGGTCCGCGACGGGATAGAAAACGACGAAAGGCGGCCAAAAACATTGGGGTAGACAAATCAGAGACGAGTTCAATGTGCACGGCCTTGGTTGCCATACAAACGAATAAACAAATATATGCCTTAAAAATACTAGGATTTTGACGTCGAGCCATAGTGATGCGGATGGGGCCCACATAATCAACTCCGCAATTTTCAAACGGTTTGCATTGAGAGACGCGACAGGCGGGCAGATCTCCCATCTTTGGGACAGAGAGATTACTAGGCCGAGTCCGAAAACAACGATTACATTTAAAAATACGATTACGAATTATTGTGCGAGCGGATAGAATCCAAAATTTCTGTCTTATTAGTGACAACAACAATGACGGTCCAGCATGACAATTCTGGAGGTGATAATAATCTATCAACAACAATACAAAAGGATCCAATTTCGGCAAAATCATTGGATGACAGTTTTCAAAGTCAAGGCCGGCGCGAGACAACCGACCACCCACGCGGATCACACCTCTATCCAGCAATGGTGACAAACGACGTATACGGGTAGAGCAATCTTCTCCCTTCTCCAAATGTACAAATTCAGACGAAAAGTGTATTTTTTGTACAACTTTACAAAGATACAACTCTGCGATATTAAAATCGGATTCTCCTGGTCTTGGTAATATCCGCAATGTTTTCAAAATCAGTACAATGACCCTTAATAACCGGCGATAATCAGAGCAGCATTCAATCAACGAGTAGACTGCATTATTATGACAATTTTTAGAGTGAGTGACTGTCAACGTAGTCGAGCTCTTGACTTCAGGTGGATTGACTATCTCCTCCAATTCAAGTTTTGTTTTGACAGATTGGTTTCTACTTTCTTGCAGATTTGACGCCTAGTGGGACCGGACTCATAGTAATCCAATGAGGAACAGAATGCCATAGTTTATTATTTATACGCTCACTCGGTGACAAACCTCTCGACAAGCAATTGGCGGGATTTTCGACTCCGGAGACGTGCATCCAACGATGCACACAACAATCTTGGATTTTCGAAACCCGATTGGCTACAAAAGTCTGCCACTTGGCCGATGGAGAATTGATCCAATACAGAGCGACAGTGGAATCTGAGAATGCCACAACACGAGACACATGACGACGACTGCTAACAATAGACACCACACTATTCAGCAACTCAGCAAGTAAGAGTGCTGCACACAGCTCTAAGCGGGGAATTGACACGACCTTGGACGGCGCAACTTTAGATTTTCCGCACAACAAGGTCACCGTGGGAGCGTTGACCCCACTTTGTGACTTGAGATAAACAACCGCACCATAACCCGACTCCGAGGCGTCACAGAATCCAATCAGTGTGAGTGGCGAATTGTCGAATATTCCAACATGTCGCGGAAATGCAACATTCAACAATAAATGCAGTTCCTTTTGACAGTTCTCCCAACGTGTGATTATATAAGTGGGGGTTCTTCATCACAACCTAATCCTAATCTCCACAATTCTTTGATTAAGCACTTCAAATATAAGGTGAATGGTGAAAGGAGTCCCAGAGGGTCAAATATACGAGCTACGACTGACAGAATAGTATGCTTGGTGGCAATTACCCTGTTACAATTGACTGAAAAATGAAATAAATCCGTACTCGGCTGCCAATGAAGACCGAGGATCGCCAGTGAATTTTCCGCCTCAAAATCTTTCGAGGAAAATGACTTTTCTGCTTCGGAAAATCTTGCTAACATTCCCGGCGAGTTGGAAGCCCACTTAGTCAATTCAAACCCTCCGACTTGGAACAATTGTTTTGACTGGTTATATAATTCGGTGGCCTCCGACAACGAACCAACGGAGGTGACTAGATCGTCCATGAACATGTCCTGCGGTATTCTCGCTTTAGCCGCCGGAAAATTCTCACCTTCTTCTTCTACCAGCTGGTGAACCATTCTACGCGCCAGATAAGGAGAGGACGTGATTCCGAAAACAACACAATTAAGTTCATATGTTTCGATTGGCTCTGCTGACGAAAATCTCCACAACACACGTTGATATTTACGACACGACTCATTGACCAGAATTTGTCGATACATTTGTCTGATATCAGCCATCAAAGCTACCGGAAATAGACGAAAATTTAACAACAACAATACAAAAATATCCGTCTGTAACTTCGGACCGGAGTGCAATACATCATTTAATGACAAACCAGATGCACTCTTAGCTCCCGCATCAAACACTATTCGGATTGGCATACTGATACTACTCGCTTTCATGATAGCGTGGTGAGGTATATAGTAACCGCTTCTATCACTCTGGTCTTCTACCAATGACATGTGACCTTGGCGCAAATAATTCACTAAAATCTCATGATAAGACAGACCAATCTTGTTATCACGTTCGAGGCGTTTCTCCAAATTTAGAAACCTCCTTTCTGCTACAGTGTATGAGTTTCCTAAGCTACTAGGCGGCTCCACAAACGACAATGACACAACAAAGCGCCCGGATTCCACACGACGTACTGAAGTCTTGTAATTATTCTCACACTCGACTTCATCTGGTTTCAGTGGACGACTCGATTCAGGACATGTTTCCATTTCCCAAAATTTCTGAACTAAATTGTCCAGTGATGGACTACAGATTGCGGTTAAACAACTTGAAACACTCTTTGATGAAGTCAAGATCGGCGCTTTTCCCATCAAAATATGACCAAATACACTATTTACTGTCATAAACCCATGTGGTTCACTCTGACAAGTATTTTCCCGAAACAAATAATCAATTCAGCGCCAATTATACCGTCTACTCTACTAGGGAGATAAAATTTCTCGTCTGCGAGTGTGAGGCCTTCCAAATACTGTAACTTGGATTTATCAATCTCATACGATGGTAATTTATCCACAATACTATCCACAATTAAAGCTTCAATGGAAAAATTGATATTAGCATCCAATCTCGATTGAATGGAGACAAAAGTGCGACCACGTACCGCGCTGGTGCCACCACCAAAACCACGAACAACCGTCTTCATAGACGTGATAGGCAGACGCAAACGTTTACACGTTTTTGCTGTAAGAAAATGACACTGACTTCCAGAATCAACTAACAAGCGTATGTCGCACAACTTCCCACTACAATCTCTCACATGCGCCGTGACTGTAGACAATAGAACGATGGAGTTGTTTTCATTCAACGCCGTCGAACAACAACTGATAGGAGGAGTATCATCCTTTTTACTAGCCGAATTATTGACACCTGTCGTAGGGTGTGACCTGGACCCAAAATGTAACAACGTATGATGGGATTCTTTACACTGAGAACAATTAACTTGACTCTTACAATCCTTGCTCAAATGATTTGTAGCCAAACACTTAAAACAACAAAATTTTCCTTTCACCAAGTTATAGCGGTCCCAGGGCGACAATTTCAAAAAACTATGACAATCTATCAAATTATGACCAGTCTGCGAACAGCTCAAACAAGTGGATTCATTACAAGCACGATTCGATTTTGGTTTATTAGGCTGAACCAACAAAACTTCTGACCTATTACTATCTCTTTTTTGTTTCCCTACATTCACAAAATTAGTAGGTTTCTCATCTGATGGTAGAGTTCTAATCTGTGTCTGAACAAACGCAACTAGATCGTCATACGTCGGCATTTCTTTGTCACGCATAGCCGATTCAAAACTCCGACAAGTGGTTGAGTCTAACAATTTCAGACCGTGATACAACAGAATTACATCCGTCATATTAGTACCTTTCAATCGTTTCAAAGCCGTAATAGGGCCGCAAAAATGATCTAAAATAGACACAAGACCTGACCTTGATTCTGATTTCAAACTCCTAAACTCAAATATTTGCTTCAAATACGCATCTACCTGGGATCTAGGATCATTGTAACGACTCAATAACGCTTCCCAAATAACTGGATAATTCGTTGCAAGAGGGGGTAAGTGTCTACAAATATTTGAAGCTTCACCCGATAGTTTTGAAACCAAGTATTGAACTTTCTGTTGGTCAGACAAGGAATTATTCTCATGAACCAATGCCTTAAACAATTCATAGAAAACAGACCAGTGAGCCTGTTCACCATCAAATTTGGGTAAATCTATTTTAGGTAAAACCGATTCCGATTGTACTGTGGAAGCTGTCGGTTGTACAATGGCCGGTGTTGCTTTTCTATTTAATTTGTCGGCGGCTTCCTCAATGAATGCTACCAATTCTAAATGAGAATCATTGAAAGTGGGTTTATACTCTTCATCTTTTTCTAATTCTAATTCATGAAGAGTCATTTCAGCTTTCTCATAATCGGCGACTGTTTGTGACACAGCTCTATATAAAGTAAGAAATTGTTTAGCAGTACTTGGATTGGTAATCCCTTTTGAAAGGTCATATACACGTTGCAGCCTTGCAAACAATTGTTGTTTCTTTGACTGATGTAGCCTAATAGATTTTTCCAATTTGTCACCCATTTTGACAAACTAATAAACAACCAATACAAAAAACAAATACTTCCAAATTGGAAGATACAATACAAAAACAAGAACAAACGCAATTCAGTGATCAATTCCGTGACAAATGGAATTATCATCCATGCGATTACAAAATTCAATTCCTACAATTTTATTGAACAAATAATTGTAAGCTGATCTTTCACTATTAAGATAAGGTAGCTTATCGTTTTTCAAAACAACGCTTGGCGACACGAAGCAATTCCTAGCTTGCAACAAGCTGTGCATGTACCAACACAAAGCTTGAACAAGCTCAAACAAAAAACACGAACAACATGACGTATCCATATACGTGTGAAATCAATTACAAAAAGACAAAAACTAATTCAAATCTGGCGCGGAGACCAAATGTTCCGGTATGCCAATGGACTGTATGCAAATTTTATTTTTATTCATCAATATTACAGGTCAAATTTCTAATGGGATTTCGATAAGCCCAAACGAACCCATATAATGCAATGCACAAACTTACAGAAAGAATAACTGAATCTTCTACTCACCAATCTGTCGCATGTGCTCTTCTTCATATGGATTGAGAGATAAAGCCAGGTATTTGGTATGGAGAAGGAGGGTAAAGATTTAGGAAATTGAAAGGTATTACACTCTCTCACGTTAGCAGTTTCCGTAGGTTATAGCTTCTGGTAGATTCGACGATCATAAGAATTTTCTCTCAGCTCACGCATACACATCATATTGGATTCATTTTAATTTCAAATAATTACAAATTCACTTTACTAATACGACTATTGAAAATTGATTTCACACGTATTGAATGAACACTTAACAAATAACCAAAAACTCCCGATCAGAGACAAAAAACAATGCTCAGTTCGACATTTTGCAAGCAAGCAGAGACGAGAGCGACAGTTGGATTCAAAACACACCGTACACAGAAAACTGAACTGCGCCTGCCCCAACAATTAGCAATAAGAATAATAGCCACCAGAGTGCAGCAGGTCATGGACTGACCATCTAGACTGCGAAAATTCAAAACACTACTATTCCTTCTGCGAGAACAGATTTAAAAAAAGTTTTCGAAAAAAACCAATTGTTTCATTTGAGTAAAAAAGTCAATTATTTCTCAAGGTGTGTCTTCTAGTTATAGAAAATGTATCAAAACTTTAAATTCACTTGTAGGTGAGTTTCAATTGAGGTTTCAACCGAAATATTTAAACTTCGAACCCTCACATTTCACAAAATAATCGATAAAAGAGTATTTCTCACGGCAATAGATATAACATTTCAAAACCCTAATAATATTCAATACAAGAAACTTCGAAAAAAGAATTATGACCAAATACCCTGCGCTCAGTCTTAAAAGCCACTCGTTAGAAGCTTAAAACATTTGCTTGGTTTGTGACCCAGGTTACATCTCACTAGTGGCAGAAATATGTATATATTTTTTTTGAGGATGAAGCCCACATAGGTCTGAGACCTGTGCGTGGGGAATGAGTTGGATGATGGTGATCGATGAGCTAGACCTACAGTTTTAGGTGGGTTCCGAACCACCGAGAAGTGATTGAATAGATACCAGCTACGGCTCACGTCTATCACTTCCCCATTTACAATCGTTGCTTGACTTCTAAACCAGTCTCCTTTCTGCCAATTTATAACTCAGTTTCGTGAAATTTTACTTATTTCATTACAAAGAAGAGAACATATTCGATATTACTGACTAGCAGATACTCGATTCAATTACTGAATCTGGATTCTGAGTTTCTAGTGCATGATTATAACTTATTTACTAATTCAATTTAATAGTCAATTTTTCTCATGCACCTTAGCTTCAATCTTCTACTTCTACTTCTCTTTCTCTTTCTAATCCTCCTTTTTCCTTCTCTTTTACTCCTTCTCCTACTCTCGTTCTTCTCTCTCCTCTTCTCCTTCTTTTTCTCTTTCTTCTGCTACTCATTCTTCTTCTTCTCCTGCTCAATTGAATAGTCTATTTTTCTTATGCACCTTGCCTTCAACCTTCTTCTTATTCTTCTTTTTTTCTTCTTCTTTTTCTTCTTTCTTCTTCTCTTCTTCTTCTACTCCTTCTTCTTCTACTTCTTAATAATTTTTGTCACACTGGAGCACAAGAGTTCCATCAACAGAGAAGAGCATCAATATTTTTATCAGATACTGACGTTTCCACATTGGCCTAGGCTACATGCCCGATTCTTTACATTTTACTATCATTCATATAATATTGTTATTCTAATTTGTGTTTTCAAGTTGCAAATTGATGAAGAAAGGAGACTATGACCGACAATCAGTGTTGCCTATTTTCACTGTTAAACCCGAGACTGATGTCGTTCTTGAAGAGTCAGAGATTATCATAAATTATCAGAAAAACGAATATGAGAGATATTTCAGTTCTGTGGCTGAAAAAGTCTGGACATGCACCAATCGAGTTGATGTAAGTGTGGCCAACGACATTCTCCTCCATGTCTGACTCAATCAAAACTTATCAGACTTTGATAATTTACCTGGTTTAGTGTATAGCCATGCTCAAATTATGTTATAGGGTTGTAATACTAAAATAATGCTGGCAACGCTTAAGAGTAACTCAACAAACCTTATTATTAACACTATTAACTCACAGCAGACTTTGATATGTAATTATCACACAATAAAAGAAACAAACAGTTCAATTACTTCCAACTTGCAATGAATATTTTGATAATACTAAACCAAAACTAGTTAATAACATTACTGTCAATTAGGCTGATCAGTAACAACCAATAATAAACTAAACTCTCACTGACACTAGTCCAGAGGAAGTGTGGTTATCACCAAACATCTTATCACAATTAAGTTACAGGCACAGTTATTATCACACTTGAAACGCTGAAACAAAATTGTACTGTGTACAGCACTGCGTTGTACTGGTTCAACATAAGAATGTCAATCTGCCTTGGAAAGAACTGTCACACATGAACTTGTTGTCAGGAGAACTGAATCAAGCAAACGTTTCCTATTTATAAAGATCATTTTTCCCAGAGAGCTCTAGAAAAGATATTTCCATTGACATAATATTTTTCAGAAGAAGATAGAATGAGATAGAATCCTCCAGGTTCACATTTAATGGACGAGAGTGAGCAAGAGTAAGCAGACACTGAGAAAAACAATTATCTTTGAATTGTTTACTTAACAAACATCAGACCCTTGTGCAAATAGAACACTTCTGCTTGTGCAAATGAAGTTATTCAAACAAGTTACTCATCTTATTCTTGTGCTCATCGTTACATTACTTCAATAATTTAAGATTCTACATGAGAAAAAAATGATTTCATAAGTCTTAACGAATCAGAGACAAAAAGTAAGTGATAATCAAATTAATATAAGTCTTAAGCTACACCCAGAATCATATCTGAAAGTTTTTACCCAGAAATGTGCAGCACTCCTGTCTATTTTCAAATTCAAAGTCTCTATCTGAAAAATATGCCTTTTATTGTGGCTTAAGATGAAATTGGATTTGTCAATCTTAGCTACTAGAAAGGCTATATTTTTGCTTTTTTTTCAGAGGATGAAGTCCACATAGGTCTGAAACCTTTGCGTGGGTATTAAGTTGAAGGTGATTGATGAGTTACACCTAAAGTTTCAGGTGGGTTCCGAGCCACCGAGAAGTGATTTTACAGCAGACAACCCAGTCTTTTTCTGCTTTCCAATCCAATAGGTCACCCTTATAAAAGGGGCTTGTATCACTTTTAAAAATAAACGTCTTTACTGAATGATGGTTCAAATGCTTGCGAGGTTGCTCAAAGGTGCCCTAGACAGTATACACACTCACCTATGCATCCAGAGTCAGTGTAGTTGCCTGAGGGGGGTATGTGGACTGTCAAGCATAGAGCTTCAGACTTTGTTCTGGTGAGCTATGCAAATTAATAAATTCTTTCAGCTTAGTGAGAAAAGCAATCACAATCCACCTCACTCCTCGTCTTTGTAGACCAAAACATATAATTTTATGGTCTGAGTAGTCACAATTAACTAATCGATCGATAAACAATAAACTTATGAATAAAAACTAATGATTCATTTTACAGAATTTCGCATTTTTGAGAGTTGTCCATGGGCATCGTCTGAATGACAATACGCCATGTGCTATTGGGAGGATTGAATACTTACAAAGAGATCATGCATGGATTGAGATCCAAAATCGTGGAGCGGTAGTGAAAATTATAGAAACTAAGTACCTGGATGCAAATACATACAATATATTCCAATACGGTTAGTTGCTGAGAATTTATTGTTGATATTTAGCAAGTAGTTTGAAATACTTTGCATTATAGTCTGTCAACTCATTCTTGGCAGCATGCAGAAACACATTTTGTTCTGTTTCCATGCAGCATACACAGTGTTACAAGTGACTGTACTATCAGAACTATACCCTGTTCATGGAAAGGTGAGACAAACCAAAACAAACATTTGCGTTTGTGTGAGTGAAAATGTTATGACTCATATCCGCTGTAGACTGTTCAATTAATTTCTACCAGTTCACAATGAGTTCAGTGTCACAGTCGCAGTGTTGCATATCGCCATTAAATCATTTTTTAATAATAACTGACGGATCATCATCATTTTTAGAAGGTTTTTATAAATTTTTGCACTGATTCTGAATCTGCAATCAGAATTCTTGTTCCTATACAGAGATAGGAACTTGTAGGAATACTAGCAACTGATAAAAATAGACGTTCGGCGGCGACTGTGAATCAGTCTTGTTGTTCGAAGATACAATCCCGCATGTACATCGTTGTTTACATCGTCTCATTCCTTCCCATGAACACAGTATAGTTATTCATCATATGTGACAGAGTATACAAAAGCATCTAACAGCATAGACTAGTAGCATTAGCAGAGACTCATAATGCGCTGGACAAATTTATACAACTGCCAAGAATAAGCTGACAAGCTTTGGCGGCCGCTTTTTTATAGTGGCAGTCATCCAGTCAAATAAAACCATTAAACATATTAAAAAAAAATTTAACAAAAGCTTTTTTTTAGATTACGTCTTGAAGACTCCAGTTAAGGAGTATAAGACAAGTCAGATCAACAATAATACACTAGATACCATAATTACTATATCAATTAGTTCAGGTGAGGCTTAATTTTAATGTCAAAGGCACTCTTGTACACTATAAAAAGCTTTATCAACTGAATATTTTTCAATTGGTTTTTAAACGTTTCTATATTTTCAAGACTCTTTAAAAACTGCGGTAGCTTGTTGTAGAGTTTCCTATCAATATAACTGGGATTTTGTTTGAATAAGCTACTATTGTGACCCACCAAGTGATAATCTCCTCGGCTTCTTGTATTATAATCATGTACATCACGATTTTGGTTAATATCATTCGTTTTTACATATAAAGTGGCTTTATACACATATAAGCAGGGTACAGTTAGGAGACCAAGTCTCTTGAACAACGGCCTACATGAATCTAATCTATTTACTCTTTCTATAAACCTAACCGCTTTCTTTTAGATCTTAAACACCCTATCAAGATTTTGTTTTGATGAATTACCCCATACTAAGATAGCATACCTAATATGTGACAATAAGAGCCCATGGTAAGCTGTAAAAAGTAACTTTTTGTCATTCAATCTAGCAAGCTGTCGCAGGACAGATACCCCAGATGAAATTTTACAACATACTTTCTCAATGTATGGAGCCCAGGTCAATCGTCTATCCAACAAAACTCCTAGAAATGAAATTTTTTCTTTCTGGTCTAATTGATTATTGTTTACAAACACGTTTATAGCCCTATCTTCATTTAAATTATGTTTGTTTTTGAATTGAAGGTATTGGAATTTTTTACTAATTATTGTTACTGTAATTTCAACTGATTTAGGAATTGGACAATAGACTGCACACCTATATGGGCACTTATTTCTAAATTATCTAGAATGGAATTGCTGAGAATGAGTGATGTATCATCGGCAAATAAAAGGGCTCTACCAATAATTAATTCTTTAGGTAAATGGTTGACATATAACAAAAAAAGCAATGGACCTGGTATTGACCCCTGAGGAAGTCCAGCTTGAACCTCTAATTTATTAGATTCATTCTTCACTATACTATTCCTAACAACTGTAGTTAGTTCTACACATTGTTTTCTCCCAATAAGATATGATTCAAACCATTTCATTTCAACCCCATTTACACCTACATTTTGCAGTATTTCCAATGAAGTTCTATGATTAACACAATCAAATGCCTTTGACAGATCTAAGAAGATTGCAGTAGCTTTATCACCTGAATCTATTATATCTATTAGTTTTTCAACTAGAGAAACTATGGCTGTCTTTGTTGATCTCCCTTTCTGGGAACCATTACTAATGGGCATAAAGTTGTCCACCTTTTCTCTATCATCACTTTTGAAGGTTAGCAAGATCTTCCCCTCTTTCAAATTATCTGGAAAAACACCTTGTTCTAATGAATGATTGATCAGATGAATCAAAGGGTCTAACAATTGATCTTTACATTCTTTCAGAATTTCACTGGATACCCCATCCATTCCTACAGCTTTTTTATTATTTAAACTATCAATGATATTTGACAACTCGTCTTGGGATACTGGGTGGAATTTTAATTCATTCTGAATCCCTTCAGTATTTCACATGTTTGCATCACTGATACCTGTATTAAGAGATTTTAGAAGATTCTTAGCAACCAGTTGATAATATCTGTTGAAGAAATTGCAAATACACTATCCTACACTAGTCTACACTATCATCAATATATTTGTTATTTTCGTTGATTATTCTGGGGACACTAGTATAAGCATCTACATAAGCTACTTGTCTATTTTTGTTTATATCATCCCACACTGCTGTGTTAAAGTACACACTATTATTCAAAATTTCAGCTGTTTTCTTACATTTTGCTCTCTTCACTTCTTTTGTATAGTTCTTCTTAGGAGCTTTGTAATTATCTTCCAAGATTTTCCTTGGAACGGACTTCCTACTGTTAATCTAATTTCAATGCATCGGTTCCAATAAAATTGTTCTTTTTTGAATATTAATTGAATTTTAGCCAAATAAATGAAGAAACTTTCTGATATCAATAAATATTTTTTTATAAAATTGGATGTGTTTTCATTTTTTCTCATAAAACAGAAATTGATTGAAGAACTTGATAATTAATTATAAACTAAAAAGAATACTCATCTTCCCCATGGAAGATTTTCATTGTTGGAAGATTTTCATCAAAGACTGAATTCTTCTATTCATTCTTCTCTGAATGAATAATTTATGAATTAGATAATTTTGCACTTCCGATATTAATCTAGATAATAGTTAAGAAAATTGTAACAAAATTGGAATCTTAAATTCATTTCACTAAATTATTCTGAATCCACGAAAATCAGTTTTCACATTTTGATCTTTCCATCATGAAGTCCTAAAATCAACTCCCAGTTTTAAATATTTGATTTCAAATGTTTCTCTAAAATAAAAAAATTAGTTTATCATCTGGAGGTTTGAAGGGAGACCAAGATGAATATTCTATTTTGTCTTTTACAAATTTAGTAATTTATATGTAATTAATATTAACAGAATTAATTATGATAATAAATATATTGAATATTAAAGTGGAAATTAGTACAATACAAAATTATTTGAAAGTTCTCGAAAGTTGACTTGACGGCAAATTTGTAATATTACACTTCACTTAATATATTTCTAGATAGTTCGAATTCATCATATGCATCTTTAACCCTATTTCTTTCTGCAAGGATATCATCAGTTATCCACTCTTCAATTTTGTCTAATTTGTTTTTTACAGGGACTTTTTTAACTTTACAACTCATAGTAATATGATACCTTAAAATGTCAATGAAACTATCATATTTGTTATTTAAACTATTGCTATTGTTACAAGTGATAAGTGTTCTGACTAAGTATATCATTTTTCTATGATAGAGTTTTCGTATTTCTAGGGAATCATAACTAGAGTATTTGTAAACGTTTGCAACTGATTTACACGTGCTTCTACAGTGGAGCATCCAATACTACATGACAAACACCATCGCAAAATCAAATAGATGCTTTCAAATGGTGGCATTCAAGCTGCTCCAATCTGGGGCGCCATTTGTGGGGGGGGGGAGGGCGGGGCTTACGCCCCCCAAACGTACACCATGAATGATGAAATGCATGTAGGCTATTGATATAAATATTATTATATTAAACAAAATTTCTTTTTTAAAATAAAAAATTAACTTGATAACATAGTAATAAAAGAAATATTATTAAGCCAAACCTTTCGCAATTTAGAAAGATTTTTCAATTTAACCGACTTTTACCTTCCCCCCCCCCCCCTAGGTTGGACTTGAATGACTTTTTTTGTTTCTGAGCATGTATTTTAATTATTTGCAATGATGATTGTCATCGATTAATGGATGCTTCACTGTTCAAGAGCCCAAGTCAACTAATCTTTGAGTTTCCAAACAAAGTTGACGAAGTTTCTTATTTTATTTTATTCAGTGGGGACATTTCTGTTGGATCAAGAGCCTTCAACTTCTATTAGTCTATGGAAGAGTGGTACAGAAACACTAGCAAACTATGAAAAATATTCCAAAACGTGAGTAACCATATTAATTTGTCAATGAAATGTCAAGTATTGGACAAAATTCTACAGAATTTTGAAGAATATGGCATTCTTTGCCTTTTTACAGTACTTGGTTTCATGGTTTGATTGCAGAATCTGAAAATTGAAAAAGCGAAAAATTGTGCTAAACAAAAAGGGAATTTTTCTCACCTTGAAAATAAATTTTGGGAAATCCATTCATAGCAAATAAATGACCAAGTTGTACTTTTTAATGCGAAACCAATTCCAACTCTCCATATCAAGTGGTTTCCAAACCACTTTTTTAAACACATGAAAATAGCCATTTTGTAGGTGCAGAGAAACATGATGAAGTACTGTAGACTTTCAGAAATATTTTTATTTCTTCATTTCGTCGATCCAAATCCAAAATGTGATACTTTAATTTGGACCGCTTCCATGAGCTGAGAAGAATGAGCTATCGTTTCTGAGAATCTAGGTAGCAGTGGTACTGTGCATACGTTGTCTGAACAGGCTCTGCGAATTTTGAAGCATAGAATTTTAATTCGAACGGATAAGTAGTATTTTTGTTTATTATTATTAGTATTTATAATATCTTAATAATTTACATCATTAACTTGTCTAATATAAGTTAAAGTATTTAAATAAAAAGTCAAATTCTATTTTCGAGGTTAGGTGTACCGATATTGATAAATTTTCTTGTAATTAAATAGTCTCAAGTTGACAATTGTAATAAATTAAGTAATATTTCATTAAACATTTAACTAAAATCAATTGAAAACAATTTTTAGCTAGGAAAATGAGTCCAAACAAGGCATCTAAATCTAATTGTTCAACTAAAACTCAAGTAGCTACGCGATCTCAGCAATTATTAACGAAAAAATCTCCAACAGCTCTTAAAGCTACTGTAGATGTAGAAGAAAAGGTTGCTAAACTATTGAGTGATCACACCAAATTGAAAACAAAATTAGAAACATCACTAAAAAATTCTGAGGAAGAACGAATAGGGTTAGTGGATCACATAAAATCTCTGGAAGTTATTGTAAAATTGCAGCAGGAAGACCATAAAACTGAAATACTAAATCTCACGAGTCAATGTAGGTCTATGTCAGAGGAAATCGAAATATTAAAATCAAAAATAAACTTGGCTAATGTAAGATCTGAACCTCTGATCAATACAAAAAAAGTAGAACCTAAATCAAATGGGGAAAAAATAAATAGAAATGGTCAAACAAAAACGTATAGTCAGGTTTTGCAAACAGCAACCAAAACTAAAGTAAGGGCAAATAACGATAGGAAAGGTAGAGTACTGCTCTTGACATCCAGTCATGGACGAGACTGTAGTGACCTACTAAATAAAAGATTAAAAAATAAGTATGAAGTTCAGAGCTTTTTCAAACCAAGTGCCCCTATAAACGCTATCGTAGAGTCAGCACAGGAACAAACTAAAGATTTTGGTAAAAACGATTTTCTAATAGTACTGGGTGGCTCAAACAATATAAATGAACCTAATCTAAAACATCTTCCTGAAATAAATGAAAAAATTAAAGAGATTGTGCCACTCAGCCAAAAAACTAATGTAATAATAAGTACAATTCCGTATAGGTTTGATAGGCCAGAGCTAAATGAAGCCATTAAGTCAACAAATAAATCAATTCATAATACAATCAACAGCCTAAAAAATAAGAATTCTAAGCAGTTGGGGATTTGTTTTCTAAATGAAAGGCTGAAAAAACAAAACTTCACTAATCATGGTCTACATCTAAATCAATCTGGCAAAGTAATATTTTGTAATAGGCTGGCAGAGCTGATTGAAAGTCGTTTGCAATCTACTGTCAATAATTCTCCTAAACAATCATCTAACGAACCTTTTTTAGTAAAGTGGCTCAAAACCGGGAAGGGAAACTAGTTTCAGATGATAAATTCATATCTTCAATTGTATTAAAAGACGTTAATCGATCAAAAAATCAGGATAGCATTAGTGGAAGGAACTCTTGTAGCAATCTGATAGGCTCTCAAGATTCTAAGAGATTAAGTAAATCTACTTCAATATGCAAAAGCAACGATAAAGTAATAAGGGATGATAGGGAAGTACCGGTACTCACTGTGTTCCATCAGAATATTCAATACATTCGTAACAAAATAGATAGAATCGAAGTATTTTTTAAAGAAGAGGCTCCTGATATAGCTATTTTCACAGAGCATGGTTTAAAAGAAGATGAATTGTCACAACTTAATATTCCAAACTATTCATTGAAAACGTCGTATTGCAGGACATCTCATCGAAGTGGGGGAGTAGCTATCTTCACTAAAAATGCTAAGAATATGCAAACATTTAATTTAGAATATGCAGAGAAATTTGCTGTGGAAATGGATTTAGAAGTTACTGGTTTGAGAGTAAAAATCGACAATAATTTCGAAGTAGCGGTGTTAGGTATTTACAGGTCACCAAATGGGGAATGGAACAATTTTTGTGAACTATTCAATAGGCTTTTAGAGATTACTACTACTCGTTTTACAAACGTTATTGTAGCGGGAGATTTCAATACAGACTTTGCAACACAGAATAAAATGACAGAAGATTTAAAGGATATTATATGCATGAATAACTTGGAAATAAAAGTTCATGAATATACCAGAGTCACAAGAACATCACAAACTATAATTGATAACATCCTTACTAATATAGATTACTCTAAAACAAGATTAGGCGGCTCGGAACTATCTGATCATGACTATCAAATCTTAGAGGTGGGGTTGCAAGGTCATAAATCAATTAAAAAGAGTAGAGTAATGAAAGAAATTCAACAATGTGAACAGGGGAATATCGATTGTTTGAAGCAGAATCTGCTACAAGAAAACTGGAGTAGGGTTTACAATAGCAATAGTTTAAATGACAAATATGATAGTTTCATTAATATTTTAAGGTTTCATATTACTATGAGTTGTCCAGTTAAAAAAGTCCCTGTAAAGAACAAATTAGACAAGATTGAAGAGTGGATAACTGATGATATCCTTGCAGAAAGAAATAGGGTTAAAGATGCATATGATGAATTCAAACTATCTAGAAATATGTTAAGTGAAGATAATTACAAAGCTCTAAAGAAAAACTATATGAAAAAAGTGAAAAGAGCGAAATGTAAGAAAACAGCTGAAATTTTGAATAATAGTGTGTACTTTAACACAGCAGTGTGGGATGTAATAAACAAAAATAGGCAAGTAGCTCATGTAGATGCTTATACTAGTGTCCCCAGAATAATTAACGAAAATAAAAAATATATTGATGATAGTGTAGACATTTGTAATTTCTTTAACAGATATTATCAACTGGTTGCTAAGGATCTTCAAAAATCTCTTAATACAGGTATTAGTGATGCAAACATGAGGAATACTGAGGGGATTCAGAACGAATTAAAATTCCACCCAGTATGCCAAGACGAGTTGTCAAATATCATTGATAGTTTAAATAATAAAAAAACTGTAGGAATGGATGGGGTATCCAGTAAAATTCTGAAAGAATGTAAAGATCAATTGTTAGACCCTTTGATTCATCTGATCAATCATTCATTAGAACAAGGTGTTTTTCCAGATAATTTAAAAGAGGGGAAGATCTTGCCAATCTTCAAAAGTGGCGATAGAGAAAAGGTAGAAAACTATAGGCCCATTAGTATTTTAAATGTAATAAGTAAAATTTTTGAAAGAGTAGTTCTAAATAGGTTACTTCTGCACCTTCAAGAAGCTAACTTTATCTGTGATGAACAGCATGGCTTCCAGAAAGGGAGATCAACAAAAACAGCCATAGTTTCTCTAGTTGAAAAACTAATAGATATATTAGATTCAGGTGATAAAGCTACTGCAATCTTCTTAGATCTGTCAAAGGCATTTGATTGTGTTAATCATAGAACTTTATTGGAAATACTGCAAAATGTAGGTGTAAATGGGGTTGAACTGAAATGGTTTGAATCATATCTTATTGGGAGAAAACAATGTGTAGAACTAACTACAGTAGTTGGTAATAGTATAGTAAAGAATAAATCTAATAAATTAGAGGTGCAAGCTGGAGTGCCTCAGGGGTCAATACTAGGTCCATTGCTTTTTTTGTTATATGTCAACCGTTTACCTAAAGAATTAATTAGTGGTAGAGCCCTCTTATTTGCTGATGATACATCACTCATTTTCAGCAATTCCATTCTAGATAATTTAGAAATAAGTGCCCATATAGGTGTGCAGTCCATTGTCCAATTTTTAAACCAGTTGAAATTAACTATAAATAGTAAAAAATGCCAATACCTTCAATTCAAAAACAAACATAATTTAAATGAAGATAGGGCTATAAACGTGTTTGTAAACGATAATCAATTAGACCAGGAAGAAAAAATTGCATTTCTAGGAGTTACGTTGGATAGACGATTGACCTGGACTCCATACATTGAGAAAATATGTAGTAAAATTTCATCTGGGGTATTTGTCCTGCGACAGCTCGCTAGATTGAATGACAAAAAGTTACTTTTTACAGCTTACCATGGGCTCTTACTGTCACATATTAGGTATGCTATCTTAGTATGGGGTAATTCATCAAAACAAAATCTTGATAGGGTGTTTAAGATCCAAAAGAAAGCGGTTAGGTGTATAGAAAGAGTAAATAGATTAGATTCATGTAGGCCGTTGTTCAAGAGACTTGGTCTCCTAACTGTACCCTGCTTATATGTGTATGAAGCTACTTTATATGTAAAAACGAATGATATTAACCAAAATCTTGATGTACATGATTATAATACAAGAAGCCGAGGAGATTATCACTTGGTGAGTCACAATAGTAGCCTATTCAAACAAAAACCTAGTTATATTGGTAGGAAATTCTACAACAAGCTACCGCAGTTTTTGAAGAGTCTTGAAAATATAGAAATATTTAAAAATCAATTGAAGAAATATTTAGTTGATAAAGCTTTTTATAGTGTACAAGAGTTCCTTTCACATCAAAATTAAGCCTCACCTCAACTAATTGAAGTAATTATGGTATCTAGTGTATAATATTGTTGATCTGACTTGTCTTATACTCCTTAACTGGAGTCTCCAAGACGTAATCTACAAAAAAAAAAAAAAAAAAAAAAAAAAAAAAAAAAAAAAAAAAAAAATCGTTTGGTGAGATGCAGCTATTCGTTCATAAGTTACTTGCCTCGAAGGTTATGTGTTATGAAGAGCCCACATTTTGTGCCCCCCCCCTCCCCCCCCCCCACTAAAAAGTTGTCACAATTTGGATCGACAAAAGTTAAAAGCCAATCCATCATCATTTTCAGACCTTATAAATAAGTTCCAACCACAGTAGTCCATGAAACTATGAGGCCGTATTTAGGAACGATCCTTCAGTGTCTCTTGACTCGAGGGACTCTTGAAATGCCTACCTATATAAATAAATTACATTTCAAGAGTCCCTTGAATCAAGATAAACTGGAAGAACGTTAATAAATACGGCCCTCAGTGTAAAACCAACAGTATTGGTCTTCCTTGAAAGGCGCCTACACTTTCAAAATGTTGTATTATATGACCTGAAGTTCGGTATTTATGTACAAAAATTAACTACTAGTTATGAATAGGCTGATCGATAATTAAAAATAAACTACTGTACAATGAAGTAAAATAAATGTCAAAAAGAACAGTTGAACAACACAGTCTGATGCGGTATTGGATAATCCTTATAATAGCACTTGATTGATATGCATAAGCACAATGTCAATATACTCTGTCACTCAACTGGCACTGGATAGTATACACTGTTGATCAACCGGCACTGGATTCGTAATTGCACGGTTTGTATAAACTCTCACTGGATATGCGTGAACGTTGTATCACGGTTTGTATAACTGCCACCGGATCCGAACGTTGGCATGATCGAACAACAACTGACTGACTCTTGTTTACATGGTCTTCCTATATTATAGTGTTTGAAGGTAATCCTGCAACTACTGGAAGCTGCTAGATCAATGTAGATTGGAAGGCCGTCGAAGGTCATCGAACACACGAGAACCAAATCTGATCAACATGAGTGAGAGAGACACTGTTAGAGAGTGAGCAAACAAGTTCAACTCACAATCTCCTTTAGTCACATCAATGACCACAATGTTTACAAGACAATTTCTTTCTCCAATCTGGTGTTCAATATTTTGAATACGTTGCAATTTGTTCTACCTCATTTCTACTATAATTTATCACCAATTAATTAGATTCCAGTTCCGCTACATACTTATGGATATTTTTCTGTCAATTATAAAAAATATTTTTATGAGGAGCTATCATTTCCACAAGGAATTATTTTTAACAGAATCTATCAATTTCGAAATCCTTCAAGTGCTATTAAAGATCGAAATTAATGAATTCTGTTTCTGTATATTTGTCAGTCTATTAAATTGTCAGTTATACTGTACTTCAAACACTTGAATAATTTTTGTTGCAATTTGTTCTAAATTGAACCTTATTTCAACTAAATCATTACATTCCAGTGCCACTACATACTTATGACTGTTTTTGTCAATTATTATTGCAAATTATTTCAGATATTTTTTTGAGGCTTTACTTTTAAAGAATTTTGTATTATGATTAATAGGGACGTAGAGGTTCTTTCACGTAAAATAGAGTATAGATTGGAATGGAAGAGCTACAAAATTCCCGTTGGTGGTTCTCCTAACTCTATGGAGATTGACACAAAATGGGAGAAAACTGTTGGCAATCGAAAAATGACAATTAGGTGAGTAACCATAGCAAAGATTCCTCCTATTACTCGCCACAAATCGTGAAAACTGCAAAACTTGGCAATGAAACAACGAAAATCTCACGATTTAACAGTATTTTCCGAGAATAATAGTAGTTTTTTATTTAAAATCATGAACCTTTCAATAATAATGGTATTTTTCGAGAAAAACCAACGAAAAACTCGTGTTAACACTACCTAAAACTTAACACTACGTATTTATAACGGTAATTTTCAGATTTTTGGCAGTTGCTTCTAGAAAGTTTCATGGTATTTTTCAGTTTCCTCAAGAATAACAGTAGTTTTTGAGAGAAAAAAAAACAAGAGTTTTTGGTTAAAAATTACAAGTTTTACTTCAAAAATAGGGATGTTCATTGATCGAATACTACGAGAAACTCAAGTTCCAACTGTGCTTTCTGATCTGTAATGGTAGTTTCAGATTCATATCAAATCTGTCCACAAAATAGAACTGTATTTTTCCAGCTCATCTGAGTATAACGTTAGTTTTTGAATGAAAACGACGGTTCCATAGAAAATAGCGATATTCATTGAACAAAATCAACTAACAGCATGAGTTTGAACAGTATTTTTAGAATTAACTACGATATTTTATTCGCTACACATGTATTCACGAAAGGAAACACAAGTGGATAAACCCTCATAGGTAAAAAACATTATACTGTAATAAAATTTTGCTATGGCTCAATATCACATAAAAATCTGTATCTCTTCACCAAAACAAACAAATAAAAATGTTGATGTCAAATTAATTGACTTCTGTATTAAACCCAAAGCTATACGTTATTTTCATATCGACCTAGAAAAGTTGAAGGAAATGCACTGGGGCCTTCTGCTTGACTATCGGTTCTCTTATTATTAAATTCCTTCAATGGAAGGATATGGAACTGCAGCCATCAACACTGTTATCTTTTCAATAATTAATTGAAATGATGATAGACAAATGATAAATGAGAGAAAAATTATAACGAAGTTGGAATTATTGGTATGGAAATATGAGTTATTGAAAAATGAATAATTTTTTCAAAACTTCTTGAAGAATTTCGTCGTTTTGGTCAAAATCTACTGGAGGCACCCACAAAGTATAGTCACATTTCGTGGAAACAACAGTTGAGAATCAAAGAATACAGTTGAAAAATGCGTTTTTACTTGGTTTTCCTGTAGTGACGTTATTTTTCAAAACTTTTACTACTGTTGCACTCATTCGGAAAGATCCATTACATTTTAAAAACACATATGCTATGACTCAAACAATTCATAGAAACCATGAACCATAGAAAATTTCACAATAAAGTTTCTCTATGATTGTAAATAAATTGTTTCATGAGTCAACTTTGTGATTTGATAAGTATTATTTTTTGATAAATAGTTTTAATGGCTTTATTATTTGCTTGGGG
Organism: Conomelus anceps; assembly: GCA_948455865.1. Taxonomy (NCBI): domain Eukaryota; kingdom Metazoa; phylum Arthropoda; class Insecta; order Hemiptera; family Delphacidae; genus Conomelus; species Conomelus anceps. Next base: position 93,342,023 of record OX418218.1, read on the forward strand.
GTCTGTCAAACCTAATGGTCCATGATAAATTGAACTTCTGTTCGAAGATGCACGCTGGACAAGACGAGTAATGTTTTGGCACAATATAAAACTAAAATAACCAAAAATTCAAAAAACAGTGATAATTTATTCTACAACTATTTCGAGGATGTGAGAAAAGAAGCTTGGAGCTGCTCAGATGAGAAGGTAAGAGTTATGGAATAGTGTGCTTAAAAAAAATATTATTCCATTGTAATTTTCAATTAAAGACTTGTATAATTCAAATCTCAAGGGACCAGCCAAAATATTCGAATCAGGGAAGTTAATCAGAAGGGGTATAAAACCACTCGAATTTTAATTTTAAACATAAATACTTGAATTGACAAAATTATCATTGTGAATTCTTTCTTTTTTTGGGGGTAAAAAAATATGTGTTTTAAAACTACAGTATAAATTGAAATAACATACAGTACAGTACTGTATTGTTCTCTCCACTTATACTACCTACACCTACGTTAATTTTAAACTGCATTAACAATGGAAGAATAATGAAAAAACATCACAAAACATCATGGAAGATAAAATAGATTTTAAAACAAAAAAACCCAACTTCAATGAAACGATATTCAAAAATTAAATACTTGCGTTCTAAAAAGTTAAAAGTTTTTATTTTAAACTAAGAAAACTAAATTTTACAAGTAATTTTTTGAAGTCGGCGCCAAATTTTCAATAAACTTCTAAAATAATATAACATAGAATTTCTTATCAATTCCATAAAATATTTGGTGGCAACTTCAAAAGATTACGTGTATTTAATTTAAAGTTTTCTCAGTTTAAAATAGAAACATAATTTTACACTTTTCAGTATGCAAGTATTATTTAATTTTTGAGTATCATTTCAATAAAGTGAGTCTCTTTTTTGTTTTTTTGTTTCAAAATTTGTTTTTTTTTCAAGCCTTTTAGTTAAATTTTCATATATTTGAAAGCATGAGAAATTTCTTATAACCTACATTATGAAATATTTATCAAATTAGCACATCAATATGATCAATATTTTTGAATTGAACTGAAATGATCTTTATTCCTCAAAATCAGGTTCAATTACATTAGAACAGTGTCACGAAGTCGCTTAAAACTAAAAAATAAAATATTTTAATTTTAAAAGCTGAAAAAAAAGAAAACATATGAATTCAATAATTATTGTCAAACTCTTGTATGGAGTACAGAGATAAGCTAACCAAATATCCCTTTAATTTTTTTCTCAGTTTTTTATAATCTTCTACTAATTGTAAATTCATTGGCAATTTCGTGGAATATTTTCAGCTTCTGTAAATTGTTTTTTCTTGAAAAAGTTTAATCTATTGCTCTCCACAATTCTACCAAAACGAGTATTGTAATTGTGTGTTTGATTTCTCAATTCCAATCCTGAGTACTCCCTGAAAAACAACATCAAACACGAATTGCCCATGAATTGTCAATATTCCAAGTTGAGAAAAAACAAGTTTATCTGAGTCTATTCTATTACGATTTAGCATTATTCGTATCTTTTCATGGGGGAGGGGGGGGTTATCGAAGATTCGGGGGCCCCTGGAGAGTATGGAATACCCCCCAGGGCGAGGGGGGTCCAGGGGCAAAATAGATAAATAGTCCCTCTAAAGTCGTATTCCAAGAGATTGTCGACCCATGTCTAGAAAAGCTTAAATCCATTCATTTTAGTCCACATTATGGGGAAATTTTTGAATGTTCGATGTTGAGAGTTTGATTAGAGGCTTAGAAACAGTAACTTAATACAAGTATTTATTAAAATGAAGTTTATAAATTGGGTAAAGTGGAAGCTTAAATTCAATAAAGCATTGCTTCTATGAATCGTTTGCCCAAGAGCTTAAACCCACTTTTCGTTTATTGATAGTTCATTAATCAGTTTTGAACAAATTTTAATGCATAAAATCCAAAAAATACTACTCTTATAAAGCTGATTCAACAATCTACAGTGGTTTCAAATTATTATTACAATCAGGGCCACTCAGAGATATTTTAGTGGCCCAGTGCAGAGTTGTGGCTGGAGGCTCCCTTACACCAGAAGGTAAGGCTCCCTCACCCTAAACACCAATTTTCAATAATTGTAAATAATTTAATAATAATTTGATTGTAAATGACTCGATTTCCCAACTAGCATTGAATATGTATTCCATCTATGCCTAGTTGCCTAATGTATTCGAGTGTAGGCCACTGAAAACCATTCCTTAAAAAAGTTGTGGAAGCTAGGGAAAAGGGCAATGAGTGGCACCAGAGAGAGCAATAAACTTCTCTTCTATTTTTGTGTAATCTCTTGAATTCGCATCAAACTATTCAGTAATACTGAAATATGTAAAAATATAAAAATTATTATGACTTTGAAAGGAACTTAATTCATCTTGCAAAGAGAGAATGAATTAATATTCAATTCCAAACATTTACTTATAGTAATTTTGCATTTACATATAGAGTGACAGAACCCCAAAACATTGGGGATTCTTTGAGTTCTCCACCGGAGAAAAAAAATGTTTTCCAGGTCTTGAAAGTGTAATTCTAAGCTTTTTTATCTGTTGATTGATTCATGGTCTGACAAATTTCACGATCACAATACACTCCATAAGGGGTAACAGATCTGAGCATTAGTAACAGTAACAGTAATGAGCATTTAAAGCCCGTCTGCAAAAATATAAAGATACCTTTTCTCCTTTCAAGCCTACTGTGTAAACTTGATTCAAGTGGTCTGGGGTACCTTCAAACCCATGTTTGGGGGCTCCGAAAATACTGGGACCCACCAGCATCATGGGGTCTTTGATGGCCCAAAGCCGAGGCAATTAGGGGACCCTTGTTTATAAACGTTGTAATTTGAAATATTCTAGATGCAGCCTACTTGAATCTCTACCTCACATGACTAAACTGGCAATAAAAACGGGTCCGCGGCGCCAGGGGCCTCTAGAGGTCTAAAATGGAGAAAAAAGGGGCCCTGGAGGGCCCTAGTTGGACAATTTGGGGCCCCTTATTTTATTTTTGTTTTGTCACTTGCTTACATTTGTAAAATAATTGGGCTTCTTGACTTTGAGGTCTAAGAAAACTTGCCTTGTTTGCTCCATACCCTTTGTAACCTTAATGAATGTATTATTTTTAGTTAATTAGAATATTTCAAATATTAAAATTTTATAGTATTTTTTCTAGCTGTAACACTTCACATATGAAAACTTATTTACCTCCAGTAACCGATATTATCGTATACTATTGATGCCTCCCTACTCGTTTTTGGGGCCTCTATTACAGGCTCAAGGGGTGGTTGTAACCCGGAAACCCCTACCCCGTCGCTACGCCACTGTTGGGCACCATTCACTTTTTCTTTGCTTTATTGAAAATGGGACTACTATTGACTTACCCGCATCAAAAAGAAGACTTCGGCTACGTAGATGATCTTTGATAGAGGGCAGGACCATAGCAGATGAAAGCTGAATTTCCTCAACAGATTTTCCCAATAATATTATATTTGCATCATCTGCATAGAGAAAAATAGGAGCCCGTTCTTGTACAATTCTAGGCAAGGCCCTGATATAAATAATAAATGAATAAGCCTCTATATTAAGTTCTCAAAACACTAATAATAATGTGCATACAATAATAAAATAAACTAACAAAATAACTAATGTCCTTTTTGAATTTTTTTCAATTTCTGTTTGGAAACTAGGCTTGTCACCGAGCAGGCCTCCCCCAGGTTCTGCCATCTCCGTCTATCTGCTGCTACTCTAATTCAGTCATTTCCTGCAACCCGAACGATGTCATCCTTCTTTCTTTTTTTTTCTTTTTGTACATTACGTCTTAGAGACTCCAGTTAAGGAGTATAAGACAAGTCAGATCATTCATATTCATTCTTATACACTAGTCACCATGATTACTATATAAATTAGTTGAGGTGAGGCTTAATTTTGATGTGAAAGGAACTCTTGTACACTATAAAAAGCTTTATCAACTAAATATTTTTTTAATTGTTTTTTAAATATTTCTATATTTTCAACCTCTTTAAAAACTGCGGTAGCTTGTTGTAGAATTTCCTACCAATATAACTAGGTTTTTGTTTGAATAAGCTTCTATTGTGACTCACCAAGTGATAATCTCCTCGGCTTCTTGTATTATAATCATGTACATCAAGATTTTGGTTAATATCATTCGTTTTTACATATAATGTAGCTTCATACACATATAAGCAGGGTACAGTTAGGAGACCAAGTCTCTTGAACAACGGCCTACATGAATCTAATCTATTTACTCTTTCTATACACCTAATAGCTTTCTTTTGGATCTTAAACACCCTATCAAGATTTTGTTCTGATGAATAACCCCATACTAAGATAGCATACCATACCTTATATGTGACAGTAAGAGCCCATGGTGAGCTGTGAAAAGTATTTTTTTGTCATTCAATCTAGCAAGCTGTCGCAGGACAAATACCCCAGATGAAATTTTTGAACATATTTTCTCAATGTATGGAGGCCAGGTCAATCGTCTATCCAACAATACTCCTAGAAATGCAATGTTTTCTTCCTTGTCTAGTTGATTATCGTTTACAAACACGTTTATAGTCCCACCTTCATTCGAATTATGATTGTTTTTGAATTGAAGGTATTGGAATTTTTTACTATTTATTGTTAATTTCAACTGATTTGAGAATTGAACAATGGACTGCACACCTATATGGGCACTTCTTTCTGAATTATCTAGAATGGAATTGCTGAAAATGAATGATGTATCGTCTGCAAATAAGAGGGCTCTACCACTACTTAATTCTTTAGGTAAACCTATATGTGAATATGTCAACCTATAACAAAAAAAGCAATGGATCCAAAATTTATTAGTACTCATTTTTTACATTTCAATCATCAATTAAAAATTCAAGTCTCAATGAATATTATCCTAAATAATTAAAGATGTAGTAGAAAGACTCTTGTTTAACTCACGAAGGGATGCAGTAATCTAACTGAGATTAGCTTTAGAAGCAATCTGATTTTTAACCCATCTTATCAAAGCAAAAGGTGTCAGGGGTACTTCTCCACAATGGTTTTGGTAAATTAGCGTTTAAAAGCAGTAATTTAAGCAGCTCTAGACATCATTTCACTCATTTTGACGCACATTAGAGTATGAAGCTCATTTAGTGCTCATATCATTTGAATGTCTCACTAACAATCATGCTATTTATAGATGGCCTTTTACATTTAATTTCACTTTTATATTCAGTTTGAAAACAAGTGAAGTTTTTTTTAATGTTTCGGTAGTTATACTTATGTCTGGTATTTTTCACTATTTACTCTAAAAGCTCAACTTCTTTTTTGTTCTGGATAAAAGTGATGTCATTGAGACTAAACATTCCAGTTGGACCTTTTTTAATGTGTGGACCTTTTGGCATTGATAATCAATAATGAAACTACAGTAGTTTCTTTATTTTGTAACTGATGACCAATTTCAAGCATCTATTCGTTTCAACATATGAAAACTTTATCCAATGACAACAGAGGCAGGAAACCTCTTGAAACAATGAACAAGAATTAGGCCTATATCGTCATAATACAGTAATTTCAATTTGAGTCTTTCTTCCTTCCCTGTCGATTTTACGTTGTAAGCGGTAGCTCAACTCTTTAGTAAGTTAACTCATATCTAAACACTGAGAGCAAACTGAGATGCGATAATATTGTACTGCGAAATCGAAAAGATAAATGAATAAATAACTGTTATCCTAATTTAGCAGAGAAAAATATATTTTTTACATTACCGTATATTTCATATATTTCTTATAACTTAATTTGCATGTGTGATTTTAGTCTTCACTCGAAATCATGTTCCGGGCTAGCTCACGGGCCGTAGTTTGCCCATTACTGCCCTAAAGTGTACTTGGAAAATGACGATTTTCATTATAAATAGTTTAGGCCTATAACTCGTAAACTACTGAAGAAGGAATTGCAAAATTCGTCTGAAATTAATTGTAGGTAAAACTTTTTTCTGTCATATCCTTAGTAAGAGAACCACTGAAAACACATTTTAAATCAAACTAAACAATTCTATATGTAGGTTTTCCCGATAGTACAGTCATACAATGTGTTGGACAAAAAATGTATAGGACACAGTTATTTTAGACAATACAATTCCCTGAAACATACCAATGGCATCTTTGTATCATGTATGAATTTCGAGTTATTGTAATTCAAAATGTTGAAAGATTATGAAAAAATTGAAATTTCAACTTTATGAATGATTATAACTTTCTATTCATGCTACAAGCCTGCCGTTGGTACCCAGTTTTGGGTAATTGTATTGTCCACAAGAAAGGTATCCTGTTTATTTCATGTTCGACACATGGTGTGGCTGTAATATCGGAAAACCTAGAAAATCACCAAAACATTTGCTACATATAAAACTGTTTAGCTTGATTTAAAACGTGTTTTCAGCAGTTCTCTTACTGAGGGTATGAAAGAAAAAGATGATACCTACCTACAGTTTGAGACAAATATTGCGATTTATTCTGCAGAAGTTTACAAGTTATAACTATTTATAATGATGAATCATCATTTTACAAAATAATGTAGTATAAGGGAAACCTATACTGCCCTTTCAAGTAGAATTCCAAATTATCGGTCAAATGTGACATTTTACATATGAATTGAAATAGCCTCGAAGAGCTGAGAACATAAAGGTGGAGTGAGACAGATGTTAGCGAAAGGGTACCCCCCTCCTCATAACATCTCTCATCGATCAAATCATCATCTCTAATCGTCACTATGGTGTTATACACATCTTTGGATTCATAAAAATAAGTTCTATAACTTCTATTCAACGCTATTTTCTGTAAATTGACATACAAAAATGTCCCCCTAAATAATGAAAAATCTAGTTGATAGATTTCTCTTTTGAAGATATTTCAATTTTTATAAAAGAAACTATCAGGTTTACCGGCAAAGTGAACAGCACATTTATTGCAGAACATTATATGACTGATATTATGGAAGAAAAATCAACTCTGTTCGATAGTTAGTTACAGAGATATCGAATTTCCAATAATTAGAAACATTTTCAACTTTGAGGGGGCTAGGGGGAAAAGATGAGGGGGGATTTTTGGGGACTTTTCGGAAAATGTACTTTCAAAAACGTGTACTATTGATTGGCTTATATAGTCTTGCTTGTCTGACAATAATTATTTATTGGATTGGGCTGGATAGCCAAGCGCCATGCAATACACAGTGCTGTAGGGTTCAGCGACGCGGTGTCCGCTACTATTTCATCACTCACTATGACGCCATAACTTGAACTATAGTAATCAATAGACACATCATTTTAAAGCTTATTAAATTATCTATAAGTTTTGTAAGGAACGGCACAACCAATAACGCGATATTAGAAAAGATATGATCAGTTGAAGTTGATTTTTGTGGTTCGTGGTGACATTTTTTTCTATAAAATATTTTTTTACTGAAAAACTAGGCTATCTACATAGAAAATGTATATGACATATTTTTTAGAGAATAGTTTTGAGTATTAAATGAGATGAGAATCACAACTATACCTTAATTAGTTTCCGAGTTATAAGCCTTTAACTGAAGTACTGCTCTTGCTATGTTGATAGGGGGGTGGTGGGGGAAGCAAGCGGGGTGGGGGTCGGGACTTTGGTTTTTTTGAGTAAGTACTATGTATACTAACATCCTGCAAAAATTCAGCTTTCCCCTAATTTGTTACGACAATGGCCATTTTTTTGCATTCATTGCCTGGGCTATTACTAATACCTGTATTAAGAGATTTTTGAAGATTCTTAGCAAACAGTTGATAATATCACCGTCGTGAAGCTGGCCCCACCCAAAACGGCAGAAACTATTAGTTGTATATCATGAGATTCTTCAGAGTTTCTGCTATTTAATGCCGCAAAAATAAATTTTCTGCTGTTTTCAGGAAAAAAGTTATTCAACTTTAAAAAAGTTAATTACTGGGTGGGGCCAGAATCACGCTGCCCCACCCACTTCGCAAAACTTAATAAAGAACAAATCAATAGTTTCTGCTGAGTTTCTGCTATTTAATGCCGTAATGATAAAGTTTCTGCTGCTTTTAGAAAAAAAGTTATAGCCCATTCAAGTTTTGGGTTAATGAAAATTAATTGGCTGTAACTCGGTTAATATACATGCTACAATAACGGGCTACATGTCAATCTTTACTGCTAAACAGTGGCTATCAAATGACACTAACAGCATAGCCGTAGCTACACCAGCAAAAAAGATATAGCAAAAACTATTTTGCCATTTAAACCAATGTTATTTTTAACCAGCCCCACCCACTTCAAAAATTTCAATTCAATATATTTATGTCAAGATTTTCAGTTGAATTTCTGCTACTCAATTCCATGAAAAGTAAAGTTTCTGATGCTTTCAGAAAAAAGCTATAGCCAATTAAATTTTGGGTCAACGAAAATTAATTGGCTGTAACTCGGTTAATGACACATCAGCATAGACCGATCATTTGAGACAATGTTACTACTAATGTACATACATGCCAGAGCAATGCTTAATTTCTGAATTGAGAAGTACCGGAGCTGTAACTTACCGTGGGTCTGGGGGTATGGTTTACCTCCCAGCAAAAGTGGGGTTCGGGGATCCCCCCCCCCCCCCCACAGGAAATGTTACACTTGAATTTGTGCATTCTAAACGCATTTGAGCATAGTTAGTAAAGCACATAGTCCTATTATTTTACATAATATACAAAATAATAAGATTTAGGTTTTTTTTTAAATGAGGTTTTCAAACGATTCTAAAGAGAACTTGGAAACCATAACTACAAAAGTCAAAAACTCAAGTCAGGTTTAAAAAGGTTACAATTTTTCGTTTTTTCGCTTATACATTGGAAACAATAATTAAGATTCATCAATTTCTCTGTTCTCACCAAAGTTAAAGCTAACAAAATGCTCCAAAAATCAGCTCCCCCTGTCCTGTTCTCCCCCTAATATGAAGTGGCAATGGGTAAAATTTCGCAAAATATCTTTCAGATATTTGAAGGGTTTATTGCGTGAGGACTACTCTTCACAGAACTACTAGTGGTGGGGTAACTCAACTTACTCTTTGGTATGTATGTGCTTAGTAGTACCTATAATAAGTTTCAATTATATTGAGTTGTGTGTCCAGTTGAATTATTAATTTAATACATCAACCCCAACGGAGTAATCGATTTTTGTAGATTATTTGTAATATGACGTCACAGCCGGCTGCTGTATGTGGTGATGTGTGTTGGGTATCGAAGCGGCTCACTCCCATTAAAGCAATTATTGTGGAATGTCATCACGTGCTACTATAACTACTACCAGAAGATTCAAAAATAGGGTGTACGGTATTACCCCACTGCACGGTATTCTTCCACTCTCCCCAACAAGTGATTTCTTACTCACTAAAAAATGTTCCTATATAGGTGAGAAAAAGAACTAGAATATTATAAAAGTAGGTTTACTCAAAAACCATTTTAATTTTTTAATCAAAATATATTAATACGGCTTTGATATGATTACAGTTAAGAAAATTGTTATCACAACCTTCTAATAAGTCAAATTGCTGTTTATTAAGTAATGAGGATTAATGAGGTATTCGAGACTTTTTCGTTTGCACTAAAACGTCAATGTCAGGGTTGAATGAAGGTATTTTTAATCTTGAGTCACTTTCAACCTTGAGTTGATTTCCGTATTTGTTTTTTATGAAAGCGAAAATTAAAAAAGGGCGTTCATATGGTGGTGACATAAGCGTATCCAGAAATTTTTCAAGGGGGGGTCCACTTTACCTACATACAACACTCCTTGACTACCCCCCCCCCTCGCCACACCGGCAATCTAATTCTAAAACTTTTATTCACTTTGTATCACAGCAGCCGTAGTTCACCAATTTTAACCTATTTCAATTTATTAATTAAGTATTATACTGTACTACTTATTACACAATACATATACGAATGTTTTTTTTTAATATTAAAAAGTTGCTAAACCCATTTTACAATTTCCAAACTCCATGTTTTTAAAAAGAAAACATATTTTTCGACACTCATCTCATGTGAGATGAAAGGTGAAGGGAATAGGTGAAGACAACGATACATTAAAAGGGTGCATTCTATGAGTATGGAATGAAGAAACCAAGTACCCTGATGTGTATGTTATTGAGAGTGTACTAGAGAAGAAAGGTAACAAATTGTATGTGAAATGGTTGGGCTTTGATTCGAAATACAATTCATGGATTGATAATAATAGTGTTGTCTGAAAAAATAATCATATTGTCTCTGTATTGAAAAATGAACTTGAAACAGCACATATCAAAACTACCACTGATCAACTTTGATAAATATTTAAATGAGAAGAACAGAAAGCAACAAATGAGACACAGTGTACTTTTGAATTGTGTGTGCACCATCCAATATTGGGAAAATCAATATCGTTTTCAATTTATTATTTGCAGAAAATGGTGTTAAATCTTTAAATTTATGTGTACTAACCAATTCTCACCAGCAAGACTCATGAATTTCTCAAAGAAATTATGAGTCAAGTCCCTGAGATTGGATTCAATTAATTTGTTTCAACAAATGAAGAAATCCCACACCTGATTGATTTCTGAACTATCACAACTACTGTTTGAGGATGAAGTCAATGTTTCTGTAATTATTAATGTTTTAGCTGTTTTTGCGTAAAAGTAATGGATATTTTCTTTTTTCAGCCAAAACAAACTTAAAACGAAAAATCAAAAATCCAATAATTGAAAAATTAAAAACTAATATCAAATGGCAGCAATTATTTTATTCTCTATTAAAACTTGTATAAATGCAAGATTGTATGGCATTGTACCAGGACCGAGAACGAAATTATTAATTTTACTTCAACACCGACTGTGATCCACGCAGAAACTGAGCTTCTGGACAGTTGAAAAGCTCAAATTGAAGTCTATAAAATCATTTTGTTATTTTATCATGGAAAAAGAATTCACAATGTCAACATTTGCGAGCTATGCTACTATAATACGTTTTTTCTAGACTTCTCCCAGTTTTGTCATGAAATTCTAACCCACTCTTTCTCGATAATGTACCATACATTAAAGTTCTCTCCTCCATCGTATAAAGATAGTCTAAACATGCTACAATAATGAATGCAATAACAGCCGCGATGCTCAGTTCTCAACATTCCAATATTGTAATATTAATTCCGACTAGATTAAATTTTGTTCACTAGAATTATTCTCAAGAACCTTTCCTACAGCAAAAAAGCATTCTATCTAGTGCTTAGTCATTTCAAATGAGTGGGGGGGGGGGGGTCCGGGGACCCCCCCCTTGAATACGCCCCTGGGTGGTGAATACCATCAGAAATCTCATCGCAATTACGGATATTGTTGGATATTCTATCCTCGTCACCATCCGAAATGTTGTTAAATCTTTCTCCTTATAGCCTGATTAAATTATAGAATCGCGGCAGTTCAATAGCTCATTGTTCAATGAGCTCCATTTTCCTGTAAAATAATTAATTACTGGATTTTCAAAAAACTCACCCAAAAAATAAAGGGAAACCTAAAATAGCCACACATTTTAAACTCAGTATTTGAATATAAAACTTCACAGAACAGACTTCTTATTTTGCAATAAAAAATTTGATGAATACAGTATTATTTTTAGAAAGAATTTAATTTTGTTAAAATATTTTAAATTGATGCATTTACATACTACGATTGTGAATAGTTTAATAACTCATATTGTTAAGAGAAAATGTGTAAGAAATGTTCAGTTACTGTAATATTTTAAGATTCAAAAGAGTAACTGGGAGGTCGTAAGGCTGAGATTATTTAAGTTTGTTGTCCTCATCAAATGGATTTTTAATCCATTGTTTTCCTTCTTCTATGAGTGGAAAGTAGTGTTTTAGTTCAGAAGCCAAGGCTTTAAGATGATCATAGATCATTTTGGACGTTTCTTTATTTACTTTGATAGTTCTGTAATAATTTTATCATCCAAAAAATCGTTCAGAAGTCATAAGTCATCAAATAATACATTTTTTAAATGTTATCGGACCACCATTGTATCTCTTTGATAGTAGCATCAATTTTGTCTTGCACAAATAATTTGTGAATATCTTTTTCTTAAGGTCAAATTAAGAGTATTCAGAGAACTAAGAATATATGCTAAGTTCCAAGTAAGCTAACTTTATTAACCAAACCTCATCATTAAGGCATTTGTCAAAAAAGACAAGAGCTTTCAACTCTCCTACTTGCAATTATTGTGATACGAACGAACAACCGTACATTATCATGAAGCCTGAATCAACCTGGCAAGAACGTTTCCTATGGATAGTCAATGGACTTCACAATGCAGGAGTAGTTGCTTGTGCTCACTTCAGGGGCGCACCCAGACTTTTGGTTTTGGGGGGGGGGGGGGGTTTACCTGTCCCACCAGGTAAAATTTGGGAAGGGGGTTAAAATTATGATTTTTCAGAGCTCTTTTTACAAGAATGTTGCCTGATAAAGTTTATGTGTGGGCAATAAAGTTTATTGTGTTCTCTTATTGATTCATTACTTGACTTTTTGAAATGCATTAGTTAATAAGCAATGGGTAAACAAAATGTGTCCATCATGAGTTTATTTGTACAGAGTGTTTCAAGAGTTCAAAATGATTCTGCCATACTGCATAAGCAACTTCTCATGAGGATAAAAAAATTAGAATGAATGTAGGTCCGGGACGCTTTGTTACAGAAATAAAGAAGGCGAAAGATTACAGCTATTCCATCATTCATTCAGAAATGACTAAGGTCTTCATATAGATGACGTGAATTAAATGGAACCAGTGTAAAATTATCTGAAACGTGCTACAAGATTCACTACTATTTATTTTTATGATGCTCATATGAGACCTTTGTGTTGATAATAAAGTGAACGAAAAACGCCAGTCTGAACGCGAATCGATATTACCAAATTATTGATATTGATATTTCAATTGATATTTTACAAAAATTTTTGTTCAATTTCTCCATCAAACCTTGTCAAATCATTTTTTTAAATAAAATATGAATGTACTCAATAGTCAAGAACGGTCCCAAATTTTATAAAGTCGAGTTTTTTTTATTCAAAGCGTACTGATTTTGCACAGATGCTTTCCACTTGCTATTCTTCTGTTTTTGATCCAATTTAAATTCTGGTTTTGTAAAATCTGGGTGCTTTATTCGCAATCAATAACCAAGTTCATAACCTTCAATCTCAAAAACGCCTTCTTTTGGCCTTTTTTGCATATTTCATATAACTGTATAATCGCAGTACTTAATGTTTTAAATAAATTTACAGTCCATTTCACAACGAATGCATTCAATTCACCACCTAAATGAAGCCTAAAGTTTTCTGAATGAGTGCTAATTTATTGATCTCTTATTGAAAATCATAACTTCACTCTTCTGCTGTATTACTTTCTGTGTTGAAGCGTTTTCGAAGGAATAAACTTTTGCAATTGTATTGATTTTTTTCGCAAAAACCTGTAAACCTTTTTTAGGAAATTGTTAGTCGCGAACCGTAACAGGTACCTGTTCAGTCAGATAAGATAAGATGCAAATTCCTAGGGTAAGGGTGACCGAATAGATCGGCCACCAAAAAAGAGGGTTCTCAGCTATAAAATCACTTGCCGATGATTCGGAACTCACCTAAAACTGTGGGTCCAACTCATCAAACATTAACATTCAACACATTACATTACCCACGCACAGGTCTCAGAACTATCTGAGCTTCACCTTCCGAAAAATATTATATTATTAATCTACTGTAACGTTAAATGTATTACAGGTTTAGGAGGTTATAGAGGCTAGAGGTCCTGTACTTATTGGTTAAATGATTGCCAGATTAATATGAGTGAGAAGGATTATCTTTACCCAGCCGCCTGGTCAAATCTAATTCTGCCAGGCTACAAACTCTATTTCCACCTATGGTAGTCACTCATAATATTCCTTTCAATAGTATATCGATATTGTTAATTGCTATTAACACTATCCTATTTAAACAAGTTTGAAATGTACAGCCTAGAGTTCATATTACAAACAGCCAATTCGCTTGAAAATTATCAACGTTTCGATAAGGATTTCAGGACCTGAGGGAAAGGCTTGAGCCCCAAAGCCCCCCATGTCAAGCCACTAGTTATGAACATTATTATACTTAAAAAGCTGAATACATGACATGTACCAACACTAATCAGCCTACAGCACATATTCTCCATAACAAAATTTCTTAACAATTTTTCAAAGAGCTCGGGTTCTTGGGGGGGGGGGGCGGCTAAAGCCCCCTAATGCCCCTCCCCTAAGTGCGCCACTGGCTCACTTTCCATTTCATCGCACAACGCACCAAAGACCCTTGAGTTTTTAGATTGTAATTGATGAAATTAACAGGTTCACACGAATCTGTGTGAGTCATCTGGGAGCAGTGAACAAAGTAGAGTGGAGTAAATAGAGTTGTCTCAGGGGGTGGGGGGGTCTACTAACCCCTCCCACGGTCAATCACTCTTACATATTACTCCCTTCAAAAAAATATAAATCCCTCAGAATATAAATATAATACATATTATACAATATTCATACATGGTAAAGGAACCAAACGCTGACAAAAGCACTTGGCTGACTTAATTGAGCCTCAATTGTGGCGCGCGACCACAACTACAGTCGCTCAGTATAGCAAGGCTATTGGATATAATTAACTTCCATATCTATTATACATTGCTTGCTTTCTCAAATGATTCCATTCAAACATAAATTAATAATGTAATAGGTACTATTATAGTGAATGTGAACACGATGTATATATGATGGCCATTCCACATTGTTCTAGTTCTTCCTTGCCCATGGATTAAGGCCTAGTCATTGATTTCAATTGTTTGCAATGAAGCGAAAATGTGGTATTCAAAAGAAGTTGTCATTAAAAAATATTTGCTGAGCATACTCCAGTTAATGACCATCGAAAATTCAGTGTTCCTGATAAATAATATTTGAAGGCATTTTGAATTTGGATTTAATTAACAGTTTTTATAGTCTTTACTTCAATTGGTTTTTATCCAATCCTTATTTATGATATGAACTTATTCAATTCACTTTAAATTACCTTTGAGAATTTAAATTTTATGCAATTTATTAAAATTAATTTATGATAAATTTTATTTATTTGTTTTTTATTCTTGGAATATATTTAGACTGTTAGATCTGTTTTATATAGAAGAAAATGAGCGAACTAGTTGATTACAATGAGGACTCTTAATTCTCCGAAAATGTTATCTTATGAAAATCTTAGTCTCCGAAAATGTTTCAAACCCAATTATTATTTTGAAACATAACAAAGCGTTACCAAAAATCGCCTTCTTAGAAAAATCAATCTGCAATTATTATCTGCTCTTTAGAAAATTTGCAAATTATAAAGATATGGATAATAAATGCTGTGTAACAGAGGGAAGGTCTGTAAATAGTGCCGAAGCTGATTAACAAAATGGGGAAGTGAGAAATGATTGGACGTAGTGATGAAGACGGGGACATTATGGAAAGATGAAGAATGAAAAGGATGTGGGTGAGCGAGCGAGTGAGTAAGTGAGAGAATGAATGAGAAAGACCTCCACAACAGACTGGAAATAATTATCAAGCTCTGTGTTGTGTTATCGATGGCTGGCAGCATGTGACGTCAACCAGCAGTTGTAGGCCTATAAGAATAAGATGCGAGAATCAGCTGTTCTATGACGAATGAAAGTGAACATCTAAAAAAATTCAGTTGGTTTCAGAAGCAGTTGGTTTCATACGGTAGCCATGGCTTAATAGTAAAGATTAACACTTAGCCCGTTATTGTAACGTGTATATTAACCGAGTTACAGCGAATTAAGTTTCATTAACCCAAAAATTAAATTGGCTATAACTTTTTTCCTGAAAGCAGCAGAAATTTTATTTTTGTGGCATTTAATAGCAGAAACTCAGCAGAAATTATTGATATGAGTTTTATTTAGTTTTGCGAAGTGGGTGGGGCCGCGTGATGCTGGCCCCACCCAGTAATTAATTTTTTTAAAGTCGAATAACTTTTTTCCTGAAAACAGCAGAAAATTTATTTTTGCGGCATTAAATAGCAGAAACTCTGAAGTATCTCATGATATACAACTTATAGTTTCTGCCGTTTTGGGTGGGGCCAGCTTCACGAAGGTGATAATATCTGTTAAAGAAATTACAAATGTCTACACTATCATCAATATATTTGTTATTTTCATTAATTATTCTGGGGACACTAGTATAAGCATCTACATGAGCTATTTTTGTTTATTACATCCCACACTGCTGTGTTAAAGTCGTCGTCGTCGTCATCTTCATGGATTAGGCTATTTTAACTATGTGAGCTAAGCCTGTTCCGGCGTCCATCTCTTCCTCGGTCTCCCAATACTTCTTTTACCTACATATTGGGTTATGGAGCAATGCATTCAAAGGGAGGCGGTCTGTGTTAAAGTACACACTATTATTCAAAATTTCAGCTGTTTTCTTACATTTCGCTTTTTTCACTTCTTTCATATAGTTTTTCTTAAGAGCTTTGTAATTATCTTCACTTTACTTATTTCTAGATATTTTAAATTCATCATATTCAACTTTAACCCTATTTCTTTCTGCAAGGGTATCATCAGTTATCCACTCTTCAATTTTGTTTAATTTGTTTTCTACAGGGACTTTTTAACTGGACAACTCATAGTAATATGAAACCTTAAACTATTAATGAAACTATCATATTTGTTATTTAAACTATTGCTATTGTAAACCCTTCTCCAGTTTTCTTGTAGCAGATTCCGCTTCAAAGAAACGATATTCCCCTGTTCACATTGTTGAATTTCTTTCATTACTCTACTCTTTTTAATTGATTTATGACCTTGCAACCCCACCTCTAAGATTTGATAGTCATGATCAGATAGTTCCGAGCCGCCTAATCTTGTTTTAGAGTAATCTATATTAGTAAGGATGTTATCAATTATTGTTTGTGATGTTCTTGTGACTCTGGTATATTCATGAACTTTGTTTTCCAAGTTATCCATGTATATAATACCCCTTAAATCTTCTGTCATTTTATTTTGTGTAGCAAAGTCTGTATTGAAATCTCCCGCTACAATAACGTTTGTAAAACAAGTAGTAGTAATCTCTAAAAGCCTATTGAATAGTTCACAAAAATTGTTCCATTCCCCATTTGGTGACCTGTAAATACCTGACACCACTACTTCGAAATTACTGTCGATTTTTACTCTCAAACCAGTAACTTCTAAATCCATTTCCACTGCAAATCTCTCTACATATTTCAAATTAAATGTTTGCATATTCTTAGGATTTTTAGTGAAGATATCTACTCCCCCACTTCGATGAGATGTCCTGCAATACGACGCTTTCAATGAATAGTTTAGAATATTAAGTTGTGACAATTCATCTACTTTTAAACCATGCTTGGTGGAAATAACTATATAAGGAGCCTCTTCTTTCAAAAATACTTCGATTCTATCTATTTTGTTACGAATGTATTGAATATTCTGATGGAACACAGTGAGTACCGGTACTTCCCTATCATCCCTTATTATGATGTTAAAGATCCATCTTGTTTCCACTAATATGTAATATAAACTTAATAAAACAACTTTTGAATGGAAATTAACTCACATTATGGCGTGACGGCTGTTTCGCTCTGTTGTCTAGAGCATCGTCAGATGACCCACAGTACACGGCTGTTTCGCTCTGTTGTCTAGAGCATCGTCAGATGACCCACAGTACACAGTGTACTGTGGGTCGTCTGACGATGCTCTAGACAACAGAGCGAAACGGCCGTCACGCCATAATGTGAGTTAATTTCCATTCAAAAGTTGTTTTATTAAGTATATATCCCTTATTACTTTATCGTTGCGTTTGCATATTGAAGTGGATTTAATTAATCTCTTAAAATCTTGAGAGTCTATCAGATTGCTACAAGAGTTCCTTCCACTAATGCTATTGATTTTTTGATCGATT
Source organism: Conomelus anceps (assembly GCA_948455865.1). NCBI lineage: Eukaryota > Metazoa > Arthropoda > Insecta > Hemiptera > Delphacidae > Conomelus > Conomelus anceps. Next base: position 93,360,033 of record OX418218.1, read on the forward strand.
AACGTCATTTAATACAATTGAAGATATGAATTTATCATTCGAAACTAGTTTCCCTTCCCGGTTTTGAGCCACTTCACTAAAAAAGGTTCGTTACATGATTGTTTAGGAGAATGTTGACAGTAGATTGCAAACGACTTTCAATCAGCTCTGCAGCCTATTACAAAATATTACTTTGCCAGATTGATTTAGATGTAGACCATGATTAGTAAAATTTTGTTTTTTCAGCCTTTCATTTAAAAAACAAATCCCCAATTGCTTAGAATTCTTATTTTTTAGGCTGCTGATTGTATTCTGAATTGATTTATTTGTTGACTTAATGGTTTCATTTAGCTCTGGCCTATCAAACCTATACGGAATTGTACTTATTACTACATTAGTTTTTTGGCTGAGTGGCACAATCTCTTTAATTTTTTCATTTATTTCAGGAAGATGTTTTAGATTAGGTTCATTTATATTGTTTGAGCCACCCAGTACTATTAGAAAATCGTTTTTTCCAAAATCTTTAGTTTGCTCCTGTGCTGACTCTACGATTGCACTTGGTTTGAAAAAGCTCTGAACTTCATACTTATTTTTTAATCTTTTATTTAGTAGGTCACTACAGTCTCGTCCATGACTGGATGTCAAGAGCAGTACTCTACCTTTCCTATCGTTATTTGCCCTTACTTTAGTTTTGGTTGCTGTTTGCAAAACCTGACTATACGTTTTTGTTTGACCATTTCTATTTATTTTTTCCCCATTTGATTTAGGTTCTACTATTTTTGTATTGATCAGAGGTTCAGATCTTACATTAGCCAAGTTTATTTTTGATTTTAATTAATATTTCTATTTCCTCTGACATAGACCTACATTGACTTGTGAGATTTAGTATTTCAGTTTTATGGTCTTCTTGCTGCAATTTTATAATAACTTCCAAAGATTTTATGTGATCCACCAACCCTATTCGTTCTTCCTCAGAATTTCTTTAGTGATGATTCTTATTTTGTTTTCAATTCGGTGTGATCACTCAATAGTTTAGCAACCTTTTCTTCTACATATACAGTAGCTTTAAGAGCTGTTGGAGATTGATTTTTTTGTTAATAATTGCTGAGATCGCGTAGTTACCTGAGTTTTAGTTAAACAATTAGATTTAGATGCCTTATTTGGACTCATTTTCCTAGCTAAAAATTGTTTTCAATTGATTTTAGTTAAATGTTTAATGAAATATTACTTAATTTATTACAATAATTGTCAACTTGAGACTATTTAATTACAAGAAAATTTATCAATATCGGTACACCTAACCTAGAAAATAGAATTTTACTTTTTATTAAGATACTTTAAATTATAATAGACAAATTAATAATGGAGATTATTAAGATATTATAAATGCTAATAATAATAAACAAAAATACTACTTATCCGTTCGAATTAATATTCTATTCTTCAAAATTTGCAGAGCCTGTTCTGAAAACGTATGCACAGTATCACTGCTCAATGGATGTCCCATTCCATTCTGGCTCTTGGTCTGCCAACATTCCTCTTCCTTCAAGTTAGCTCCTATCCGGTTACTGACTTTGTCCATCTGCCATTTTGGAGTCTTGCAATGAGACCTGCCCAATTCCATTTTAATTTTTTAATTGTGACAGTGACTTCCTCTTATTTTACTTTATTTTTATTGTTGAATTCTGTGCTCTCTGCAGTCTGCTAATGTTTTATGCTTCTTTTCAAAACTCTCTGGGTCGACTTAATTGATATAAGACAACTTGATTCACAACTCCAAGTTTGCGAGACATGGAAATACACATATTCTTAGAAGTTTGGCTTTGGATGTTGTACTGTTTTTCATTAAGTTCCTGTTGATCATCGATGTTCAGGTTAGGTTAAAATTGGTGTTTAGGTTAGAAGAATTGTGGTTTTTGTAAAATGTGATCAAAAAGTTTGTGTGATTTAAAATTTAGTTGTTCGTTAAGGATGTTTTGTTCATTGTGTGTGGTGTGTTTGTATATTTCAAATTGTTACAAGGTGTTGAGTTCGTGTCCTTTAGATTTTATATGTAGAATGTGTAGGTTGATAGTTATGTCAGTAAAAGTGTGTCCAGTTTGAATAATATAGTCGGCAAAATTCGATTCAGCTTTGGATGTCAGGGCTTGAAAATGTTCCTTGTAACGTTGTTTAAATGTGCGGCCTGTTTGTCCTATGTAGAATTTGTTAAAATCAGAGCAGTTCAGTTTGAAGATCCCTGGGAGATCGTATTTGTTTGTGTTCAGTGTGGTTTTGAGTGTTAGAGCATTTTTTTATTTTGTTTTTTGTTCTGAATGAGATGGTGTGGCTGGTTTTTTTGAAGATTTTTGCTAGTCTGTTTGATTGTGGATTAATGTATGTCATTGTGATGTATTTTTTGTCAGTGGTGTTGGTGTTTTGTTTTTTGTTTGTTATTTTATGATTGAGTTTGTCAATTAGGTCATGTTTGTAGCCGTTTTCTTGTGCTAGGTATTTTATTGTATTTAGTTCAGTGTTGTAATTGTTGGTGGATAGCGGTGTGTTGTTAAGTCTGTGTAGCATTGACCTGAATGCTGAGTGTTTGAGTTGTGTTGGATGATTGGAGGTGCTGTGTATTAGGGTATCTGTCATTGTTGGTTTTCTGTAGATGTTGAAGCTGTGTTGTTGGTTTGTGTTCTTTGTAATTAAGAGGTAATTATATATAGACGATTTGATCACAGGAGCTCCTGACGTGATGACAGCAAAAACTCTGATTTTGGAACCCATGTCGCTATTGTTGCTCGCTCAATTTGAATTATGGAAGTGGTCATAAAACCGACCTGAACCTCTACAAGACTTTCCTAACAATCACCTCGAAAAGCTGACTTGTTTTTTGGATCCTGACAAAACTCTGAACATTTTGGGCATTATTTATAGCCCACAAGAAGACGTGTTTTTATATAATGTCATTCCTTTCACTGATTCTCCCACCAAACAGACAATTTTAGCATACATTGCCCGCACGTATGACCCTCTAGGATGGCTCACCCCAGTCACCTTCCAAATTAAATTTTTCATGAAACAGTTATGAAATGCCAAACTCAAGTGGGACAAGCCATTGCCACCCAATCTGTTATTTGTATTTAATTCGGAAATTACCGTACTCTTTCAACTTCATCTTCACATGTAGGTAAGAAGAAAAACAATTTCTGCACAAAGACTGGAGGAAACACCTTATTGTAATCGGTGAGGTTCAAATTCCTGGAGTCATCCAATTGATTCATTAGTCTTTTGACGATTGTTACAAAAAACCTACTGAACTCCTCTGCAACTTCCCTAGGATCCTGAACGGTTATCTCTGGGTTGTCAAGCTTTTTAATAGAATCAAGAGTATTCTTACTTCTATTTTTTGACCCTATGATATCATTAATTGTGACCCATTGCTTTCTTGAGTCATTCTTATTTTGTCAAACAAATTCTGATAATACTGGTTCTTTCTTATAAACATATCCTGCCTCAATTGGAGAGTAAAAGAATCAAAATCTCTTTTCAACCCTACGTTTAGTGGATTTTTCTTAACTTTTTTATTCAACCAATTCCTATGTTGCTGTCTTTTGCAGAGTTCCACTGTCATACAAGGTTTTAGAATTTTAAAATTTTCATCATTAGCACGGCCAGTTTCGAATGAAGCCACATTAATTTTGTAATATTGTGAAATATGTTTACAAATAAATCAAAGGCTACAAAAGCAAAGATGTATTTAATACATCTGTCCAATCAACATCCCTCAACAGATCAGCGAGCATATCCTTATCAATTTTTTTATTGTTCTAATTACTCTGAGAACTCGGTTTAGCCTATTATTTAATTGGAAATTTTTCAAATTCAAGAAACATATATATAGTTGCATCGTGATCACTTCGGCCAGAAGACAAATACACGCGCATCAGACAGTATATTGTCTCTAGATCTAAAAAATATGTGATCAATACATCGATTACCAGGAGTGGGAGATTCTATTAGTTGTGAAACCCATTACTACTTGTCTCAGTTATATTTACATGTAATAACCACTTTAATCCTGTTATAGAACACTGTCAGTATAATGAGAGTACACCATCAGTTCGTACTGAAATCAAGAACAGTCACATCAATAACAGAGCTAATCCATTATGATGGTGTAACTGTCTTTGCTGGCAAAGACCAAGATGTGACAACTTTGGAGATAGCCGTGACGAAATTTCATGAAATCGATGGCAACTTTGCAGTGGTGAAATTTGGTAAGTAGGTAAATTTTGGTTGGGGAGACTACTCTGTTGTTTCCAAACCTCTCTGTCAAATGATAGCTTGAAAACAGGATTTTCTATTGTTCTTTTTAAGGATGAAGCCCACATAGGTCTGATGACCTGTGTGTGGGTAATGAGTTGGATGATGGTGATTGATGAGTTGGGCCTACAGTTTTAGGTGGGTTCCGAACCACCGGAAGTGATTTTACAGCAGAGAACTAAGTCTAAGTCTTTTTTGCTTGCCAATTCAATCGGTCACCCTTACAGAGGGGGCTCAGGAGAGCGTTGCTTATCTAATCTGATTGAACAGATACCAGCTACGGCTCACAGATATCTCTACCCCTCGGCTCAGAGGTAGTATACTCACTCATCAGTGGCTTAACTATATGGATAGAAACCCCCTCAGTGACAAAATAAATTTTGGAGATTTAACAAGTCTTGAGAGACAATTTTTGGGGGTTGTAGACTGAGCACAAGTTTTCAAAGTAAAAGGATTGAAGGAAAAGTTATAGATAATAAATAGTCTACTACTAAATCCTTCTAAGTTTGGTGGTACTCCCTCAAAAAGCCTCTAAAGCCTTTTAAGTAATTCTAGACATGAAGTCATGTTTCTATTTTAATTCTATTTCAACATTTCAGCTCAAGTTATGTGTCAAAGTGAATTTTATCTAGTTCTTCTGTCATTACTAGATTCCTGATGATGCTGATAGTTTTTGAATGTTTTTGCCTATTCTACTGTGAGTAGCCTATTTTTGCCTAAAACGCTGGTTTAAAAGGCAAACCAAACAGCATGAAAGAACGTGTGCATAAAAGTTGATTATTTTCAACGAATTTTAGGAATAAAAATGATAATAGTGGAGATTGAGGGGTTTCAACAATATAGCATAGAGTACATTGTCTTAAATAATAAGTTTAATGACTGCTGAGCCACTTTAAATGCCTGTATTCTATCAATGCATTTCTGCTTGATTGTCAGCAGAATTCTCTCACCCAGTGTGTGATGTTGCTGCCTGAGCTGGCATGCAATTCTCCTTATTCTTGGAGTAGAGGCTCTACCTGCCTTTAAAAAGTCAATCACACACTGAATTCGAGATGCATGCCATCTGGCTGTCAATATTTTCCTCCCAAGCTGTCCTATCCTCTTATTTGCCTTCAGAATGGAGGTATGATCTTTAGGCCTAGGACAAGCTTTAGAAGACGCTACTTGATAGACAGCTTCATTTAGAGTGAGGATATCAACATTGTCTGGGAGTCTCTCCATGAGAACCTGATTCAATTCAGCCAGTTCTTGTGGCTTCATGTTAAGTCTGAGGCTGATCCTTTTCCTCCTAGTGCTCAAGTCAGAATCCTGATGGGGTTCAATGATCTAAGGTCTAGGTTGTGCTGCCTGCTCTTCATCTTGCACATTTTGCAAGGGGACTTGAACATTATTATCAACAGCTGGTGTTACTGGTGTATACCCATTCTTGCGCAGGTAGGATACATAATCTCTTTGTTTTTGGGCAGGGAATTCTAGTCCTGGATGTTTATTCCACCAGAGCCTTTTTAAGCATGCCATGTATCCCCTGCGATTTGGAGAGCTGCCCTCTTAGCAAACAAGCATGTCGTTCCTGAGCCTATCCATCCACACAGAGCGTTGTTGCTGTTCCACATTCAATCCAATTTGGGATCCCATCGGTTCGGCCCCTCCACCACATCACTGACTGCTATCTGAATGCAGCTGATAGTGAGGAGCTGTTCTACTGTTTCTACTGACAACAGTATATCTCAGAAATAGGGGTTGTTAACCCATATTCCCACATAGTCATGGTTGATGCTTTGTGTGTCCACTTCCTCTCCTGTAAACACACTACTACCTGGGAAGCAACGATGAACGATGTTAGTGCCATCCAGTCTACATCAACCACTAGCTTGGAAAGGAATAAGTTCCTAGATAGAATAAGCTCTATCCACCCGCCTTTTTTTTTATTATTATTATTATTATTGTTATTGTTATTATTATTGTCATTATTATTATTATTATTATTATTATTGTTATTATTATTATTATTATTATTATTATTATTATTATTATTATTATTATTATTTTTATCATTGTTATTATTATTATTATTCTTGGCGATAGAACTCATGAAGAGAAGACACTAAATAATGTATGATTCATTATGTAGGTCAAGTCATCAGCAAAAGCCAGGTCTGGGATTACTAATTTCAGCTTCTTGGGACCTAGACTCAAAGGATTCCATAATTTTTGTTTCTTCAATTCTTTTTCCCATTCCATTGTAACTTTGTCAAGGACTACATTGAAGAGTAGAGGAGAGAGCCCATTATTATCATAATTATTATCATAATTATTATCATTATCATCATTATTATTAGAGTTAAGTCTTTAGACTCCCCTTCATACCATAATAAATTGATCCCCTCCCCAAACTGATCTTTTAGTTATGCAACTGATACTCACCTATGCAGCCAGACTCTGTGTTGTGGTGGAGTTGACTGTCAAGCATTAAAATTTGTTTCAATGGGCTTGGCATACTGATATAACTCTGAAATCAATGAGGAAACCAATTGCAACCCACCTCACTATTCATTTGCATTGTACCATAATTATGCTTCTTGGTCCAAAATTTAAGGTTTAAATTACCTAAAGTCACAGTAGGGGTGCAGTCACCAGGATGTGTTCCTCTTTATATTAATTATGAATAAAATTATCAAGTTTTGAAAATCACACTGTGTGTTAGTTTCTTAAATCGGCTAGAGGATCATAAATATGCTTTTGTTTTGTTAATGAAAATTTTTGTGCATTTGAATAGATGTATAATGGAGGATTTGGCTTGTGTGAAAATTAATATGCTCAATGCCTCTAATGCAAAAACTGACAGGAATTTCATCTATCCTATTATTAGAAATAGTTATAGCTTTAACCTTTTATTTTTAGAGGGGAAAGTGCTTTTTGAGGAGGAACAGGAGCCGAAAATTCAAGCAATAAGGTAAGCAGCTTATGTGGAAAGAATTTTGAATTTTTCTCTGTTCCAACTGTGAATATAAATAAGGATTATGTTGGACCACTTTCAATTCAAGAACAGCTCTACTGATTTTAATGACCTTCGATTTTTTGGATTCGTCTCAGCTCTAAATAATGGAATAACCACTAAGCTTTTAGAAAATTAATGGAACAAATCATGAATAAAATGAAAGATTTTGGAAGATATATTAGGTTATGAGGCATAAATGGCATCGAATGGATGTCATGTACGCAGATTTCTCAAAGGCCTTTGATTCTGTGGACCATGACATACTTTTAAAAAAACTTTTCAATTTTGACTTTTCCATTGATGCAGTTGAATTTATTGCTGGCTATCTTAATAAGCGCTCACAGTTTGTTGAGATAAAGTTCTCCACTTCGGTAAAATACATTTTCACCTTGGGTGCTCCTCAAGGTTCTAGCTTGGGGCCTCTTTTGTTTCTTCTTTTGATAAATGATCTGCCCTAGTATATAAAATCCAAAATATTGCTCTATGCTGATGATGTTAAGATCTTCAGATCTGTGTCAGATGAAATAGACAAGGAATTTCTGCAGCATGACCTGAATAGTCTGGCCCATTGGTGTGACTTAAATAAACTGAAACTCAATGTAAGTGCTATATAGATACCTACTCTAGAGCTTCCAATGCAAATCAGGTCAATAACAGTTATTCAGTCTCTGGATACAATTTGAAAGTATGTGACACCATTAAGGACCTGGGTATAATGTTTGATAGATCTCTGCAGTTTGACATTCATGTGAGCTATGCCATCAATTCTGCTTTCAGAATTCTTGGTTTTGTGTGCAGGCGGTGCAAATCGTTTAACGATTTTTTACCAATAGTCAGAGTGTACTGTGCATTGGTCCGCAGTAGATTGGAGTATGGCTCAGTGATTTGATCACCTTATTGGACTGGTGCAGTTAATGATGTTGAAAGGGTTCAAAATAGATTTTCAAGGTTCCTTTACTGGATTTATTTTAGAACTGTGTGTCCCTGGACTTCTCTGTTACTGTCTTGAGGGAGCAATTCCGGCTGCATTCACTGGCATCTAGATGGAATTTGCATTGCATTGCCTTTCTCTGTAAGCTTGTGAATGAGGCTATTGATAGTCCTTCTCTGCTTGAGCTGATCAATTTTCATGTTCCTCGTGCTGCTACCAGATACAGAGCTGTGTTTGATGCTGGTTTCAGCCGGACTGATTACGATTTTTTTGAACCAATGAAGAGGATGCAGCGTCTTTTCAATGAGAACTGTGCCATGGTTGATGTTTTTGGTGGGTCAGTGGAATCGGTCATTTGTTGTTGTCAGAACATTGTGAATAGCTATGTGGTCGGCAGAGCTTGAGTTGTTCAACTAAAATGAGTCTTTCTCAGTCACTGTCACTGGTAGTACTTTTTTGTGGCAGAGTAGTATTATTCTATTTTTTATGTTCCAATTTTTTTTAAACAAAGTAAGTTTATTTGAATTAGTAATCAAGACTGTGGTAGTTTCTCAGTCAATGTCTACAATTTAAATTTCAGTTTCGAGTAATTACAACTTCAGTTTTTAAACAAAATGTTATGTAATTAAGATTTTTAGTTCTAGTTTTTTATTATTTTTGTACTTGAAAACTGTACAGGAAACAGTTTTGGGCTTGTAAGCCTGTTGTTTCCACTCTGTTTCTCAAATAAATAAATAATATTGTTGTAAGCACTATATCAAAATAATATGGAATGGATCAGATTGGGTTGGGTTAGTATAATAGTATTAGTAGTTAATACTTGAAGGAAAATTCAATTTTGCACCTTTGAAATATCTGTTTCACGAATTTCAGGTTAATTTCAAATTTTGTAACAAAATATAATAAAACGTTATGTTAAAGTTAGGCCCTTATATTGTACAGAGACACTCAAGTTGTGGTCACAAACCATAATATTATTATGGATAAATTACACCAGTCAGGTAATTGATTAAAAAATCAGCTGATGTTTCTAAACATGTTAATTCCTCCATGTATTTTGACATTGTTGAGCTCGGTCAGACGCTCAGCTTATGTAATTTAGCCTAAATTGTGGCTTGTGACTGTATAAGGGCCTTAGGTCATTTATAACTCAAGCGCGGCTGGATCTATAATTATATGGTACCAAAGTTTCAAAATTCCAGAATATTTTTTCAAGAGTTAATAGATTAATAGATAATTAAAATAATAAATATCAATATATTCAAAATAATTATTGTTGTGAGATATATAATTGAGTCTTAAGTTGACATTATTATTATAAAAATATTAACTTTTCAAGTGAATTAAACGACTTGCAGTCAAATTTTTATCAAAATAAGTAGTATTTCACTTACTTCTGTAGGCCGAACGTTTTCGAGTTGTTAAAACCCATCTTCAAGCCCATCTGTTTTAACAACTCGAAAACGTTTGGCCTACAGAAGTAAGTGAAATACTACTTATTTTGATAAAAATTTGACTGCAAGTCGTTTAATTCACTTGAAAAGTTAATATCAACAACGCAGTTCGTCATGGAACAAGAAATCCAGGAATATAAAAATATATAATTATTGGTTTATTTGAAATTTGAACTTGGGCTAGAGACAAAAATGTTCTAAAAGCCGTGTAGTAACTATATGCAATGCTAGAGAGCAGTATTTTATCAGTGATTTGATTCTTGAAAACTGACCAGAGATCAGTTTCTCAATTCTTTTCTCAATAGTCTTTGTGTTTTCCTGGGGTAGATATATGGTATCTGAAGGGGGCAATAAACGTTCAATGGAGAACAATAACTTTCCTGCAACCCACATTCAAATGGTCCTATAATGGTTTTATAGTCACATTAACAAAGTTAAGATTGGCTACAAACGTAACTTACATGTAGCATACATAGCCTACTGTTATACAGATTCTATCACTAAAATAATGCAGGTGACACTTGAAATTAACACTCACACTTTATGTAAACAAATAACTCTCACATCACGTACTCATCACAAGAGAACTCAATAAGAAACAAACAAATCAATAACGTTCAGCTGATGATGAATTTTCGATATGACTGCACATCAAAAACTTATTACTTACTATCAATAATTTTATAGAAATAACTATCCAATAAACTGTTCAATGTCTTATAAAGAAATGCCTAAAAAATAGTTAAACACTCAATAAAGAAATGGAACACTTATAAAGCACAGTCGGTCACTGTATTTGATATTATGTAATCACCATTCAGCACTACATTATGTGTATAATGTAAAGGAAGTCTTCCACCATCACTTTTATGTTCAAATGACAACTGAACTACTGTTTATAAGGACTGCTCTTTTTATAGTGTTTAAAAGTGATCCAGGAAATTCTGGAAATTAGTTACATAATCTGGAAAATTCTTAAAAACAAATCAAACCTGACAAAAAGGAGTGAGAAAGACATTTGAGGAGAAAAAAGACACAAGAGTCAATTTACAACCTTGATGAAGCACACACCATCAATGGAAATTGGGAAAAGAAGAATTGTTTACAAAATAAATAGTTCAGACTATTGTTTTACTTCCTTCTTGCATTCTTAACAGTACTGTACCTACATTCAAATGGTTGATTCTATAATGGTTTTATAACCACTTAAACAAAGATAAGATTGGCTATGAGTGTAACTGCAGTTGAGGGATCTTACATTATTTATACATCCACACTTACTCCAATAGCTATAATGTTATCTGTGCTCTAGATGTCTAGAACCTAGAAAAATATATAAATAAGACTGCCAATTCATGAATAGAATACATCAATGATACCTTAATACTAACATTGAAAACAAACATTTATTTATACTATATATATATGAGGGGATGTTATACTGCAGATCACTAAATGGATATTGATAACATATATACACATCTACACTTGTAGAGTTGGCTACAAATGTGCATTATTAAAAACGTAAATATACCTTCATTCAAATATTTTCACACTCTACATACTGTATGGTACTTTGAAAAAACTCCACATTGAACCATGTTGAGAGTTGCAGGCCAAATGACTGTCCAGTAGTTAGTTGAACATTGGGCCTTTAATAGCCTTTACAGAACTGCACAAGAGGAATTATTTTCAAAAGGAAAGAGTGTTTATTTATTTATTTATTTATTGTGACAAATTTACAAGTGTGAAGGTGCAACATAATCAAGTCCAAAACTGCTCCCTTCACAAATTTTTAAATGTTACATTGTCCAAAACATTGAGGTTAACTCGATAACACATATGTTACTTGAAGCATCTTGGTGGGAGCAGAAGCTTCATTAAACAAAGGTTAATGACAGCAGTGTTGAATAACCTTCAAAAGGGTCGTACAGTTGAATTGTTCTCCATTGAGCCTTTCTTACCACCATTCAGATAGCATTCACCCTTCTCCTGATCAAGGATCAGTCTGGCAAGTGATCAGGATCAAATTAATGTTGATTGGAGTTTGTGTAACTGGATACCTATCTTATTAAATGACTATAATTATCATTGAACACTTTCCAGACTTAAAGATGCCGGGAGAAAAGATTTATATTATTCCACGTTACCGGACAGGGCAGTGTATAAAAAGGACATTTCTGAGTCAGGAAGCCGGTTGGAAATCCCAGCTGCTGATGCCAAATCACCAGCAGACTACTTCTGGAAGTGCCACATAGTGTAAGTGAAATAGGCACTTTATTTATTAGTTAATTTCATTTTACTAGCAGGCTGCTTGATTCAATTCTATATCTGTTTCTACCGGGTGTTTTCAAAATGATACAATCCTGAGATCAAACAGCGGAAGTCAAGTATGGGGTCGATTTTCTGTGCTCCAATCGATATTTTATGCAACGTAACAATCTCAGCCAATAATTGGAATGTACTAATCGAGTATTAGTCACAGCAGTCGTTTCATTAAATTGAATCAGAGTTTTTCAAGATTATTCTATTAAATTTTTATTGTAAATTCAACAACTTGCAGTCAATTTTAATTGTGAATAAATAATATTTCTACTCACTTTTGGCCAACCGTTTCCATGTCAGACTCATATTGAAAGGCATTTGTAGATGAGTCTCCATGACTCAAATACGTTTGGCCAAAAGTGAGTGGAAATACTATTTATTCACAATTAAAATTGACTGCAAGTCATTGAATTTACAATAAAAAGTTGATATTAACAATGCAAATCGTTATGGAATAAGAAATACAAGAATTATTCTATTCTTGAGATCTTTGGAACTTATCATGTCTAATGCTTTCCTATAGGGCTGGCTGTATTTGCATTACAAAGTTGATAACAAAATTCTTATACAATAAAATTGATTGACTTGAAACTCAAACAACTCAATGTTCAAGATCGAATTGAAACTCAATATTTCAAGTAAAGTAACAAAGGAAATTTGAAGGAAAGCTGATACAAATGAGTTGAAATTAGTACAAATCAATTTTAAAGCTACAAAAGGCTTCAAATGAAACATCTAACTTCCTAACATTAGTAACGGTGGAAGATTGTGTTTTAATCATGTACATGTTGAATAATATGTCGTGTATTATACCTCATGGATTGCATCACTTTTGAAACACTGTCTTTTCGCTTTTTCTGAATTATTTTCTAGACGTTGTCAAAAAATGGATTCAAATATTGCGAATTCTATAAAGGATAGGGTTGAGCCTATTGTTATATACAATCAACAAGTAGATGCCTCTGGATTACTGACACGATCCAAAATGGATTTGACAATGTTGGGAGGTTGTTTCAAGCTTGATTCCAATATTATGACTTGTAAGGTGAGTGTGTATGTAATATTCATTATAACACTAGTAGTCTTCATAACAATGATGTGCAGTGAGTGCCGCACATGATATGACCCAACATTTATTTTGTTATTAATTTTTCTGGTTGGTTATTATTGATGTGTTTTATGTTGGCATGTGTGACAGCATTTTATGGAAAGTAGTTTTTCAGTGACCGAGTGATTCCTTCATCCAAACATTCATTCCAAGACAACCAACAAAGGAAAGACTATCTGTTGAAAAGCAAGCAACTGAAATTTGTGATTCTATCAATAAATTTAGTTCAGTGAGGAGCTCAAGACAATAAGACATGACCAAGTCATCAAGAAAAGTGGTAGCAGAACTTCACAATTCTAGGCAATCTTTGCAGCAAATTTAATGTAAACAATTTATTGCACTTGTATTTGTACAATATTACAGTGTTAATGGAATTAGCTAATGACAAGCAGGGCTGTCTCCAGAGGTGTGAACTGTGTCGACAGACCTAGGGCGGCACACTTTAGGGGGCTGCAAAATTAAAAGAAAAAGTGCAAATAACCTTTTGAGTGCTGAGAGTCTTGCAGCGCGCCTAACTAAACTTGTAGTCTGTAAGAAGAGACTCTTTGTAATCGTAATTTTTTCTACTGATTCACAAGCAATGCATAATTAACTATTAAAGTGAAGACATCAGTTGGGTTGATTTACAAGATGAACTTAAGTTCTTTCAACTATTGTTACATCCAAGAGTACACCTATAGAGACTTTAAAAATAACAAGATAACAATATGGGTTTGCGCCTAGTGTTAGTGTTGCTTTATGATATTGTTGACACTACCTGTCACAGTGGTCATTGGGGAAAAAAGTTTTTAAAAACTTGAACTCATAAAAACGTGTCTAACATCAATGATGTCCGAATCACATCTAAGCGGTCTGACAACCATATCAGTTGAGCATGAGATAGCTCAATAGCTGGAAATAATACAGCAAAATGATGAAGCAGTTTGCTAGTGCAAAAGAGAAAAGAGTAGCAAATGTTTTTAACCATTTGAGGCTCATTTTCTGGAATTTTGCTAATTTTTAGTCTGTTAAGTAAGTAAGCAGTAATTCTAAAACAATGTCTATTTTATTCATAAATATTTAAATTGTAGTTCTGTTTATAACGTAATAAAACATAATTAGCGTTCTAGAAAAATAATTATTTTTAATCTGTCTTTTGAAAATATTTTTGAAGCTTGTCTGGTAAATACTGTTTGGGTAGCTTAACTACACTGGGGCCGGCCCTGATGACAAGAAATATCACAAAGGGATTTCGTTTGTCGGCCATCTTGGAACAAACGTTTGAGCAAAGGAATCGTACAGCCACAAAGGAACCAATTTCCATGAAGAGCTGTAACGTATGCCTACATAAAACACATCAATAATTACCAACCAAACGAATAAGTAACAAATTAAATACCAATCATGTGCCACCACTGATATCTTGAACATGAAATGACCTTTTTACCAGTGGCGGATTATAGGGGAGGCTGGCCCCCTAACCCCATAAATACTTGATTTTATTTATTCGAGTTTCAAATGATTATTTTCATGGTACATGATGAATAGAGCTCTAAAGTAGTGGAACACAAAATTTAGTACGACACTTTCAACTGTCTTTTAATCAAACATAACATAACCTTTCTATCAGTGGTGCACCCCAGAATACCTGAGTTTTTTGTTCAAGCTTCTAATAATTATTTGGTATGATACATGATGAGTAGAACTCCGAAGTAGTGTAATATGAATTTGAGTCACAACACTTTAAACTTTCTTTTTATCTGTGTTTTCAATTGAAAATGAAAACGTTAATGCTTGCGCTGTAAAAATAAAGTGGATAATATTGTACTGTTCAGCAGCCTTCATACTATTCTTAAATTTTTATTTGCATTCAAAGTGCTAACCAGCTGCAAAATGTTATGATTTTGGCTAGCCAAAACTAACCTAGATCCTATCTGTTTTACATCGCAATTATTTTTATTTCCAACCCTCAAACTCCAAATCTTACTTGGATCATGAGGAGACTATAGATACCAAGTTTCAAGGACCTAGAATATTCTTTTCAAGAGCTAGAGCACAGACAGTTTGATGAACGGACAGTGGCACAATTTCAATAATGGTCATTAAAGAATGTACTTACAGTTAATTTTCTCTTATTTGTATACAGACAGAAAATGAACGTGATAGTCCACAAATCTATAGAGTTGTTAATAAATTGGTCTCACTACCAGACAAAGAATGTGAAATTGCAGTTATCCATTATCACAGTGGCGTAACTGTAGAAGTGGATGATGAAAACAGTATAATTATAAAAGAGATTAAATTCTTGAATGCCGCTTATGAGGAGATAAAATTTGGTGAGTTGTAACTCAATTGTATCAATCAATTGATTACTTAAATTAATCATTTTGTGATGATCTAATGATACTTTAATCGCTTCTTAGTACAAAAAATTTATTGCTTCAGATTTCATCTATAATTTTATTTCAGGTCCAACTCATCAATAATCATCACCCAAATCTCAGCCCTATGTGGCTTCATCATCCAAAAATATTGACAAACGAGATACTTTAGTCTTGACTTTCATGTAATTCTCAATCTCAATCAAACAAACTAAAATACAGAGTAGCTTAGAGTGGTAGCCTACATCAATAAATTGAATCATTTTCATTTCTAAAACAGAATAATTGTTGAATTAGTCGAATTTTTTGTTTACTTGACCTTGATTGAGCTATTCTCCTCCAATATCTTCCACTTTTATTGAATTTTTGTTTTGTGTCTGGTCTGGTAGATCTCTTTCTACCTCCTGATTGTATTTCAGTTTCAAGTCTTCATAAATAAAATGTGCTTGGAAGATTCCTTTTGTTTATTTTTTCATCTTCTCTCTGGAGATCACATCTTGGAGACTCTGGTTAAGGAGTATAAGACAAGTCAGATCAACAATTATATGCATACAATATTATTCTTAACACTATCTTAAGAGACCGATTGAGTTCATGACAAAATTCCTATAAATAGGTCCAATATATTATTTTCAGACAATAAATCACCCATTTTCAGCAATCTCGTTCTAGAGAATTCATAATTGGATGCCCAAATACGTGTGCAATCCATTGTCCAATTTTGAAACCAGTAGAAATTAACATAATAAGAGTAAAAAATGCCAATAAAAAGATAGAAAATTCTACAATAAGCTGCCACAGTTTCTAAAAAGTCTTGGTAATATCGAAATATTTGAAAACCAACTTAACTATATTTAGTTGATAAAGCTTGTGATAATGTACAAGAGCTCCTTTCAGATCAAAATTGAGCCTCACCTCAACTAATTCAAATACGGCAACTAGTGAATAAGAATGGTTATATTATTGTAGGCTATATAATTTTTTATCTAAATTGATCTGTCGTCTTATTTTTTGTTTTTTTTTTGTGTTTTTTTTGTAGATTACATATTGGAGACTCCAGTTAAGGAGTATAAGACAAGTCAGATCAACAATTATACGATCTTATACACTAGTTACCATAATTACTTCAATTAGTTGAGGTGAGGCTTAATTTTGATGTGAAAGGAACTCTTGTACACTATAAAAAGCTTTATCAACTAAATATTTTTTCAATTATTGGTTTTTAAATATTTCTATATTTTCAAGACTTTAAAAACTGCGGTAGCTTATTGTAGAATTTCCTACCAAGATAACTAGGTTTTTGTTTGAATAAACTACTATTGTGACTCACCAAGTGATAATCTCCTCAGCTTCCAGTATTATAATCATGTACATCAAGATTTTAGTTGATATCATTCGTTTTTACATATAAAATTGCTTCATACACATATAAGCAGGGTACAGTTAGGAGACCAAGTCTCTTGAACAACGGCCTACATGAATCTAATCCATTTACTCTTTCTATACACCTAACCGCTTTCTTTTGGATCTTAAACACCCTATCAAGATTTTGTTCTGATGAATAACCCCATACTAAGATAGCATACCATAACTTATATGTGACAGTAAGAGCCCATGGTAAGCTGTGAAAAGTAATTTTTTGTCATTCAATCTAGCAAGCTGTCGCAGGACAAATACCCCAGATGAAATTTTTGAACATATTTTCTCAATGTATGGAGGCCAGGTCAATCGTCTATCCAACAATACTCCTAGAAATGCAATGTTTTCTTCCTTGTCTAGTTGATTATCATTTACAAACACGTTTATAGTCCCACCTTCATTTGAATTATGATTGTTTTTGAATTGAAGTTATTGGAATTTTTTACTATTTATTGTTAATTTCAACTGATTTGAGAATTGAACAATGGACTGCACACCTATATGGGCACTTCTTTCTGAATTATCTAGAATGGAATTGCTGAAAATGAATGATGTATCGTCTGCAAATAAGAGGGCTCTACCACTACTTAATTCTTTAGGTAAACCTATATGTGAATATGTCAACCTATAACAAAAAAAGCAATGGACCTAGTATTGACCCCTGAGGCACTCCAGCTTGCACCTCTAATTTATTAGATTTATTCTTTACTATACTATTACCAACTACTGTAGTTAGTTCTACACATTGTTTTCTCCCAATAAGATATGATTCAAACCAATTCAGTTCAACCCCGTTTAGGCATACATTTTGCAGTATTTTCAATAAATTTCTGTGGTTAACACAATCAAATGCCTCTGATAGATCTAAGAAGATTGCAGTAGCTTTATCACCTGAATCTATTATATCTATTAGTTTTTCAACTAGAGAAACTATGGCTGTCTTTGTTGATCTCCGTTTCTGGAAGCCATGCTGTTCATCACAGATAAAGTTAGCTTCTTGAAGGTGCAGAAGTAACCTATTTGGAACTACTCTTTCAAAAATTTTACTTTTTACTTTTAAAATACTAATGGGCCTATAGTTTTCAACCTTTTCTCTATCACCACTTTTGAAGATTGGCAAGATCTTCCCCTCTTTCAAATTATCTGGAAAAACACCTTGTTCTAATGAATGATTGATCAGATGAATCAAAGGGTCTAACAATTGATCTTTACATTCTTCCAGAATTTCACTGGATACCCCATCCATTCCTACAGTTTTTTTATTATTCAAACTATCAATAATATTTGACAACTCGTCTTGGGATACTGGGTAGAATTTTAATTCGTTCTGAATCCCCTCAGTATTCCACATGTTTGCATTACTAATACCTGTATTAAGAGATTTTTGAAGATTCTTAGCAAACAGTTGATAATATCTGTTAAAGAAATTACAAATGTCTACACTATCATCAATATATTTGTTATTTCCATTAATTATTCTGAGGACACTAGTATAAGCTACATGAGCTACTTGCCTATTTTTGTTTTATACATCCCACACTGCTGTGTTAAAGTACACACTATTATTCAAAATTTCAGCTGTTTTCTTCCATTTAGCTCTTTTCACTTTTTTTGTATAGTTTTTCTTTGGAGATTTGTAATTATCTTCACTTAACATATTTCTAGATAGTTTGAATTCATCATATGCATCTTTAAACCTATTTCATTCTGCAAGGATATCATCAGTTATCCACTCTTTAATTTTGTCTAATTTGTTTTTTACAGGGACTTTTTGAACTGGACACCTCATAGTAATATGAAACCTTAAAATATTAATGAAACTATCATATTTGTTATTTAACTATTGCTATTGTGAACCCTACTCCAGTTTTCTTGTAGCAGATTCTGCTTCAAACAATCGATATTCCCCTGTTCACATTGTTGAATTTCTCTCATTACTTTACTCTTTTTAATTGATTTATGACCTTGCAACCCCACCTCTAAGATTTGATAGTCATGATCAGATAGTTCCGAGCCGCCTAATCTTGTTTTAGAGTAATCTATATTAGTAAGGATGTTATCAATTATTGTTTGTGATGTTCTTGTGACTCTGGTATATTCATGAACTTTGTTTTCCAAGTTATCCATGTATGGTATATAATACCCCTTAAATCTTCTGTCATTTTATTTTGTGTTGCAAAGTCTGTATTGAAATCTCCCGCTACAATAACGTTTGTAAAACAAGTAGTAGTAATCTCTAAACGCCTATTGAATAGTTCACAAAAATTGTTCCATTCCCCATTTGGTGACCTGTGAATACCTGACACCACTACTTCGAAATTATTGTCGATTTTTACTCTCAAACCAGTAACTTCTAAATCCATTTCCACTGCAAATCTCTCTACATATTTCAAATTAAATGTTTGCATATTCTTAGGATTTTTAGTGAAGATATCTACTCCCCCACTTCGATGAGATGTCCTGCAATATGACGCTTTTAATGAATAGTTTGGAATATTAAGTTGTGACAATTCATCTTCTTTTAAACCATGCTCTGTGAAAATAGCTATAGCCTATCAGGAGCCTTTTCTTCAAAAAATACCTCGATTCTATCTAGTTTGTTACGAATGTATTGAATATTCTGATGGAACACAGTGAGTACCGGTACTTCCCTATCATCACTTATTACTTTATCATTGCTTTTGCATATTGAAGTAGATTTACTTAATCTCTTAGAATCTTGGGAGCCAATCAGATTGCTACAAGAGTTCCTTCCACTAATGCTATCCTGATTTTTTGATCGATTAACGTCTTTTAATACAATTGAAGATACGAATTTATCATTCGAAACTAGTTTCCCTTCCCGGTTTTGAGCCACTTTACTAGAAAAGGTTTGTTAGATGATTGTTTAGGAGAATATTGACAGTAGATTGCAAACGACTTTCAATCAGCTCTGCCAGCCTATTGCAAAATATTACTTTGCCAGATTGATTTAGATGTAGACCATGATAAGTGAAATTTTGTTTTTCCAGCCTTTCATTTAGAAAACAAATCCCCAATTGCTTAGAATTCTTATTTTTTAGGCTGCTGATTGTATTCTGAATTGATTTATTTGTTGACTTAAGAGGCCTTAATACCTTTGGCAAAACTCGGTGGTGGAGTCCGATTCTTGTAATCGACCTCAGTAGAGTCAGAGTCATAGTCGATAGGCGAGAGGTGGAGAACGGGGCAGCAACCGTGCCGTTCTGAAAACTACAGTCTTTCCCCCACCACTCCGCCTTACCATACTACACTCCTCTCCTACAGTCTCAACTCTTCTCACTTACAGCTTCGGTCTCTCTTCTTCGTTTTCGTCTTTACGTAGAGAATAAAATAAGCTGTGTTTATGATTCCCAACCGTTGGGACGTGATCATTAGTATTAGTACCATCACTTACAATAATTACAAGAAAGACTTGAATAAATTACGCTTGCAGTTATAATATTTGAATGATGACTTTCAATAAAAGTGCTATAATATTCAACAATAATGAAAAATGGGCATGAATTATTTTCTTTAAAATAGATTAATTCATGATATGATAATAAAAAATTGTATCGGAATATTATAAACAGACAAGAGACTTAGAATCGCCCAATCTAAATAAGATTTAGTTTGTTTATAGTAAAATAATGAACCAGCTGAAAAAATAGAATAATCAAGTAAAATGAAGTACGGTAGCCTAGTTCAAAATGCATTTCATTTCTTGGATACCAAGACTCTAATCTCTCAATGGAAGCAAGCTAAAAGGTACTCACAATAAAAAGTAAAATCATATTGGAAAAAAATTAAATGATGACAGAATGTAATTTAATGACGCGGAGTATTTTTTTCTTGTTTCCTTTTTGGAGTGCATTCACTATATTTACTTCAAATCTATCTCCCACTGAGTTGAGGAAAGGGATTTTTTTTTGGATTTGATGGCATCCTCAGGAGTAACATTTTTACAAGACTTTCACTTCAATTACAGAGTTGTCCCCAATAAGGCCATCTGGAGTTGCACCTAGGTATGAAATTACCTATCAATAGATGAGCCACATTTTTTTTATAGATTCTCCCAGAACCTCATCCATCTTCATGATGGCATTTATTTAAAAAGTAAGTACAGAAATCGAAATGTACTTGTTGATGTTGGAGACGATTTAAGGTTGAACCTAACAAAACTTGAGCTGAACATTGAGGAGCTATGTAAAAGAAGCAAGTTCATTCTTCTCATTAATTTTTTGTAATGCGTTTGAAACACGGTAAGTAGAAGAAGATAGAAGTAGATCAACTTCTACTTACCGTGGTTTCAAATAATATATTTCCAAATATATATTGCAGTGGCGGATCCAGAAATTTTTTTTGGGGGTGGCTGGTAGCTACTGGTGATGGCGGGGGGGGGGGGGGGGTAGGGTAGTAGAGGTGCAAGTAGTATTGTGAAAGCTTTTGAATTTTTCATGATCAATCGTACCCGAACTATAACTTTTTGAAAAAATTGGGAAATAAAAAATAGCTTTACTAGTGCTTTGAACCGTACCAGCTATAAAATTAATTTAAATTTAAAGTAGATTGGAAAATTTTGATTGAATTATGTGTTCAGCAGTTTGTCAAGGAATATAGTATTATTCCGACATTACAGTCATATTATTCAATTTTTAAGAATGAAAATCAATGTGGGAGCTTTAATTAGTTACAAATTCTTCAATTAACTAATGTTTCATCTAGTTTTAATAGATAAACTTTGTGTGAACTCCACACTGTAAAAAGAGAGGTTTTTCTAACGTTTTTATCTGACGATTAGTTTTCCTCTTATTAGAAATATGGGATCTGAAAGTTACTCCCAAAAAAAATTTTCTCTGAGAAATCAGTTAAAATGGTATTCGATCCATATTATATATAACTAAACTCAATGCAAGCGTTGTATCTGGAATTTTTACACGATATAACATATATCAGTAGCTGGTGATCACTGGTTTGCCGACCACTGTGATATAATTTAAAAAAAAAAACATTGGTTGATATGTTAATGTAGTTCGTCATTACTTTTCATTAAAAGAAAGTTGGTACTGTCGTGATTCAATTACTGCAATTTTATGTTGCACTACTTTTTCTATTCAGAAAGTACTGTTTCTATTCAGCAAGTACAAAAATCTAAACACTGAGTTGATTGGTTGCAGGTAATGTAAATGGAAACTAAGACATTATACAGTATTAAAACGTAAACTTTTTGGAGGTTTTGGGGGGGCTTCAGCCCGAAAGCCCCCCCCCCCCCCGTAAATCTGCCACTGATATATTGTGCTTTTGATGGAAATAGCTATTTGTGTAACTAGAGCGAAAAGTGGGAGATTTCTGCACCGAGAGAAACACTTTTTTTCACAAGCCGAAGGCGAGTGAAAAAAGTTTCTCGAGTTCAGAAACAATACTTTGTGCTCGAATTACACATTAAAATTTTCCTTCAGTAATGTATAAAGTAATTTAAACAAACAAAACAGGACATGCATAGCCTCACATAACCTATCTACAACTAGGCCTACAGCTCACTGTGCGCTGACTTTTTGCGCGGCTGAAGCAGAGTAGCCAACCTATTTTTGAATGCAGATAGGGAACCTGCGTATTACATGGTCACTATTTTATATTGTTAGGTTGCAAATCTGGAGTGCGGAAAAGTACTTTCGCACACTGGAATTTACTTTCCCGCACTGGTGCAGGGATAGACTATTTTGCGTGCTACAGTTAGTGCAAAAATAGGCACTTTTTCTGGTCACTGTAGGAAAAGATTATTATTGGGCTTTTTTGACTACATACCTATGTTAAAGAGGGTTGTCGAGCTCAATATAATTTTGAAAGTAAGTACAGAAACAAGGTTAATGTTGAGGACGATTTGAAGTTGTACCTAACAAAACTTGAGCTGAACATTGAGGAACTCAACGAACCTCAACAAACCCGTCCCCGGCACACGATAACTAGGGGGTACGCAAAATTTTAATTTTTCATAAAGGGGTGCATTCTTTGAAAAAGATTGAGAACCTCTGACGAAGCCTATTAAAATTTTTGTAATGCTTCCATGTACACTACTATATCCACTTATCAAAATATTTAAAAGTTGTTCAACAATTCCAAATTCCACAAATTACAATTTCGCCTACTTGAATTTCATCACCTCCAAAACAAAAAAGGGATGATTTTAAAAAAAACTTTAGAATACTCAGTAGTCAATTCTTTTTATTGTTCATTTGCTCCAAAAACAAATTATGCAAAGCATTACGGTATGCCGAAGTTGTAAACTTTTTGTTTCCTTTTATCTAGGCCATCCACTCAACAAATTGGTTGTAATTATTTTCCACCATCAGCAACACTGTCACCTTCGAGGATAGAAAATGGAATTTATTGATAATAAAGTTTTTCAATATAATTTTAGAGCTCCATATTTTGGTCTAATCACAGTTTTGCCTGTCCCTCTCCAAAAGGGAGGACTTTGCAAACTGTGATCAACGTTTAAAAATTATTCAAGCTCCTATCCCATTTTTATTTAGTTACAACTTTTGTCAAATAGAAATAGAAAGAATTAGAATCTCTTGCTTCTAATAGAAAGTCCTTGAAATTGCCACCAAAAACATTATTTTGACAAAATTAAAAAATCCCATTTCCCCTGCCCTTTACTCCCAATGAGGTAATTTTTTGGAAATTTATAATAGATAATCATATTCAATTCAAAAAGCTTTATCAATTAGAGGAGAGAATTTCTCAAAGATGTCAACTACGTTGAACATTTTGAGTAACTCCTAAAACATAAAAAAATGGGTTGGTAAGCTTTTCTCCCAAGAACGTCTGCAGAATAACCTCAACTACATCTCACAAAAAATATAATTTTGAATAAAATATTTCAAAGTATGATGCACTGTTCGAAAATATAAGAGCCTAGAGCCTACTCTACCTCAACCGAACGAACCTAAACTTTGCAGCTGTAAAGTGAATATCCAACTAATATTTCTGTCTCACTGTTATTATAATGACAATAAGGAAATAATTGCCGAGATAACATTGTCTGGCGCCTAAATGCGTGCATGCGCTTGCGTGTGTTTATGCAACGGCCGGCAAGGCAATGTGTGAGTGTAATACTCGGTTTTCGATGGAATGGTTAGTAGCAGCATTAGGTCTTGCAATGAAGAGTCTCCTCTAGAGTCAAAAACAGCACTTCGTAGTTTTCTGTTTCGGTCGCTATTTTCAATCCAATAAAGATGAAAATGGTACCAAATTGTGCAGAAAGATCTAAAGAATGGTCGTATAACCTCCGAATTTCGAATTTTTAACTTTATTACAGCCCTATGAGCCGTTAAACTTTGATAAACTTCGACATGTAATTATAAAAAAATGGTAAGTGATATTAAAATTCCGAGGTTATACGACCATTCTAGCAATATTTATCTACAATTTGACACCATTCACGTATCTCTCGCTTCAAAAATAGCGTCCGAAACAGAAAACTACGAAGTGCTTATTTTAGTGTTTTTTCCAAAGGTATTAAGGCCTCTTAATGGTTTCGTTTAGCTCTGGCCTATCAAACCTATACGGAATTGTACTTATTATTACATTAGTTTTTTGGCTGAGTTTCAGTTTTTTTATGTTATTCATACTTGTTTTTTATATGTTATAACCGCGGAGTATTTTAGAACGTAATCTTAAAAAATTGAAGTTCCTATAGCAACAAATATTCACAAAAACAATAAAGCAAATTAAACAAAAAACCGCGACTTCAATAAAATGATATCCAAAAATCTAATACGCACATACTAAAAAGTTTAAAATAAAATATTTACTATAAAGTGAGAAAATATGAAATTTAATACAAGAACCTTTTGACGTCTTTCTTAATATTTATCAATAGTCTAAGTCGTGGATAACTTAGAGGATCAATTACTAGTTTTGCTGATGACACTGCGTTAGGTTACAACTCTCAATCTGCTTTGGAATTGGAAAGAGATGTCTGGTATGATCTTCATTTATTAAAAATATGGTTTTCCTTCAATAAATTATCTATTAGTAGCAAATCTAAATTCATTCATTTTTCTTTGCAGGATAAAGCTTCTGATATCAAGGCTTTATATTATAAATGTATTATTTGTTCAATGTCTGATATTGGTTTTCTTTATAATCTGAACTGCCATAATTGTATGCATATCGAACAAGTTGATAAAATTTAATATTTAGGGGTTTAAATTGATAAAAATTGTAATTGGAATGAACATGTTAGGTTTATTAACAAATATATGATATCAGCTGTAAGAACTTTCTATTATCTAAGAAACATATGCCCTGTAAACGTATTAAGGCTGATTTATTTCTCTATTGTTCAAAATAAGCTTCAATATGGTTTAACTTGTTGGGGAGGTATTTATTTTGCAAATATCAATTCACTTATTGTAGAACAAAAGAAAATGTTTAGAATAATGGTGCGTGTTCCAAGAACTGAGCACACTATGAATTTTTTCAATCAATCAAGCATCCTCTCTTTAAGATATCTATATGTGTTTAGAGTAATAAGAATTATTTTTTATTAGAGGAGGAAATGTGCAGAGTAGGTAACTCAAAAGTGTACTCTAGTCGTTTAAGGTTGCAAAATAAGGTTATTTTACTGAAAGCAAATATTGAAGCATTTCGTAGGTTATATTCTTTCTGTGCTTTAAAGGTTTCCAATCATCTACCTTTCAACGTTTCCTCAAGTTTAATTTAGTTATTGTTCTCAGAGAATTGAAGTATTGGTTGTTTTTGCAAGATGATGACGTTGATGATGTTGAATTATTTTTTCGATAAGAAAATGGTCAAGTACGGTATTCTAGTTTTGATCTTACCTCATTGCCGTTTATGATTTGTTTGTAAAGTAACAGATTATTTCTGAGTACTCTTTAATAATTTTTGATGTTTACTTTTAAACATATTCTTTCAAGCATCATTTTATACTTTTCGCTCAGCTCTAGGCTTTTCTTATTTTTAACGGGGTGGTGTCTCATCACGATTTTCAATGAGGTTACCAAACCACTTTTTCCTATTTTGTATTGCATCTATATGTTGTATTATTGTATTTTGGGAACTGTGTGTAAATAAATGAAATCAAATAAAAATCGGCGGCTAATTTTCCTACTATCGCCCAAATCACCTGCTGTCGAACTATATGTTTACATCTTACATGCAATAATTACAATGTTTTTTATTATTTTAAATTTCATCATGTCTTAATAATAAGATGGAACTTCATCAGGGTTGCCCCAACAATCGAATGGGAGTTATATTTCAATTATTTTTGTTTGAATTATTGCAGACGGTTTTACAATCCTAGATGAGAAAGAAGAAGAAGTAAAAACAGGGTGAGTATTTCAATCCACTCACAAACAAATTCTTTTCAAAAGCAGTTTATTTCACACTCAGTAGTAGCATATAAATACTAGGCTACATAGTGGTACAGCACCATATAAATCAGGGGTTAATTTCAGTGGGAACGCAAGGGAACAGTGTTCCCTTACACCCAAGAGTGCCGGAACGCAAGGGAATGCACAGTTTGCATCAATCTGATTCCAAAGGTGTCTCATCTCGCTATTATTCAGCCTTTTAAATGCTGCGTTCAGGCTATTCTCACTTTCTGCAGCAGTTTTTCGCTAATTCTGCAGAGCACATTTGCTTAAATGGGGAAACCGTGTTATATAAGAAAAGCTGTTCAGACTCAAGGCGAGTAGAATTCACTCGCCTTGGTTCAGACTGTCCTCAAGCAGATGAGATGAAAGATTTTGTGGGCAGCTTAATTGCACACTGAAAGAATCCATCTGCAGTGATAGGATGTATGACTCATACTCTCCACCGAAACCTAAATCACGTAAAAATTATGATAGAGAACTTATGATTTCAGATTCGGATTCAGCACTCTAATTTAATAATTAGGCTATTGAACCTTTTTATTTTTCTGCCTGTCGTCCTTTCTTTTCCAAGAAGAGGGTTTCTTTTGAAGGTATAAAAATTGCTCTGTAATTTATAAGATAAGAGAAAATGCAGTTCAAGCTGTGACATTAAAAACAGATTATAAGCATCTGGACTAGGAAGTTTTTCAGAAAATATTCAAAAACATCTGTTCACGTATTGATATGTGTTATTACTACAACTGTAGTGTAATATTATAAAATGTAAAAATGGATTTATTTGTTTTTACTTTACCATTCATTAGAAAAAGCATACTGGTTTTGGTTATTGTAAGTTTCATACAAAATGGTTGGTGCAAATCGAAACAATCTTATAGGAAATTTAGAGTAGGCACCGAGATGTTATTGAGGTGTGGCGGGGGGGGGGGTGAGAAAATGTTTAACTAGGCCTTATCAGAAAATAGAGAGGGTAGTTTATAAGAAAAAATGAGCGTTCACACAACTGAAATTTCAGAAATTATTATATCATTATAATGACGACAGGTTTGAGCTTCGGCAGAAATTAAGCACTGCCGTATATCATTATAATGACGACAGGTTTGAACTTTGGGAGGGGATACCAGAGATTGTGGGGGGGATTGGAATCTCCCCCAGCTGATCCCCTATCAAGTTCAAACCCGGTCGATATTTATATGAAGTTTTTCTCGATATTTATCATTTTTATGATTTTTTGAGTATTTTATAGTAATTTTTACTTGGATATTCCAATTGAAGCAATACTGTTAATTTAAATGAAATATATCTCCGATCCTGAAAAGTCAGTGACAGACACCACTCGAAAACACTGCATTGCCACATTGCTCACTAAACTGTACATGCCGCGGCAGAGTAAGAGTACCATAATAACATTATATACTTTTCGCGATTCTCGTGACAAACTGTTGTACTGAATAAAACTAAGGTTTATTTTTGTATTGACTTTTTTATTTAATCTGGAATTATTAGTTTTGTGAAAGATGACTACAACATTTCGGGGGGGGGGGGGATGTATCCCGATATCCCCTCCCTGGCTACGCCCCTGTAAGAGGAATAAAGTGATATCAATACAGTTGACTATTCATGCGTTAACAAAGCAGTTGGTAATAAAGCTTTATTATGAAGCTTTATTATAGGTGTAAGTTTGGACCACAGGCTCAAGACCAATGAGAACTCATTAATTCTATGGTAATATGTATTAAGCTAATACCAGCACTCAGGCTTAGCCTTTGTGGGAATTTTATTTATATTTATTGCAATACATGGACAATACGTAATTTGTTATATTATATATATTAGAATTTTTCAGCTTTACAACTACATTTTTTGTCAGACATTTGATGTTCAGTAGAATCATTTCTTGTATTTGCACACTTTTCATTCAATTTCAATAAAGAAAGATTTCTTCAATTATTGTTGAAACAAGAAATATGCAATAGTCACATCAGCTGATTTAAATCGTTCCAAATCAAAGCATTTCTTCTTCTTAATATATTTTTCTTCTTCCTCTTCCTACTCCTCCTCCTCTTCCTTTTCATCATCCTCTTGTTCTCCTCCACCTTCTCCTCTTCCTCAACCTAACGTTTTCTTTTCCTTTCTGTTGCTCTTCTTCCTTTTCCATTGCCTCTTACTCTTATTTTTCTCTTTCTCCATATTTTACCTTGTCTTCTTCATTTTTTTTAGTCCTCAATCACTATCCTAAGTTAATTCTTCCAGGAAAACAGAAGGAGTTCGAGACATAAATTACTCACTAGATACCAAAGCTGTTTATTCCACAAATTTATATTACACTCCAAACGGTGTTACTTTTGCAATCCATTCACGATGGGAAGAGACTGTGCTCACCACCAAAAAAGAAGTGTAAGTACAAAATAATTATATAGTTTTATATAATAATAATAATAACAATAATAATAATGAACGTATGGCTTTTATTGTTGAGGAGACCCTCACGAGTAGATTTACCTTGCCGGTTGAGCTATGCTATTGAGAACATAGTGGACTTAAATTTTAGATGGGTTCCGAACCACCGGGAAAGTGATATAATATGTTATGACCCACTTATTCAGGGGCGCCATTTGGAGAAATCATTGGTGAGGGCGGCTTGAGCCGCCTCCAAGGTATGCCAAAAATTACAATAATTAGTACATTGATATTAATATTAAAATATTGAACAAAATTCGTTTATTGGAAAAACAACTCAACAACATAAGGAACATAATTGAGTTAAAATTCAAACATTTTAAATTAGATTAGATCATCTTTCTTTATTAATGTGAATTTACAAATTTTGCATATGAGTAGTTAAAAATAAAATCATGAACATCACATAGATACTATAGTATATTATAGATGATGCTATTTTCAATAGTGCTAGAAATTTGTATGACCTTAATAATGTATGCTATGGTGACTAAAATCTAAGTGATGCAATTACATGAAATGGCGAAGTTTGGACTAAGATTCGTCCATTCTTGTCACTTAACCGATATAAATTAAGAAAGAGTCGTTCTATTTGCATTAATTTAGTTGTAGTTATTTGTGTTTCAGTATCAAAAGAGTTTATTATAAAAGTAGCAGGTGTGTAATTGAGATGGAAACAGAGAATATAAATTATTATGAATTGTACAAATTTAATTATGATAATTTTTTTTTTTTTTTTTTTTTTTTGTAGATTACGTCTTGGAGACTCCAGTTAAGGAGTATAAGACAAGTCAGATCAACAATATTATACACTAGATACCATAATTACTTCCAATTAGTTGAGGTGAGGCTTAATTTTGATGTGAAAGGAACTCTTGTACACTATAAAAAGCTTTATCAACTAAATATTTCTTCAATTTGATAATGATAATGGTGGTGGATGATGAGAAGAGAAGATGATTCAAGAAAGTTGATTTTGTACAAGTTTTCTTAGAAGGATTGTAGTGAGTGATTTTTTTAATAATTTATACAATACTGATGAAATATTATTTAAAAAGTAGATGAATGTTTTGTGGTTCCATGCAGTGGCTCTATGGTTGAACTTGTATCTATTTTCACAGTGCTATTTTTGACCCCTTCCCCCCCCCCCCCCCACAAAACTGATTCAGCTAATGTTCAGTACAGTGTAGGCTACATGAAAATTTCATTTGTGGGCTCTGTAGAACTCCCACGGTAAGTTTTGTAAATAGAAATATTTTTAGCAATTAAAGATACATTATATGACTTTTCTGTCAAAATTTGTCTCCCAAGACTTGTTAAAATCCCAAATTTATTATGTCTCTGGGTGTCTTGTGGGGGGGGGGGAAGGGATCGATCCCCCTGATGCCCCCCTTAATTACGCCACTACTTACTAATGTTCCTGCTTCTGTTTCTGTTTTTGCTTTAAAAAGGATATGTGAAGAGATGCAAGACACTCGCTACAATAAACTGTATGCTGCACATATTTCAATTGTTTCACCAGAATCACAAGGAAAGGACATATTGAAAGATGCAAGAGATGCTAGTTCCTACTTCAAAGATGAACTTCAAAAAGTATTCATTTGCAAAAGGAATAAGGTGCGAGTTTTTTTTGTAGATTACGTCTTGGAGACTCCAGTTAAGGCGTATAAGACAAATAAGATCAGCAATTATTATACAATCTTATTCACTGGTTACCATAATTACTTCAATTAGTTGAGGTGAGGCTTAATCTTGATGTGAAAGGAACTCTTTTACACTATAAAAAGCTTTATCAACTAAATATTTTTTCAAAAATATTTCCATAAATTTCAAGACTCTTTAAAAACTGTGGCAGCTTGTTGTAGAGTTTCCTACCAACATAACTAGGTATTTGTTTGAATAAGCTACTATTGTGATTCACCAAGAGATAATCTTCCAGGCTTCTTGTAGTATAATCGTGTAGGTAATGATTTTGGTCAATATCACTCTTTTTTACTTATAAAGTAGCTTCATACACGTATAAGCAGGGTACAGTCAGGTGTTACAATGAGATAAAAAGATCTACAGTTCCCAGACATTTATTGATATATACCTTCAATTTTTCCAAAATGCATTGGAAAATGAAATACTATATTATGAAATCAATACTACTATAATAATATTCTCATAATTATATCAAAGTTTCAAAATTATATCCACATTCTTTGAACTGTTGGACTATTTTAGTGCTTCGTTTTTTAAGTGAGCTTTCAAATTAATATTCTTGTTTTGGAAAGAATCAGTAATTAATTGTACTTCAAAATGTAATTTCCAATTGAACTTGAACATAGTGGGCTTTGTCTGTTGTATCTTTGCTTGGTAGTGGTTTTTGGGATAGATAAATAAATGAATGAATAATCAATACTACAATAATGATTGTGCTTTTGAATTGATCTATGCACATAGAAATTCTACAAATCAACTATCAATATGAAGGTTATATGAAATAACTTTGTATCACAATAAAACTAATAGTATAAGCATAGCCCAAGCATTATTTTAAATTAGGGAATCTATCAGTTTTTTTAATACTTATTCATTTCAAACTACTCATCAGACATCAATTATCCTTCAGAGAAATCTACTCTTTCAGCAATCAGCCACATTCTTAGATTCTTTTTGAAACGGCTAAGTCTAGTTTCCTGTTTAATAAATGGAGGTTGTTTATTGGGAAATAGTTTATTTTGGTCCAAGTTTGGAAGTTTATTTTGGCCCAATATATAGAAAAAAGATCATTGACCAAAACCTACAATGTTAACATTTCCTATCCTAGTAGGTCCTACTATGTAAGTGATCTATAAACATATAAATTTTCCTGGAGTCCTCTTTATATTGAGCAACTCAGAATGAACAAATATTTGTCTTACACTTAGAAATTATTATCTTAAATTTCAATTACTATCAATAAATTAATGGTTGAGTTCTTGGCAGCCTTACCAGTAACCGGTAAATGCTACTGGTGGAGTCTGATTGGTCTATTGAAATATATCAATGTCTATAGATTTGAATAGACCAATCAGATGCCACCAGCAGTAACATTTGCCAGTTACCGGTAAAGCTCCCAAGAAATCATCAACCAGTGATTAGCTGGAAACTAAAACTCTCTGGTGATCCACAGTTTGATTGAAGATTCTTCTGATGTTGATACTGATGAATATTATTCTGAAAATATGTTTTTTGAATTGATATGAAGCTGTATAAGTTTCTTGTCTTCCAAAAAATACATCAAGTTCAAGAATCGATAAGAAATTACGGATTTAGTAGGCTGGGATCTCCGGGTGTGTATGAAATTTTGCAATTCTCTCAAGGTTCCTGTTCTTTGGCCGGTTACCCGTTTCTGAAACATATTGGGTGAACGATGTTTGGAAGGTTTATCGTTATAGGTATGAAGAAAACATTGCATTTCTAGGAGTTTTCTTGGATAGACGATTGACCTTGGCTCCATACATTGAGAAAATTTCATCTAGGATATTTGTCCTGCGACAGCTCGCTAGATTTAATGACAAAAAGTTACTTTTTACAGCTTACAATGGGCTCTTACTGTCACATATTAGTCACATATTACTGTCACATGGTATGCTATTTTACTATGGGGTAATTCATCGAAACAAAACCTCAATAGGGTGTTTAGATCCAAAAGAAAGCGGTTAGGAAAAAAAAGGTGTATAGAAAGAGTAAATAGATTAGATTCATGTAGGCCGTTGTTCAAGAGACTTGGTATCCTAACTGTACCCTGCTTATATGTGTATGAAGCTACTTTATATGTAAAAACAAATAATATTAACTAAAATCTTGATGTACAAGAAGCCAAGGAGATTATCACTTGGTGAGTCACAATAGTAGCTTATTCAAACAAAAACCTAGTTATAATGGTAGGAAACTCTACAACAAGCTACCGCCGTTTTTAAAGAGTCTTGAAAATATAGAAATATTTGTAAACCAATTGAAAAAATATTTAGTTGATGAAGCTTTTTATAGTGTACAAGAGTTCCTTTCACATCAAAATTAAGCCTTGCCTCAACTAATTGATATAGTAATTATGGTATCTAGTGTATAATTGTTGATCTGACTTGTCTTATACTCCTTAACTGGAGTCTCCAAGACGTAATCTACAAAAAAAATGAGTTGAATTTTTTTTAGTAGACTATTAATACTAGCAGGCCCGACGAATGTTGCACTACCGGCCCTTGAAGGTATGAAGGAGTATTACATCAATAGAGTGAATCAGATTAGATGGAATTTACTAAAATTGCAGCACAGGTGATGCCATTTCCTTAGCAAATTTAAGTTCAGTCCGATTTCTACATGCAAAATAATTTGGTACTAACCTACAGTGGATCGGTTTCACTTCCTTAACAGTCCATTAATGTAATGCTAACTTTTAGCTTCATCTAATAAATTCAGGTTCTCATCAGAGTAATAGAATCAACACTGAAAATTTATCAAGTTGAATATTTTATGGAGATAATATATAAAAATAAAGTAATCATTTACTCCACCTTACAGATGGCACAAAATATCTGTGCGCATGGAAGCTTATTTTCTGCTACAGTCGGGATAAAAACATCAATTGTAGTGTAGAGACGCAAGGAGAGCGAGAGAGATGCTGATGCTGACTGAATACCGTACAGTGGTAGGCGATGTTATTCGATAAGCAAGCATATTGAACCGCCTCCACCCCGCCTGCCAATTTCCCAACTCTTGAGTCCACGCGCACAGATAATTTGTGCCAACAGTACGTTTGGACTGAATTAGTGCCAGCTCCATTTAAGAGGAAAAGTTATTCTTGGTGTTTATTTTCCACAAAATTAAAAATGAGCACAAAATTGATGAAAACGTGATTTTGTGAGATGTGGAATATAATTTTTCTCCATGCACCAACTGTTTTAGATCTACATTGTGGGATTTCTTCATAGTTATTCAAAAAATACTGAACTTGGCCACTATAAATAGCCTATTAATTTCTATAAAAATATTTTTTCACAGCAATTGATATTCTATAGAGTGGTTAATGAGCTAATTTTAGCCGTTCCGACTGCCTGTGTGTATCATGGCGATGGAGTGCAAGTTGGGCCCCTCGTGTTTCCTGACACAACGTTATTCACACAGATCCGAGAAGTGAAATTTATCCATCCAAGCAGCTCAAAAGTTTTGAAATATGGTGAGTTCTTTGATATCGAACTGCAACCAATGATTGCTGCATTCAATAGAAACGTGTCTGTAAACGATAATCAACTAGGCTAGGAAAAAAAATTGCATTTCTTGAAGTTTTGTAGGATATATGGGCGATTGACCTTGGCTCCTTACATTAAAAAAATTGAAACCATTGTTTTGGAAGTTAAGAGTTTGAAAGATATGTTTTATTTCTCAAATCTGATTCAAAGAATGTTTTAAGTCATTTTTTTCTTTTGAAACATGATTGTATAGTGACATTGATGAATCAATAGATGTTGATTAAGTCAGAAGTATTTCAATGAGATGAATTCATATTTGTGTCTTTGACATTGAGATGCTCATAACTTTTTTGTTTTTAATATAATTATATTGTCAACCTACATCGAGTTGGGAGTAGATTGGTCAGTAGTGAGTTGGTGCCTTCTGTTGGTGGATGCAGGATGGAAAAGGAGCTTCCATCTTGCATGGCATCCCATCACATAAAGGTAAGACCTTAGTTGATTCTACAATTTGGTTTTAACTCACTTAAGGGGCCCACACACTAGCGAGTAAGGCTCGCGAGCCAAACTCGCGAGTCTGGCTCGGCGAGTAAGACTCGGAAGAAAATCACCACTAACGTGTTGTGAACTTCCCGAGTCCGGCTCGGCTACTTTTCAAGATCGGCTGGAGTGCGCCCATGTTAATTCTGATCCATATAGCTCATCTAATCTCAAAATCTTCAAATTACAATCAATATCTCATTTGGAAGGTCATTTTATGCTCTAGAGAGAGTATTGGTTTTGCTAAAATTTCATAATTCTTGAAATTTGATTATTATTATTAAAAAATGTTTTATTTCTTCTAATTTTTTTCTGACATAAGAGAAAAAGATGTCAGAGAGTTTATAGGCACGATTTATGTTTTTTATAACAATTATTTTCACAACAAGTATCTTTCTTATAGATCTATAACATAATTATAGATATAGATCTATAATTAGGGAAGTGATAGCCGCGAGGCGTAGCAGGTATCTCTTCAATCAGATAGAGATAAGCTGCGTTCTCGTATGTCCTGTTTGTAACGGTGACCGATTAGATTGGCCAGCAAAAAAGAGACTGTTCTCTGCTGTAAAATCACATCCCGGTGGTTCGGAACCCACCTAAAACTTTAGGTTCAACTCATCAATCACCATCATCCAACTCATTACCCACGCACAGGTCTCAGACCTATGTGGGTATTAACTTTTCGTGTGAAATTTAACGACATGCAGTCAAATATTTGTTAAGAATAAGTATAATAACTCACTTAAACTGGCCGAGTACTTTCGAATCTATGAGATCCATCATCAGAGGCTCCTAGATCATCATGTCAGTTTTTTGGTTAGAAGTGTTGTGGTTTTTGTAAAATATGATCAAAAAGTTTGTGAGATTTAAAATTTAGTTGTTCATTGAGAATGTTTTGTTTATTGTGTGTGGTGTGTTTGTATATTTCAAATTGTTCCAAGGTGTTGAGTTCGTGTCCTTTAGATTTTATGTGTAGAATGTGTAGGTTGGTATTGATGTCGGTAAAAGTGTGTCCAGTTTGAATGATATGGTCGGCAAAATTCGATTCAGCTTTGGATGTCAGGGCCTGAAAGTGTTCCTTGTAACGTTGTTTGAATGTGCGGCCTGTTTGTCCTATGTAGAATTTGTTACAATCAGAGCAGTTTAGTTTGTAGATCCCTGGGAGATCGTATTTGTTTGTGTTCAGTGTGGTTTTGAGTGTAAGTGCATTTTTTATTTTGTTTTTTGTTCTGAATGAGATGGTGTGGCCGGCTTTTTTGAAGATTTTTGCTAGTCTGTGTGATTGTGGATTAATGTATGTCATTGTGATGTATTTTTTGTCAGTGGTGTTGGTGTTTTGTTTTTTGTTTCTTATTTTATGATTGAGTTTGTCAATTAGGTCGTGTTTGTAGCCGTTTTCTTGTGCTAGGTATTTTATTGTATTTAGTTCAGTGTGGTAATTGTCGGTGGAAAGCGGTGTGTTGTTGAGTCTGTGTAGCATTGACCTGAATGCTGAGTGTTTGTGTTGTGTTGGATGATTGGAGGTGCTGTGTATTAGGGTATCTGTCATTGTTGGTTTTCTGTAGATGTTGAAGCTGTGTTGTTGGTTTGTGTTCTTTGTAATTGAGAGGTCTAGGAAGTTTATTGAATTGTTTTTCTCATATTCAGCTGTGTATTGAATGTTCTTATGTATTTTGTTTATGTATGATCGAAGTTGTTCACATTGTCTTTTGTTTCCTCTGTATAGCAATAGAACATCATCTACGTATCTGTGCCAGTATATTATGTTCTGTGAAAATTTGTTATTAAAGAGTATATGAGTGTTTTCGCAGTGTTGGAGATAGATTTCAGCAAATATGCTTGAGATTGGTGAGCCCATTGGCAGTCCATCAGGTTGTGAGTAGAATTTGTTGTTGAAGGTAAAGTAATTTTGTTGAGTGATGATTTTTAGGATGTCTATTATTTCATTTATATGTTCTGTAGTTGTGTTGTTGTGAATAAGGATGTTCTGTATTATTTCTATTGTTTCATTGACAGGTATGTTGGTGTATAGGTTTGTTATATCGAAAGATGCAAGAGTGGAGTTGTGAGGAATTTGTGTGTCTTTTATTTTTGCGATAAGATCGCTACTGTTTTTTATGTATGTGTTGTTGTTGATATTAATTAGTTTTCTCAGTGTTTGATCTATGTGTTTTGCTAGTTTATAGGCAGGTGCTTCTTGGTAGTTTACAATTGGTCTAATAGGTATGTCGGGTTTGTGAATTTTGGGAAGTGTTTGAAGTGATGGTGCAGAAGGGTGTATTTGTTTCAGTTTTCTTTTTTGTGAATTATTAATTATATGATTTGTCTTGTTGATTATTTGTTTGATTTTTGTTTGGTAAACATTTGTAGGATCGGTGTGTACACACCGATCCTACAAATGTTTACCAAACAAAAATCAAACAAATAATCAACAAGACAAATCATATAATTAATAATTCACAAAAAAGAAAACTGAAACAAATACACCCTTCTGCACCATCACTTCAAACACTTCCCAAAATTCACAAACCCGACATACCTATTAGACCAATTGTAAACTACCAAGAAGCACCTGCCTATAAACTAGCAAAACACATAGATCAAACACTGAGAAAACTAATTAATATCAACAACAACACATACATAAAAAACAGTAGCGATCTTATCGCAAAAATAAAAGACACACAAATTCCTCACAACTCCACTCTTGCATCTTTCGATATAACAAACCTATACACCAACATACCTGTCAATGAAACAATAGAAATAATACAGAACATCCTTATTCACAACAACACAACTACAGAACATATAAATGAAATAATAGACATCCTAAAAATCATCACTCAACAAAATTACTTTACCTTCAACAACAAATTCTACTCACAACCTGATGGACTGCCAATGGGCTCACCAATCTCAAGCATATTTGCTGAAATCTATCTCCAACACTGCGAAAACACTCATATACTCTTTAATAACAAATTTTCACAGAACATAATATACTGGCACAGATACGTAGATGATGTTCTATTGCTATACAGAGGAAACAAAAGACAATGTGAACAACTTCGATCATACATAAACAAAATACATAAGAACATTCAATACACAGCTGAATATGAGAAAAACAATTCAATAAACTTCCTAGACCTCTCAATTACAAAGAACACAAACCAACAACACAGCTTCAACATCTACAGAAAACCAACAATGACAGATACCCTAATACACAGCACCTCCAATCATCCAACACAACACAAACACTCAGCATTCAGGTCAATGCTACACAGACTCAACAACACACCGCTTTCCACCGACAATTACCACACTGAACTAAATACAATAAAATACCTAGCACAAGAAAACGGCTACAAACACGACCTAATTGACAAACTCAATCATAAAATAAGAAACAAAAAACAAAACACCAACACCACTGACAAAAAATACATCACAATGACATACATTAATCCACAATCACACAGACTAGCAAAAATCTTCAAAAAAGCCGGCCACACCATCTCATTCAGAACAAAAAACAAAATAAAAAATGCACTTACACTCAAAACCACACTGAACACAAACAAATACGATCTCCCAGGGATCTACAAACTAAACTGCTCTGATTATAACAAATTCTACATAGGACAAACAGGCCGCACATTCAAACAACGTTACAAGGAACACTTTCAGGCCCTGACATCCAAAGCTGAATCGAATTTTGCCGACCATATCATTCAAACTGGACACACTTTTACCGACATCAATACCAACCTACACATTCTACACATAAAATCTAAAGGACACGAACTCAACACCTTGGAACAATTTGAAATATACAAACACACCACACACAATAAACAAAACATTCTCAATGAACAACTAAATTTTAAATCTCACAAACTTTTTGATCATATTTTACAAAAACCACAACACTTCTAACCAAAAAACTGACATGATGATCTAGGAGCCTCTGATGATGGATCTCATAGATTCGAAAGTACTCGGCCAGTTTAAGTGAGTTATTATACTTATTCTTAACAAATATTTGACTGCATGTCGTTAAATTTCACATGAAAAGTTAATATTAACAACGCAGTTCGTCATGGAACAAGAAATCCAGGAACCTATGTGGGCTTCATCCTCAGAAGAAGAAGAACATCTGCAATTAAATATGGAAAAGTGTAATAGGGGGCCTATTCCATAGAATTCAAAAGGTCAGATGAAATATAGGATTAATTTCATCTACTTTTTACTCAATTTCTATTTTTTAATTACTTCCATTTTTTTTTCATTTGTGTCGAAGTAATTAATTGTTATATTGCAATTTATTAAATAATGTTATATTTATAATGATAATGTTATAATAATAAATATAAAATGGGCATTGGACTTACATGTAAAGGGATGTATTATTATTATTATCATTATTATTCAATAATTATTTATTTATTTTATACACAATTTATCTGTTAGCAGCTATTATTATTGAAATTATTTTTTTTTATGTTACTGTAGGTATTTTTTGTTGAAAAAACAACATTCGAATATTTATTTGTATTTTATTAAAAATAAGCTCTACACTGCAATATTATCATTTTTATTTTTTCTTGAATATTCAAATTTTAATATACGGTTTCTTTCTTATTTTTCTGTTTATACATTAGTTTAACTCAGTACCTATTTCAGTCATAGTATTGTCATAGTAATAGTAAATATACAAACTTAAATAGATAACTCAATTAACTAATTTTTACGTCTTGTGATCAGTGCAAATACTTGCTTTCTGACCATCTGCTATGTTATAATGAGGTGCCGAGCCTGGCTCGGCTCGGAAAACGTCCACTAACTAGCGAGTCCCAGCCGAGCCCAGCCGCGCTTGTAGCCCTGCGCGAGTCTGGCTGGGCTCGGCTCGGCTCGGGAGAAAACAGCCCACTAACTAGTGATTTTCTCCCGAGTCCGGCTGGCCGAGTCTTACTCGCGAGCCAAACTCGCTAGTGTGTAGGCCCCTTTACAGTAGCCGCCACGTAGCTGTGCCCGCCGGCAAAGGGCCAGTAGAGTACAACACTACCCGCGCTGAAAACATTTGATCATTTTCAAAAACATTGAATATTGTTTTAGAACATAGTTCTTTCTATTAAGCTAACCGATGTGCATCTTTTTGTCCTTTACACTTTCAACGAGAATCTACTCATTACAAAGATATTTGGAATTTGATAAAAACAAGACTTCATTCAAAAAAAGTGTTCACATTTCATCCCCAACATAGCTACTGCCGAACCATTCATTAGAAATCAATGAAACTTTGGTAATATAATAAAAACAGCTAGAGAATGCCATAACCATCGATTAAATTCCATTTCAATGACAGATTTTCCGAGCACAAGACAATTAATACAGAAAATTTACAAATCGAAATGTTCATGACATTGAAAAGTTATGTATCGAGAAACTTATTTGTCTTCAATAATTTTCATATACATTCAGCATATGAAGTGTAGAGAATAAATTGAATTTATTTTCTGTGAGAGAATCATCTGACTAGACCCATTTGGTGAGGTTTTGCAAAGATTCTAAATACGCGTATCCTTATAAGCACTTCCAACAATACAACAAAGCAACTTGTCTTCGCCTGTGCAAGCAGGAGACTGACTGATCTAGTTTGTTCAATTCAGTGGATGAATATACATTTTTTTACGAAGTCCACTTTATTCAACTTGAATAACACTTGACCGAAAAGTAGGCTAAACCAGAATCACAGCCCAAGTGCAAGCAATCTGAACGCAGTGTTATAAGTGCACTGACTGCAGTCCGGTAGCGTTCAGTGTTAGCAGCAAACAGTGTATGTATGTAGAAAGGCATTGATATTACCCCGCGAACCTTACTTCATCCACAAGGTATTTCAAGGACATGCGGGCACAGCTATATGGCGCGTACTGTTACTTTGTATTTTTCACTTCTTACGACTAAAGAGAAGGGTGAGAAGCTTCATCATCAGAACTGTTATGAAATACAGTGTCGATTTTCATGCAAGAATGTTGAATAAGACTATATGTTGTCATGGTTGGAGTCATGTTGTGTACTTGGTTGGAGCGCTTGTTTGAGATGAAATAAGACCGTGGCTAGCTTCGTTTCCTACAGCCTTGGGTTCGAATCTCATTCAGCCATGGATGTTTCTCATCATTCACCCATTCACCTCATTACACACGCGCAAGTCTCCAGACTCATGTGGGCATCATCTACAGTAGTAAAAGAACATATGAAAAGTCATGAATTTCACCTAAAATGTTAGAAAATATTGTAGAATAGACATAGACTTCTCCAATTAAAAGTGAGGATGATTTATCCTCAATTGATAGGGGAGGATTCAAGCATCAGATAAAATAATTCACTTATTTGAGCCATTGTGCTGTCTAGAATAGATGTATTCATGTCTTGAATATGTACCTAAAAATGGACACCCTGTAATAAAAGGGGTATCTGCCCAGAAGGGTCTAAAGAACCCAGTGTTTTCGTACCCCACTTGATCAAGTCCTGCCATCGTCTAAGAGGGATATAATTAACGTATTCTGAATTCCAGTTTCAGTGTAACTGAGATTGAAAGTGATGTGATAGTTGAAACTATAGTATCTCATGTTTTCATAATTGATTGAAGTGGTGGTGACAACATCAATTCCGGATATCTATCGCAATAACACTATCACTTATAGTAGATAACATAAATTGGTGCAACAATTTTAAGAAATTTATACTGGACTAATTACCAATAAAATTCAATTTTATTTCGAAAGATTATATTTTTCAGATGGCGAATTGTCAACTATAAGAAAACTGCATACTGTGTCTGACTATTTTGATAAATTTGAAGATACCATGTGAGTGGAATGAGTTTGTTTCTTTTTCATTCTAAGTTTGTTGATTTTATGATGAAGTGTTTCTCACAAACAAATTTATTGCTGAATTATTGCTTATTTTCATGTTATGTTTGCTATATAGTGGGCACAGCTCCAGGGGGAAGGGGCTGGTCTAACAACGGTAATAGTCGTCCCCACCCTTTAGATGGAAATGAATATTATTTTCCATATTTAGATGACTGTAAGCTAATAATAAGCTATAATGCCCTATTGTTGCTCGAGGTGAATTAAATTTCGTTTATCTTGTACACAAAAAAGGCTACATCAATTATGTTTATTTATTTTTGTTAAGCCGGACCCCTTTACTGTGTAAAGGTGGGAGTGATCTGTTGGGCATAGAGCTTCAGAATTAGTCTGGTGGGCTTGGCTCTTGGCATATATACAACTGTGTAAGCTCAGTGAGGAAATTAATTACAGCATACCTCACTTCTCGTTTCTGTAACACGTTTTTTTGGACTAAAACATAATGTAGAGGCCTATACAGTCACTCACAGAGTTTAGTATTTCAGAATTTCAACCCAGATTATGGATCAAATTCTATTAAGTGCTGGATTCATCGCTAATGGAGGGTGTCCGTACCCGGAGACACCCCTTTGATATGCTCCTGAAACCTGCACCTGCATCAACAAATTCACTGATTCTCTGAGGGTGATGGGTAGTGGCAGTAGTAGAACAGAACAAATTTCTTGTAATAATGAAAATAAATTTAGCTGATAAGTAACCACCCCTGTGTCACACATTTCGACCCTCACTGCTCCTGCACCATCACCCGTATGACTAGATTTCTCTCCTCTACTCAATTGCACTCAACTTACAGAAAAATAATAGAAAAAATGATCAATTAAAAAATCATTCAATACCTTCTAAAGCCTAATTAGATCTGCTTTTTGTTACCCCCCCCCCCCCCATGAGCTGTTACCCAGGGCAGGTTACACCACTCTTCTTACTATCGCCATATAACTAATCAATTTTTTCATTGTTTTCCGATATTTCAAACAGAGAACTAATTCCACCGGAAGAACTGGCGAAGCTGAGAGAAAAACGGAAGAAAAATAGGAAGAAGCGGTGTTACACATTGAATTCGATGAGAGTTTTTCTACTACCAAGAGATCCCTCAACTAAGACGTTACCACAAATAACGTATTCTACTGAACGCAACTTTGAAATATTCAGGAATAAGAAAGCAGTTGGATCTGATGCTTATGGAATCGGGCACCCATGGGAAGAAGAGTACTCGAGCGTGAATGGTCCTCTAAAGTAAGGGTGCAGTTAAGTAAAACTGAGTAGCTTATGCAATGATTGTATTATGACTGCCTTTTTAAAAACAAGTGAGATGTGAGTTAGAACATGAGTAACGCAAGGGTGCAGTGATTTTATGTAGACACTGTGGCCATTGGATGCCTCGCTTCTGATTGGATAATTTGGTCACGTGGTGCAAATTCGTCATTCGATATCCAAATTAAGTGTTGGCTATATAATGACTGAGAACTATCTCTTTACCTCTTCTCAGCCCATGCAGTATGGATAATCATTATGATATATTCCGTTGTATTTAGGCTAAGCTCGTGGGAATGCAAAGGTTTACACAAGCACGGTGTAGTCACATCGAAAACATATGTTTATTGACCAAACGAAGAGAGGTCTCTGTTTCAAGTCGACCGTTTTGCATTTTGTCTGTTTGTTTGTCATGCATTTACAGCTAAACGAGAGGACCAAATTCAATGAAACTTTGCTTGGATCTTCCTTCAAGGAATGCCCAGCGATGTATGTGTAAGAGTTTTCAAAATTATCTTGCATTTGAAGGATGTTTAAAGGGAAAAAAGTTAAGCTATCAGGCCTACTTGTAAAGAAATATAGGAAGATATTATGATTTTTTAAATTAGCTTCCCTGTCATGTGCGATTGGAATCAGATTAATTTAAAGATAGCACTTGGGCGATCTTATCCATCTGGTTTGAGCCTTCATATAAATTA
Organism: Conomelus anceps; assembly: GCA_948455865.1. Classification (NCBI taxonomy): domain Eukaryota; kingdom Metazoa; phylum Arthropoda; class Insecta; order Hemiptera; family Delphacidae; genus Conomelus; species Conomelus anceps. Next base: position 93,403,422 of record OX418218.1, read on the forward strand.
AGTTATCATTCATTAAAATAAATATTTGAGAGAAACAAATCATTACAAATACTCCAATAAAGTGTAATAACAAGTGATCACTAAGTAGATGAATGTTATAGCCTACAAATTTAATTAATATTGTTGTATAAATTCAATCAGATGACATAAGAAATCACATCTGTTTGAACTGTCAGCTGTATGGAAAATAGAAACTCAGCCTTGGTGGAGAAAAACAGAGCTACTTTTTGTGGAATATAGCTACTACGCAAATTAAATCAAGGATTAGGTCTTATGGTTGTTTTCAATTTTGTGATGATGATTATCATTGAGTACATCAAGTATGTTCCTCTCTGCAAGCACCCAATTCTTGTGCTTGAGGTCTACTAGTTCACAGAACTACTAGCTATAAATATCTAATATATTGTCTATATAGATATACAATAAAATATAGAATGGAGACAATATTATGCTGGCTGGTAGCAATGGCTGCACTATCTATATGAAGTCACTGTAACGAGTGTTCTAAACATCTCATGAGTTGCATTAAAACTTAAAATTTAAAAATCAATGACGATCTGCAAGTAGAATAGTTGAATTTTTTCACTTTTCGACTGGCATGCAGTTAAAAAATTTTTTTTAAAAAATTCTCACATGAGGCATAACATAATATGTATATATTATAATATGTTTTTGGACTGGATCCCATAATCCGTGCCTGGGTGTCAACAAGAGCTGACAAGAGACCTGCAAGATCATCCAGGCACTGAGGATAATGGGCTCAGAGCCACAGAAACCCACCTAAATTAGTAGCTGCACCATGTTTCCCATAACATGACTTTAAAGGTGAGGTGGAACTACTCATAAGGGTCTCCCCACAAATAAAAGCCATACGCTTATTATTATTATTCAACTTCTTTTTTTTTTAATTTTTCACCCTGCAGCTGGGGATATTGATCCCAAGGCTACAAAGCTGCAAGGCCACAAAGTAGAGACAGTTCTATGAGGGTCCCTCTTACCCTTCTATATTAGGCCTATAATGAGAGAAATTTTCACACAATATTTGATGTACTAAGCACTGCAGCTTTTTGCATAATTCTAAGGTGCCAGTTTTCCAGAGCTAGACTTTGTTTTGCATACAACCATTCTTTTGAAACCAGACCATTTGCAGATACAACAACTGGAATAACTTCAACTTTTTTCAGCAGATACATAATACTTTAGTTCAACAGATGATAGAGGCTGGTATTTCCTTTTCTTTTCAGTACGGTAATTGAAGGCACAGCATTTTCATCCAGGGGCACTGCCAAGTCAATGATAAAAGCTTCTCTTTACTCTTTTCCTCTTATAAAACAGGACAATATTGGACCTTTTCGCCTCCACTGCTTGGTCTGTTGTAATGCTGCAGAACCACAGTAATCTTCCTTTTTCACCACTCAGAACCTGTTCTGGCCTACATCTGTTATTATTATTATTATCATTATTATTATCATTATTATTATTATTGCCGACTTCACAGCCTAATGGCTGCTTTAAGAGTACATACAGATCATTGATCAAGTATGTATACCCACTAAATATTGAAAAAGTTGTTTCCTGAAATTGTTTCTTAAGCTGCTAAGCTGCTCATATACATTTAGTCACACAATTGCTATACAGTTACATTTTTGTGTTTAAATTTAGTGTTTTTGTTATTCCCACTTTATCATTACAATAGCCTACTATACACTAATTTTTTATATGCTTAAAAATTTTCTTGTTATTGCGCAAGTATCCAATCAGATAATAATAATAATATCCTGTTCTACTTTTTTATTCGAATGAATGTTTACTTCAGGCCCTTATTATACAGAGCCACTGCAGTCTCAGTCGCGTACCACAATTCAGGATAAATTACACCAGCCGAGCAAATCCAATAAAAAATCAGCTGACGGTTTTAAACATGTAAACACCTTCGTGTACTTGGAATATTGCTGAGCTCGGTAAGGCTGATGTAAATCCGCCTGTATTGTGGCACACGACCGTGACTGCAGTGGCTCTGTATGATAAGGACCTGAAGTGAACATTCATTTGAATAAAAACGTAGAACAGGATGAGGAAATAATAATAAGGGAATGGTTTTTATTTGTGTGGAGACCTGTACGGGTGGTTCCACCTCAACATTTCAGCCATGTTATGGGGAACATTATGCAGCTACTATTTTAGGTGGGTTCCAAACCACCGGGTAAGTGATAAAGCTTATTTTATTTTAATGCACTTAATTCAATTTTTAAATTTTATTACATATTTTTTCTTTAACGATTTTGTAATGTTATTGCATTTCTGGATATTGGATCGTATTTTATTTAAATATATATATATATATATACTGGTAGCAAAATCTTTTTTTATAATGTTTATTAAAAGGATAAAGTTATTATTTTCTATATTTTTTTTTTTGTTTAGCTAGCTGAAGTACAGTGGGCTCGTTCCTCAACTCGAGCTTGCTCTTTTGGGGAAGTAGTTCCAAACTATTATTTATTTCTATATTGTATTTTTTCTGTTTTTCAATTCATTTACAGTATAATTATTTTCTATATTCTATTGAATTATATATTGTAATGAGGATTTTGTTTTTCTTATAACATCAAGTCAAGGATAGGAAAATGCCTAGAAGAAAAAACACATAAAAAGTGTAGTCTTAGCATTACATCTTGCCATCTCATTCAAGTGCACTACTCAATAATTTTAGATATGATAATAATATACAGAGTGTCCTACGAGTAACCCAACAAACTTCTAAGGCGGTTTCCTCTCATCAAAATAATGAAAAAAGTTTATATAAACATATGTCCGGAAATGCTTTGTTATGGAGTTACGGCTAGCGAAAGATTTCGTCCAATATTCTGGGAAAGGATGGAAATAAAGCCAAACTGATTTTTTTATGGCGTTAAGTTAGGTCTCCTTCTTCTTCTTCTTCTTCTGACGTCCACGGTATAGGCATGACTGCCTGTTCCGGTCTTTCAGGTAGCTTAGTTTAAAACTCTATTCAAATATTTTGTGCCCATCTTTTCCTAGGCCGCCCAACATCTCTCCTTCCTGTTGGGGCATATTTCAGAGCGTGGACAGGAATTCTACTATACGGCATTCTTCTAAGGTGTTCTTTCCAGCTGTTTCTATAATTAACTATCATCCCATTTAATGACTCCACCTTCAGCTCAGTTCGAATATCTTCATTCCGCAAGAGATCCAGTCTGGTACATCCTTTGACACTCCTAAGGAAGCGCATTTCTGCCGCTTGGATCCTGCTAACTGCTTTCTTATCAAGAACCCACGCTTCGCTTCCATAAGTCAATACTGGAATAGCCATAGCCTTGTAAAATTTTAGTTTTGTGCCTCTCCTCACTTTGTTTTTCAGGCTCCTATGAATTGTCCCACAAATAGACTGGAATTTACTAATTTTTTTTGAAATATCCAAGTCTTTCTCATAGGTGAGAGTACAGCCCAAGTAGGTAGAGGCAGATACTTGTTCCAAGACTGAACCTCCGACAACAATGTGTACGTTCTGGGAGCATCTGGTTTGGTGCACCAGAATTCTTTCGGTGCACCGAACCAGTTACGTGATCGGTGTACCAACATATGTTCCCAGGGACGGCAGTACAGCACTCACTGGTGTACAGTTGGGCGCGTACTTTTGAAATTAATCTGTGTAAGTCACTGTTGTACTAGCTGCGCAAATAAAAGAAAGCCGCTATAGGGCTATCGATTGAAATATACGCCTATTTTGATAGAATAATTGTGCATACAATAAAGAATAATTATTATTGGAGGCAATATGCAGTTTGGAAGTTCATTTCCACATAAACAGCTATCATTATTAAGGTAAATAACGGGAAATATGACATTGAAATTACAAAATTTTGTTCAATAAATATTTTATAATAAACTTACTACTTAAAAGAGCATGAATTTCCTCTGTTTCATGAATATTGTACATAACCTCATTGAATGCATTAACTTGATCATGTTTGGAAGCCATTTTGGAATGAAACAGCAGACGATTTTTCATCGACCAATGAGAGCTCTCTGGTTACTGGTTCACAGTCCGTGGATCTACCTTTTCGTACGGTGCATGAAACCTGCACCGGAGCAGGCCAAACCGGAAACAGCTGCTGGTTAACGAACTGTCAAAAGCTCCCAAAGGACTTGGAACTCATGCCTCTGGTACACCGGTTGAAGCTACCGGTGCACCGAAAATGCTCCCAGAACGTACACAATCTTTGTTCGAACCGGCCATTTTCCTTTGAAAGCCATAACCTTTGTTTTTGCAGCTGAAATTCGGAGATCATAATTTCCACATATTTTTGAGAGCTGGAATATGGAGTATTGTTAAGTTAGGTGTTATATTTATTGGATTCCATGTAAAATGAACTGAAAAACTTAATAAAACACGTCCCAGACCACTAGGATCACCCATATCTGAGATATCAGACAAAACAAGCAAAATTCGGTCTCGAAAAACATGCTTCATTTAGATTTGATCTACATTAACTTCGTTAAATGGGTAATAAATACAGAAACTTTTTAAACAAAACTTGTAGTGAATTCAATTATGAAGTGAATAATGTAAAATAGGCCAATAATAAACATTATAAACTTAAAAAACACTTTTGAATGGAAATTGACTCACGTTATGGCGTGACGGCCGTTTCGCTCTGTTGTCTAGAGCATCATCAGACGACCCACAGTACACTGTGTACTGTATTACTGTAAACACTGTATTAATGTGAGTGTACTGTGGGTCGTCTGATGATGCTCTAGACAACAGAGCGAAACGGCCGTCACGCCATAACGTGAGTCAATTTCCATTCAAAAGTGTTTTTCAAGTTTATAATACATATTAGTGGAAACAAGATGGATCTTCAACATCACAATAATAAACAATTACAAAGTTTAAAAAAATAATGTTTAATTAAATCAACACATAGATTTTGAACTCTTTGTAAATGATATGGATGAAAGTTGTTATCTTTCAATGTTCTCCAGACTGTACTATGAGATATGTTTAATATATTTGAAAGTCGGCAAGTGCTAAGTTGAGGACTACGCAATAATGTATCAATGATATTATCTTGTTTGCATACAGCCTGTATTACAGCCATTACAGAACGTTCACTCAAACAAGTAACGGATGGAAAAGATCCATTCGTTTGTAAGTTATTGAATACCAATACAAATGTTTTGCAAGTAGGTGTTCTTGTATTCGGAAATCGTCTTTCATATTCGGGTTTAGCTGTTCGACTATTCGCATTGGCAAAACCATAAACGAAAACAATATCTGCGGACTCTTGATTTGTAAACGTGAATGGCATCTTATCACTAAAAAAAAAAAAAACACAAATAATACAAACCGAACAAAATACACTGCACAAATCACAGTTGACAGACTAGTTATTGCGACCGCTGTATCATTGTGTATGGCTATACAATAACTTGGATACAGGTATTGTTGCAGAAGTGCTGCCAATTCTTGATTTTCAATAAACTAAAAGCATTTCACTTGGATGCTGTATTTTTAACATCTTATTTCTCAACAAACAATTTTTTATACTGTAAATTTTTTGTAATTTAATTGAATGAATAATGAATTATTTTGTGAGTAAACCGCATGCCTTTTCAGTAATTGAAATGTACAGTATTGCAACATCTTGAAATGTTTTGTTTTCTAATTTTTGTTTTGCTGCTGTCCTATTTCTTGTATGATGTGTTATTTAATTAAGCATTAATTTTTTAAACTTCTGTTTGTTTATTACAAACCTATTGTACACCATTCTCTTCAGAATTGAATTCACTTCAAGTTTTGTTCATAAAATTTTCGTGTTTATTACCCATTTAACGAAGTTGATGTAGATCAAATCTAAACAAAGGATGTTTTTCGTAGAGATGTGACCAGAATGAGCGAGTCGATCAAAGTAACTGACTCTTTAAAATGAACTACGAACTAGTAGTTCAAATTCAGAAAGTAGTTCGTTCATTTTTGAGCTGCGTTTGTGTTTTCATCTTGTGAGCGCTCTGGACTGAGGGCTCTGTCAGGCTCATCTGAGCGCTCTGTCAGGCTCTTGTGCCTGCTGGACAAGAGCACTCACCTCCCCACTCCACGAGCATTTCGAACTGTGACGTGAACTAACTACAACAACAGCTTGCTCACTCACTCACCTCTCTCAGCTTCATAACCTGGCTGACTACTTCTGAAAAATAGAATACGCTCTGTGCTCTGGAATATTAAACTGATGACTCAGATTCTGAGAATTATTTATATTGAGGCGCCAGACAATCAGACATACGACAAGGCTGTTTATTATTGTTGTGTGTGTATGAGTGCTTAGTGACCGCTGAACGTCTGAACAAGCTATGGTATAAATGAGCACGTAGTAATAATGACGTAATGAGCACGAGCATTGCTGATGACTCATTTTTAAACTAGTTTAAATGAACGACTCACTTATAAGAGTGAGGGCGATTGAACGACTCATTGAAAAGAGTCATCATTGTCAAGCCTAGTTTTTTGAGACCGAATTTGGCTTATTTTGTCTGATATCTCAGATATGGGTGATCCTAGTGGTCTGGAACGTGTTTTATTCAATTTTTCAGTTCATTTTACATGAAATTCAATGAATGTAACACCTAACTTAACGCCATAAAAAAATCAGTTTGTCTTTATTTCCATCCTTTACCAGAAAATTGGGCGAAATCTTTTGCTAGCCGTAACTCCCTAACAAAGCATTTCCGAACATATGTTTATATTAACTTTTTTTATTATTTTGATGAGAGGAAACAACCTTAGAAGTTTGTCGGGTTACTTGTGAGACACTCTGTATATACTTTACAGTGCTATTAGAAAAACGTTCCTATTATTTTAAACCTGAACAGTCAAGTTTTTAAGTATAAAATTGTTTTAAACTTAAATAAGTAATCTAAAAATGGCGTTATATGTTATTAAAATTCGGAAAATTATAATATTTCACACGCATCAGACAGTTGACCACCCCCCACCCCCCCATAAATTGAGATCCTGACTACGCCACTGGCTGTTACTATTATTTTTTTAAATATTAATGTAAATTTTGCTACTTTGTGTGTTAAAGGTGTGTGCAGGATCAGTGGAATTTAATCAACTGCGGATGCATGTTTTCTAAAATTGTTAAATACAACGGTGACAAAATGTATGAACTAGATGAATTTTCCAAGAAACAGCTGACCTTCAACCCTCTATCCAAAAGTGAATGTCATACCTTGAACTGGATTTGCATGAACGAAAAGGTATGACACCTTCATTAATTGACCGAACAAAGAGAGGTCGACCGTTCAAGTTGACCGTTTTGCATTTGTCGATCTGTGTGTTTGTAATGCATTTACGGCTGAACGCGCGTACCGTACCAAATTCTATGAAATTTTGCATGGGATCTTTCTTTAAGGAATGCCCAGCGATTATGTGAAATAATTTTTAAAATTTGCTTGCATTTAAAGTATATTTGGAAGTATTTGTTCACAGAACTACTAGTAGAATTTGAGATGTTCAAGCTCAATATTATGTTGATTGCAGCACTCAAAAGACTCTGTGTAGTAAGGATATGAGATCACTTGTACCGTCAATATTTGGCTTGGTTCTTATCGCTAGCTTTTACCCTCTTGTCGAATTAATGTTCAGTAAAACTTGACTAGGAATAATTATCATTCACTTGCTATTAAGGATTTACTACGGTAAAACCAAGAAACTTCAAAGTAATGGAGAAATGAGGTATTTTAAAAGTAGTCTATCTCAGAAAGTACTGGAGGTGGAAACTTTGTTCAGTTATCAAATAATAGATAATTTTATATTGTTTGATAATAACTGGATTACTCATCTCCAGTTGAAATTTGCGAGTGATTGCCTGCTAGATAGCAGCACAAGATGAACATGTCACTTTGATTTGTTCACCTCCAAACAGAATGAACAATTAATTACAAGTTCTATACATGATGTTGGTGACTTGAAATTTTCAAAAATTTCACTCATACTTCAGGTTCCTCAAATGATCTTCCTGTTTGTCCTAAATGGTACTTATTACAGTCAGAAGAATTTATTCTGTAAATTCCAGGAAGTGTTAGTTTTCTGTTGTCATTTGAGTTACTGTTGGCTTGTGTGAGTTTGTATATTGTTTTTTTTTTTTTTGAGGATGAAGCCCACATAGGTCTGAGACCTGTGCGTGGGTAATGAGTTGGATGATGGTGATTGATGAGTTGGACCTACAGTTTTAGGTGGGTTCCGAACCACCGGGAAGTGATTTTCAGCAGAGAACAGTGTCTTTTTTTGCTGGCCAATGTAATCGGTCACCGTTACAAACAGGACCTACGAGAATGCAGCTTATCTATCTGATTGAACAGATACCTGCTACGGCTCGCGGCAAATGTGTGTTAATGCAAAGTGTGTTAGTGCAGATTGTCCTCACCTTGTACTCACTCAACTAGCACTCATTGTAAATGTGAGTGGATAGTTGTAGCTATATTCCTATGTAAATGATTGCAATATCCTGATTTATTCTAGATTATCACGCGCAATTTGCAATGGAAAAACAGTTTTTTTATTTTGATTCCAGGATACACTTTTTAGAATGGAAATTAGAACTAGATTTGATGCAGTTAATATCTCCACTATAATCCATCCTTCAACGGTTACAATAAAATATGGTGAGAATTCAGAAAAGAACTGGTTAGAAGTGACTGATTACTTTTTTGCCAGACCAGGCAGCTCAAAGATTTTGAAGTATGGTAAGTAAGAACCAAAGTAAAATAATATGAGAGTGTAAATATTATTGTATAGTCATATTAAGTGTAAATTATCACCTTCATGCTGCCCTTTGTCTGCGAAACTGTAACGTAAAAGAATTAGAGGGATTTGAGGAGGCTTAGGAGTAGGAGGAGGAGGAGGAGGAGGAGGAGGAGGAGGAGTAATGTAGAATAATTAAAAAAGAAGAAAAGAGGTGGAAGGAGAAAATGATGATGAAGATGAATGTTGATGAGAAAGAAAAACCTGAAAACCAAATATCAGACATGATGGTCTAAATAAAATGTACCATATTTTTGGAGGTAGATAATCAAGTTTGATCAAGCTTTTGTTTGTGGTCTTGCTAACAAAGTGGCCTTACAATATGTAACCACATAAATATGTAACCGTGTTTCATGTATGTTATGTATGGGCTGCGTAGCTCAGGTAGAATGAAATGACTGTTTACTCGCTCAAAATATAATTGTATCTATATTCATTCCATCTCACCTCTAACAGTTATCTCACAACAAAATATAATATTATTTTATCACATTGACTTCAATATATGTTATTAATTTATTATAAATAAGGGGATTGGCAACTCGCTTAGCATTTCTGAATATTTAAAATGTTAGAGCAAGATTGAGCAAGATAGATGTTGATTAGTTATGGGGTTGGCCTATTATTTAGCTCATGAATGAAATTGTAAAATCAACTAAGGTCTTACCTTTTGTGATGGGATGCCATGCAAGATGGAAGCTCCTGTTCCATCATGCATCCATCAACACAAGACACCACTCACAGCTCACTACTCAACTACTAACTCATCTACTGGCCGAGCAAGTAACTTGACAATGCCTCAAATATATTAGAAACAAAAATGTTATGAACATCTCAATGTCAAACACAAACGAATTCATGTATGGCATTGAAATACCTCTGACCTAATCAACATCTATTGCCTCCTCAATGTCACAACGTGTTTTAAAATAAAACATTCTACTGAAAATAATCCTTGAATCAGATTTGAGAAATGAACTTATACCTCACAAACTTCAACGTTGAAACCAATGGTGACAAATATTTGAGTGTATGTATTACTCACATTACATACCAAATTACTTTTTGAATAAATACTCTCATGATGCAAAAAGCACATAAGTGTTTCAGAGAAAATATAAGCTATTGAAAGAACATTGACGATTATATATGGGACAGAATATAAATTGCCCATGCAACTCAGTAGGATACCGGCATATTGTAGTATTTTATTGAATATATTCTTTATTATATATGCTATGGCTATACAGAAATCAACACCAATTATTTAACAAAAAATTGCTTCTCTTTTCAGAAGGACAGTTGAAGCTTGTCGAAAACGTACAAACTGCGCAAAACTCTAATGGGTAAGGTTAGAATATCAAAGCTGAAGACCACAGGGGGAGAGGATGAAGGTCCATAATCTATAGTTTTAAGGCAAAGAGGTTTCTTAAGCCGCATTTCCACCAACCAAACATGCTTGGCAAACAGTGCTTGCTGGAATTATCCATCCGTTGCCGAACATTGTTTGGTGTTGGTTAGGTATGTGGACGCCTTTTCAAACATTATGAACGGTGTGGCGGGAACTTGTTGTTGGTCGTCACTGTTCGCTCACAGATCGAACATTTCAATTGAACTCACGAACATTCGGTGACCCTTAAGTTAAATGTTTGTCCGTTTTTTTGTATTTGCCAATAATGTTCGGCAGTCATGTTCGGTTGGTGGAGACGCGGCTTTAGGCTACGGTTACACTGCATGTAAATTCTGATCAACGCTGTTCTGACGAATCCGTCAGAACAGTTCTTCAGAACCTGATGGCTACACTGTTTGCGAATTGTGAATATCAGTTCAGTACGTCTCTGCGTTCCGCTCATAATGGATGACAGCAGTAACCAGTAGCGGATCTAGGATTTATTTGGTTGTGGGGAGGGGGGAGGGTTTAACAAAAGACCAACTTTATTGATTTAATTTTTTTAATTTGCAAATTTCGTGAAAGGACTTTCATATAATCAAGCAATCAAAACAGTAATTTAACATCGTTCAGAGTAAAATCGTGTGTTTCATATAAGCACAGACAAACCCAGACTGCTCACGCTAAGTTCCAAAAACATGCGCTAGAATGCGTAGGTATAGCGCCTAGAGAGTAGAGTGTTTCCCTCTCTACTTTCTCTGTTCTGTTCGCTCTCACTCATCATCACTCCCTCCATCCGTCACTTCTTCATTCCTGCAACATCATCTACAGGCGTCCATCGCATATGCATGCTCACCCTACAGCACTGTTGCCGGATCAAGCGTTATTGCCAGATTTCATTACATTTTACGTTTTTCTCTGCTACTGCGTGCTCTGATCTGATACTGTCGTCTAGCGGACTCTCACCTCTCGTTGCGGAGGAGCCTTTTTCGATGGTAGTGAGCTGTGAGCTGTGAGCCAAGAGGGGAAGTTGTAGGGAGCTCTGCTTGGACGTGGAGCGTGGAGCTACACCTCTCTTGACTTATGTTCGCTGTCATGAATAATATTCTATCATTCCAATTTTGAAGATCATTTTCTGTTGAGAGCCAGTTCATTAATGATAATATGAATTGATTAAACTTTAATTATCCACTTTTTTGAATTCCTGTTTACTGAACTATAAATAAATACTAATGCACAACTAAATACAAAATCGTGATAATAAACACTTCCTACTAGATTCATCAAAAAAATTAAACTTTCTACCAACTGTTCAATGAAGCCATTAATTTTATTTTGACAATGCTTTCCATGCTAATCATTCATAAATCCATGAATTTATGCTGCAGTTTTTCTAATTTTAAACTTGACTCGTGGATATACATTACCGGTACCTAATATTGATTTTGATATCAATAATTGTGAGGAAACTAACTCCCCAAGTCTCACCTTGTTAGTCTTTGAAATTTTAAGCATGAACTTGACAAGAAACTATCCCAGAAAATAAAATTACTTACACTTGATACATATCCCTAACTGTGTTCTACTGTATGTTTTCCAATGAGGTTGTTTTTGTTTGACATACCTATTAAAATAGTGCTGAAGTGATTTAATTTTGGAATTCTTGAAAAATCTTTACGCATATTGGCAACTGACAAGGCAATCAATTATGTAAAAAAGTAATCATGAAGTTAGTATTTTATTGAAAATCACTTGTCAAAAAAATTCTCCCCAGTGAGGATTTGATCCACCAACCTTTGACTCGGTAAACGAGGATTCATCCACTCAGCCATGATATCTTGGATATATTAACGTTACTATAGAATGGTGGATTAGAATGAACATGCCGAGTGAACAGCTCCACTACCAATGTTGAAAAACAGGCTTCTCCCACCATCGTCGAAAAAGGCTCCTCCGCAACGAGAGGTGAGAGTCCGCTAGATGACAGTTGATCTGATGACAGATCTGCCGGCTACAATAATAATGACGATTGGGTTGACTGCCTCTAAAGTATACTGCTATTGCGAATCCCGTTTCATTTCATTTCGTCAAAATATTAATAAGCCTCTATAACTAAATTATTTAGATTATGTGATAAAATAAAAAATGTTAAACTGTTTCGAGAAACAAATAAACCGATTCAATGGAGTATTGAAGGACCCGATATTCCATACCTATTCTATAGTAAATAAATAATAATACATGGATTTTTATTTTGAAAATTTATACGGACTTTTCCCCCCTACAAAACCCGCCCGCGGATTATTGATTGAAATAATTGACATGAAATATTTTTTTAAAATTATTAAAAAAATTATCCAAGACGGTGCATCGAAATTTTCTTAATGTCCCCTACGTCCAACGTCAATCCCAAAAACCTATAAAATTTATAAACTTAAAAAACACTTTTGAATGGAAATTGACTCACGTTATGGCGTGACGGCCGTTTCGCTCTGCTTTTGTGGAAACAAGATGGGTCTTCAACATCATATAAAATGTATTCAACAGAAAGTCAGAATATTTTCCATATTGTCACTTTTTATTTTAAGCACCTCTCCTCTACGAGAGGATGATTTCTTGATAAAACTTCACATACATATTTTGCTCACTTTTCAATGCCTTTTGCCAATATTATTTATTTATCCTCTACAAAATAATTTAAAAATAAAAAACATTTCTTAAAGTTTTCGAAATTTTCTCCAACCCCTTTGACTTTTCTAGCGGTAACAAGGCATATTGAACTTCTGCACCTACTTACCTTACACTTCCAATCAAAAAAACTAAAATTACTCACAAACAAAAAGTTTAAAATTTCTTTGCCCCCCCCCCCCCACGTTTTTCAACAAAATTTTGTTTTTCACCTCCCCCCAAACACTAGTGAATTACGGTATCAAAAAGCGTTCAAATTACATTTAGTACAAATTTGTCGGTTTCTATCTGATAGAAAAAAGAATTTTCCAAAACTATTAACATTTAAAAAAATGAAAATGTTGACCCTGTTGAAATAGAAAAAAGCTAAAATTTCCCCCATTTAATAATGGTGTAAGCCTGTCAAAATATCACAACAGGCTTTTCTTACATTGAATAATAAAAAGAAATTCTAGTATGAAATGTTTTACAATGAATAATATCAATGAATAAATAATTCAATTGAATTATAAAATAATATAATAAATTGTCATAGTATTCAGTAGGCTATATATTCGAAGCAACTGTGATTTAGTAACAATTTATTTATTTATTTGATTAATATGTTTCAATACAAATAATACTGACCTTAATGATATTGATACAAATTATACTGATCAAAAGAAACATTGATTAATGATTATCACCATCACATCATATCAAAATAATATAAAGTGAAATATAACTTTTATTTTTAGTAGCAAAATCGTTGGTAAGTTTGGAGAAGTTAAGACGGGCAATGCTGTTTTTGATGAAAATAATTTTTTATTTTTTATTTTGTTGTGCAAAAAAATCGTAACTGTGCAGTGACTTTTGTATTTCTATCGGTCACCGCTACAGATTCTGTCAACGAGCGCCGTGACTTATCTTATCTGAGTTACAGATGGCGGCGCTAACCGTTCGGACGTATCACTTCCCATAGTTATTTATGATGTATGTATTTTCCCCCTTGGAAAATACTTTATCCGCCATTGATTTTACACAAATGTTTTTTTTTAATTCTTGCTTGTAGGGTATTCCATATTCCCAGACGTTTCAGCCCCCCCCCCCTTGGAGAGATCATGGTTCCACCACAGGGTGATAGCGTAGGGTTAGCGTAGGTTTATGAAATCTATTATCTTATATTATTATGATTATTTCTAATGTTTTTGTGAGTTATTTGAGAGTTGATCAATAATAATCTTATAATGTAATAACTTGGCAGCCCCAGGAGCCAGCCTTATTCGCAAGCCTATAAAGCCGGCCCTGACTATATATCAAAACCTGATGAAGAAAAATCTTACGTCTGTGGAAGCATATTTTAAACATATATATACATACTGTTAAATATAACTAACTTACTGCTGAAAATAACTAATCAAGCTCTGCCAGCTTAAGCTTTCTGTTTCTTTTTTATTCTGTACTTCAACTCAAAATGGGGTGATTTTTTCAACAAGAGTTGAATACGCCTTTATACATGATACAAGAAACAAATTTTCAAACATATTAATATTTAAGAAGTCCACAATTTCAACCCCCTCATTTCTTTTGAAGAGAATCCATTTGTGACGCACACATCCCAATAGATTGTCTTGCGCTTAAAAATGAAAAATCAAGAAGCTTTTCATTAAAAAAAATTAACAAATTTGTACAAATTTCCAGTGTTGAACCACTTTCATCCCCTTAAACGATATATTTTTCCAAATCGCACACATATCATTTCGTTTAACACAAAAATCACTATAGAATAAAAAAAAAAAATTCAAAAATATCAATGTCCAGCTTTTTCAAAATTTTTTATCCCAACCTAAACCCCCCAAAAACCAAATTTTCCAAAAACGTTTCACAACAACTTATAAACAATCACCCAATTCTGATTTAAAACTATTTTCAAAAAAAACATTTATCAAATTTTCAACCCCCCCTTTACCTGGTAACTTGGGGCACTTTTTGGAAATGTCAGATTCCTCCCTATGGTTTTGAGCCCAACCGAGAATAAACCACTCACCTACAATCGAACCCCCATCATTGAATCTTCAATATCAATAAGTGAATGAGTAATTCCAGAGTTGCTAATTTAATTACTTTGAAGAACTTTTACATGAAGTAGCGATAACTCAAATATTCCCACATTGCAACATGTGCTGCTCCCCGTGGACGAGTTTTCTATCCGTAGAGTGCCGACAATTCAAGTATTCCCGCACTGCAACATTGCTGCTCCCTGTGTTGAAATCATTGACGCGTGGCGCTATCTCTGAATTAAATCATTAACTAGGAAATCCGCAAGCGACGTGATCGATCTGGTTCTTTAATCTGTGATATAAGGAACTTTAATACTATTATCTAGAATAAAATCAGAGCAAATATTCTAAGACTGCGAGTTTAAGCTTCAATATTAAACTCAAATAAAAATTAATATTGTCATGGTTGAAACAATTTGTTGAAAAATGTAAGTTTACATCCAGCTTAAAACTGCTGACTTAAAAATTTGTGTACAGTTGAAGTTAAATTTAAGGAAATAGAGCTAGAGGTAGATTTCTTAGGCTATGTGTCACTGTGTGCACGTCCTCGCTAGTGATAATATCGTTTCAATGGAACAGGATAAACAGAACAGGCACAAAAATCAATACATTGTGCTGATTGGTTGCAGTCAATGTAAATATAACATTATACAGTATAAAAACGTTATTGGGTATCATACAATTGAGCGAAGACTTAGTAGTGGAATTGGGTAATTCTTGCTAATGAATATTTTAAGAGCTCTTCAAATGGTAAAGAAATCACATTCTTACAGAAAATTTGTTGGAGGTTTTGAGGGGCTACAGCCCGAAAGTAACCATAGATGTACCCCATCTGGGGTATTTGTCCTGTGACAGCTTGCTAGATTGAATGACAAAAATTTACTTATTACAGCTTACCATGGGCTCTTACTGTCACATATTAGGTATGCTATCTTAGTATGGGGTAATTCATCAAAACAAAATCTTGATAGGGTACTTAAGATCCAAAAGAAAGCGGTTAGGTGTATAGAAAGAGTAAATAGATTAGATTCATGTAGGCCGTTGTTCAAGAGACTTGGTCTCCTAACTGTACCCTGCTTGTATGTGTATGAAGCTACTTTATATGTAAAAACGAATGATATTAACCAAAATCTTGATGTACATGATTATAATACAAGAAGCCGAGGAGATTATCACTTGATTAGTCACAATAGTGTCGCTTATTTGGTAGAAACCTAGCTATATTGGTAGGAAATTCTACAACAAGCTACCACAGTTTTTAAAGAGTCTTGAAAATATTGAAATATTTAAAAAACATTTGAAAAAATATTTAGTTGATAATGCTTTTTATAATGTATAAGAGTTCCTTTCACATTAAAAGTAAGCCTCACCTCAACTAATTGATATAGTATTTATGATATCTAGTGTAAAATTGTTGATCTGACTTGCGTCTTATACTCCTTAACTGGATTTCTTGTTCCATGACAAACTGCATTGTTGATATTAACTTTTCAAGTGAATTCAATTACTTG
This sequence comes from Conomelus anceps, assembly GCA_948455865.1. Taxonomy (NCBI): domain Eukaryota; kingdom Metazoa; phylum Arthropoda; class Insecta; order Hemiptera; family Delphacidae; genus Conomelus; species Conomelus anceps. The sequence continues at coordinate 93,419,874 of OX418218.1, forward strand.
CAGCCAAATCTTTATTCAAAATAAGTGGTATATTTTACTTACTTTGTAGGCCAAACGTTTTCGAGTTGTTAAAACCCATCTTCAAGATTTTTATTCAATGGATTGCTCAAGTTATTGATGGAGGGTGGCAAGACTACTAAAGTGAATGAACTATTTGCTGCAAGAAAGGAAAAAGGAGAGCACCGAGTGTTGTTCAAAGATCTGTGTACCAATCCACAAAAGTTTTTCGAGTACTTTAGGATGACTCCTGAAACCTATAAATGTATACTTTAGGGAATTAAGAAAAATATATCAAAATATTCAAATTTTCAAGACAATATTGTTGTTATTATTACTGTACTTAGTGAATATATTGATTTCAAATGTTGGAATATTAAACTAATTTGTAGAATAGATCTGAGAGTCTTATATAATAAGCTCCTAAACAAACAATGCCCTCTAACTACTGCTTTTTGGCGACCAAGTATTTGATGTTCAAGTGCTGACTTGAGAAATGTAGCGTTTGATGTAGACTGACACACAGACTGACACACATAGTTATTAAGTTATTCCATAATTATTTCCTGATTATTACCACTACTACTACTATTTATTCAAATCTATGTAGCTGTTCGTTACAACAGATGCGAAAAAACAAACTAGTTTGAATGATGGAAAAGTTCTGAAGTGTTCATGCGTGTTCTGAAGAAGCAGTCGCATCTAGAATAACCACTTTCATTGGCACTGCACAGTTTGATTGTTCTGATGGATTCGTCAGAACGGTGTTGGTCAGAATTCGTATCCAGTGTAACCATAGCCTAAGTTTGAAACTCTTGTACAGTAAACAAAACCGTAGTAGGATTTATTTCACTAGTGAGCTATGTCAACAATGGCACTAATGTTCAAAGTAAATAATTTGATAGCTTTCATAGTTCTTTATTACTTATTTAAAAAACCATGTGGATATGCATAATTAACTTAAAAATAAAAATGGAATTCATGTTTTAGTTACTAATGCTTCTCGTTGAATAACGTTTTAGTTAGGTAGCTTTTGGGAATAATTGTGAGAAATTACAGAGCAAAATTTTTTTCAGTTGCTGAAAAAGTCATGATATTATTTTTTGGGAGCCTCATCTCTCTAGGCCACATTCACTGGCACCTTCATCTTTCTCCCCCTGTGTGAATAATTTTCAAACGGTTATATCTATGTACCATTATCTTTCATCTCATGTTCAGCTGTACCATTGCTTTCCATTGGTTTCTTACAGTCCATATGTATGCATAGCTCAGTTTTGAAAAAATGAATTCTCATCCTTTTCGCCTGTGGTCTTCAAATGAATACAAGTTCCCTCATTACACGTTTCGAGCTAGTTGGTTAATTGCTGAAACTAAACATCAAATATCAGACTTGATGATCTGAATAATATACGTTGTGAGTTGAGCCGTAGCCATCTTTAGCTTAATCTAAAGCTAATGGTGGCTATCTTGATTGGTTGATCTCTCCATCTGGGAAAACGCATCTTTGCAAATTAGAGTAAAATTTCAATTATGTTACATACAAAAGCAAGCAATTATTAGTCACAGTATTAATCACGCATGTAAGGCATTAGTGATTCAAAATCAAACACATGCTGTAGAATAGTGTATTACAGATTGCCACCATTCCACAGCATGGACTCGATTCTGTGATGGTGATTATCATGGAGCATCGGATGCTCCACTGTGCAAGCACCTTAAGAAGTGTGACACCTTCAGTAATGTGTAAAATAAAATGCTACAGCTTGCCAACTCATTTTTGGCAGTTTGTATGAATTTGCCCAGCGCATGTTAGCTTTCACCAGTATACTAGTAACCGGCGGTATCTAGATGTTCTCACATAGATAGGTAGATAGATAGATATTTTATTGAAGCAACTTCTGAGGACTTCAGAAGCAATACAGTCGTCACAAGATACAGTATCTCAAATTACAAAATTATTACATGATTCATAATCATAAATAGAATCACTATCAAAACATAAAAGGCATAACTTGAAAATCTATTATTATTATTATCACTATTCCAATAAATACTACAAAATCTATCTTACTGTAAGTAATAAAATCACTAATAATCATATCACATATGTTTCATCATACATAAAAAATGACTAATTCTCAGTGTAGCCACTTAAGAGTATTGCATAAAGAAAGCAAAATGTGTTTCTGTACACTATCAAGAATGAGTTGACAGACTCTACCATTCAATTACTTTTGATAGGCCAATGTTATCCTATTCCCAAAGGTTTCTATAAAATTCCTGTGATTTAAAGTTCATCTGTGATTGAACCTTGATTTTGATCTGTGAATAGAATTGAATATATATAATTATTGGTTTTTACTCAAAGTACATGTTATATAACAAATTTTTTAAATTCCCACATTCAATCAATAGTCCCTTGAACGACCTTCAGGGAGAGTTGAGATTTTTCAGTATCATTTATAATGAATGTCTTTCATAAATTTAAACATCACGAAATTGATATGATATGTACAGATTTGATTATTTATAAAATAGCGTAATAGAGAATTCTATAGTGTGAATTTTTTTTTTTCAAAGTAAGGTTTATGTTTCATCACATTTCTTCTATTTGACATCTAGTGTTAAATTCTTCAATCAAAGAATATCTATGATTCCAAGCATTCTTACAATTTGCATTTATTTTCAACCTATTTTAGTACCATTCAAATGTGTTTTTGATTATGCTAATGTCAGAATTGACTTGCCAATATTCATCTATCTAAATTCAGTGAGATTTAGACATCTGGCAATGAATATTATTGGTATAAATATACTATTTTTTAAATTTAGTAATTCCTCAACAATTTCTTAAAATACAGAATTATTTTGTTTTTATTGTGACCATGCTATTGTAACTATGTGTTTAGTAGATTTTCCTTTCGATATCTTCATCTATTTCTTGTGTCTTTTTTCAGCTGTGGTGTGAAAAAGGTGTTCTCAAAGCTGAAAAGTATTATAGAGCCTTGAAGTAGAACCTCAAAGCCGTGATTTGCATCGTTTCAGACTTGTCTAAGTTTCAGTGGCCATGCCTAGTAGTGTAGAATCGCAGCCAATATTGAAAAATGATGAAATATTCCACAAATAAAACAAAAAAAAAAGGAGAGAAACTGACTTCAATGAAATGATAATAAAAAACGAAATACTCACTTACTAAAAAGTTTAAAATGAAGTATTCTCTTTAAAGTGAGAAAATTTTAAAGTTAATACAAACATAACCTTTTGAGTTTGGCACCAAAATTTTCATAAAATATTTCACCTAAAATATTACAAAGGATACATTTTTTTATAAATCCATTGATTATTTGGCGCCAATTTCAAAAAGTTACTTGTATTAAATTGAAAATTCTCTCAGTTTGAAGTGAATAACTTAATCTAAACTTTTTAGTTTTTTAGAATTTGATAATTGAATACATTTATTACATTACATTATTTTTTATTATAATTCCATTATAGTAGGTTTCTGTTATATAAAATTATTTTTAATTAACATTTCATTGGTCGGTTTCTTTTCTTGTTTTAAAATTTGGTTTATTTTAAGCTATTTAGTTGAATATTCAAACTTTGAAAACATTAGACATCTATACATTATGAATAAAAATCATTGGTGAGTAGAGAGCTAGAGTCATCATTGGAAGACTCAAGCATTGGTAGATAAGAATTTAGTTTATAAGAATATAAAATAAAATTGATAGCTCAGGTAGACTTGTTTTAATGACCATTGAAAAAAATCATGGAAAATTTAGAAAATTAATATTATATTTATATAGATTGGAGTAGCCGAAAATCTAAGGAAAGTTAGCAAATTAAGTGAAATCCTACAACTATTTATTAAATGTAGAATATTGTATTTAGGAAAATAATAATAGCAAAAGGTTTCATAGAAGAAATATGATATTTGATTCTTCAGTATCACTGTACACTTTACAGAAATCACTGTCTTCCTTCTTTCAGCCAGATTTTCCACCATTTTCTATCCTCCCTATCCCCCCACTCAAGTTTCTCGATTCCATTGCTTCATCCACCTCATTCCTTCACAATCTCTTCAGCCTTCCTCTTCTCCATAATCCCCCCCAGACCCCACTCTGTAACCATTCTGATCCAATCCAAATGATACTACATATTTAAACTAATTCTAGGAGTTCTAAAAGAAACTCAACTTGCAAAATTTAAATGTTTTAATAATCTCTTGTCTATTTGCTAAATGCATTCATCAAAAATATTATTTTCCCCCTTTATTGTATTTTTATTATAGTGAATAATTTTAGAGTCTTAATATACAGAGCTACTGCAGTCGCGGTCGCGCGCCGCTTTTAAGGATAAATTACACCAAGAGGGTAATTTAAAAATCAGCTGATGGTTCTAAACATGTTAGCTCATTTGAAGTTGTTGTGATTTAGCCTGAATTGTGGCGCGTGACCGCGACTGCAGTGGCTTGGCAAAGACAAAAGTATTTGAAGATGCATTCTGTATTAATTTATCATTGGCAAAATCATAATGTCCTGGATTTCTTGTTCCATGACGAACTGCGTTGTTAATATTAACTTTTCATGTGAAATTTAACGACTTGCAGTCAAATATTTGTTAAGAATAAGTATAATAACTCACTTAATCTGGCCGAGTACTTTCGAATCTATGAGATCCATCTTCAGAGGCGTGGGTTCCTAGATCATCATGTCAGTTTTTTGGTTAGAAGTGTTGTGGTTTTTGTAAAATGTGATCAAAAAGTTTGTGAGATTTAAAATTTAGTTGTTCATTGAGAATGTTTTGTTTATTGTGTGTGGTGTGTTTGTATATTTCAAATTGTTCCAAGGTGTTGAGTTCGTGTCCTTTAGATTTTATGTGTAGAATGTGTAGGTTGGTACTGATGTTAGTAAAAGTGTGTCCAGTTTTAATGATATGGTCGGCAAAATTCGATTCAGCTTTGGATGTCGTTTACAACGTAATTATGCCGAATTTTGGCGAATACCCACCGACACCATAAGTAATTTAAAAATAAAAATATTTCATATTGAAACCAAAGTTAAGTTGTTAGTCATATAACGCAGTGAAGTAGTTTCATACATTTTTGTATGAACTGTATGACGATCGTAAATAAATAGGGAACCTATTCACAAATCTAATGCAAAAAACCAGGGAACACAAAAGGCTTCCAGGGAAGCATCCTTATCGATCACGATATTGTTCAACATTACTCAGTCTCTTTTTCTTCAGTTGACAGCCTCTTTGCTCCATGATTTGGGTCGATAGAATTCGCTAAGTCGGAATTGGCTGAGTCTATGTTAATACTGCCATAAGAGTCGAAACTGCATCGAGCGGAACTCACTAAGTCTGAATTGACTGTTTCTGCAAAACCGGAATCCGCTGATTCGGAATTCACTGTATCGCGCGCTTTTCTATCAGCAGTGCCAGATGAAATCAGTTGCTGTGGGACCGTATCATATTTTGATACTGTATCAAAACTGCGTATCTTCATTGCGAGTAGCGGTTGCAGAAATGGTGGGATTAATATACTCTACTACTGCAAAAGTCACTGACTGATTGATATTAAAGATTTTGATGATGCAGGTTGATTTTCGGGGGGTTTTCTATCAGAAACTCTTTTTGAGTGAGATTCGACTGGGGAATAATTCCAACATTGTTGAAAAGGGGCCCCTATTTTTTTAAGGGGGGCTCAATTTACCCTCGATTTTTGGGGTGTTTTATTTTGATTTTGGTGATTTTAAATGAAATTTAACTTGATTTTAGTGGGGGTTTGACCCTAGAAAAAATTTCGAAAAACTTGATGGGGGTGTTTTAGAGGGGGGTCAAAAAAGTAAAAATTTCAAATATTGAGACATTTTTAAATTTTTTTTTTAAATTTGTTGTGCTTGTTAAGCTGAACACATGGTAGTGAGAAATTCTTTTGGTCAGGCTGTTTAGGGGTGGGGGTTGGGGGAAATTTGCTGAAATTTTTTTTTCAACAAAGTTGTTTTGGGAAAAAATAATGGTTTTTATGGTTGATAATGGGAGGTAACTATATTTTGTGAAGGATAGAATTAAATGGTGCTACAAATTTTGATTAAGGGGGTTGGCAGGGGAGGATGAAAAATGGGGGTAAAACTAAATATCAAGATATTTGAGAAATTCTTTTTTCCATTAATTAGAGCATAATAAACTGTAGGTGCCCCGATTTGAAAAATTTCGAAAAAAATCATCCCTCTTGGAGTAGGGGGCGAAAAACGTCATTTCACTGATTTTAGGGGGGGCAAATGCAGGAAATTGGATTTTGAACTTTTTTGTTGATCGATACTATTGCAATTTTATTGGTGGAGGTTCATTGTAGAATGAGGCTCATGCTGAAAATCTATGAGAAAGTGTTTTTAATTATCAGGGGTAGTTTGTATAGGGGTAGAAAAAATTTGAAATTTTTGAATATTTGTTTTCTGTAGATTTGAACGATGGGGATTGATAAAGCAATAAGAATCAAGTGGAAAATATTTGTGAATATTTTTCGAAATAATCATCCCCTTCAGAGTTGGGGTGCCCAAAATAAAGGCATATTGGATAAATACAAATTTGAAAAGTTTTGACTTTTTTGTCTGTGAGAAATTTGAACCTTTCCTGATAGCATGCTGTTATTAAAACTGAGTTTAGAACAGTAAACCAAAGAAATTCCTAATTTCTTCATGAGGGTGATTTTTGCAAAATGTTTTAAATTTTGGTATTTTCAAATATTGAATTTTTCAAACTTTTATCTATGAGAGAGAGTTGATTAACAATGGAAAAATAACTCAAAAGTGTTCATAATGATTTTTCGAATAAATCACCCCCTTCAGAGTGAGGGTTGCCCAAACTGAGGCATATTGGCAAAATGTAATTTTGGACATTTTTTGACTTTTTTGTTTATTAATAATTGAGATTTTTTAGAACCAAGTTTAGAACAGGAAACCAAAGAAAATCCAAATTTTTTGATAAGGGTGGTTTTTGCAAAATGTTTTAAATTTTGGTATTTTCAAATATTGAATTTTTAAAAATTTAATCTATGGGTTTTACAATAAAAAAAAGTCAAAAGTGTTCTTGAGAATTTTTTGAAAAAATCATCCCATTCAGAGTGAGGGATGCCTAATTTGAGGCATCTTGAAAAATTGGAATTTAGAAAAAAAAATCTTTTTTTTCTCTAATTGGTTGCTCATATCAAACTCAATGAAGAACAGAATACCATTGAAATTCAGAGTTATTTGATAGGGGTGGGGTGGTTTTGAGGAGGTGATGGAGTATTTTGAACTTTTCAAATATTTCATTTTTACAAATTCTACTAATGGGAATCAAATAGATATGAAAAAATGAATCGAAAGTATTTATGAAACTTTTACGAAAAAAGCATCCCCTTTTGAGTGAGGGGTGTCTAAAGTTCGAAATCTTCAAAAATTTGATTTTGAAAACGTTTGCTCTCTTGTTCATGGAAAATTAGAACTTGTTTGATTGATGGCTAACATTGAAAACAGGATGAAACAGGAAAATAATTGAAATCTTCCTTCTTAGGATTGGGGTGGCTTTTAGGAGAGGCTGAAAATGTATGAATTTGGCAAATGTTGATGCCTTGCAAATTTTATTGATGAAAATCGATTAAACATAGAAAATTCTATTTCAAAACTAGAAATATGCAGAAAGTCTATTCACAAACAAATGTGTTTGAAAATTGCACAAAGAAATCTGCAGTGGAGTCAGGCATTCCATCACCGACATAATATCACAGACCCAGTGGCGGGGTGCAGGGGGTGCAACCCCCTGCCGAACGCAAAGCGCAAGTATGTATTTAGTGTGCAAATCTACCGGAAACGATAATTATATTGATGGTTTATTTACATTTGATTTTGAAAAGATAAGGAAATATTTCTATGAGAAAGGAACAGTATTCAGTACAGAAAGCATAATAAAGGAAAACATAAAGATAAGAAAAGTATTTACAAAGTGCAGGTTCACTTTTCATAATATTGATATTGCCAAATTAATTGAGACATTGTTTATAAAAGTAAACATTCACTGGAGACATTTGTGAATATTTCCTGCTGCTAAGAAAGTCGCAGGGCCGGATTTATCATATTGATGCCCTTGGGCCCAATATTTTTTTCGCCCCTAGTCTGGCCAAAAAAATATAAAACTGATAGTGCATGTTTTCTCTCTGAAAAATTAAACTACTTTCCAAGTACTTCTAAATAATTATTGATGATAAGTTTCTTCTTTGGAGCCTTTCAAAAAATAATATTAAGCTTATAAGCAAATTGGAAACATCACTTTACAAATGGATTTCATCATTTTCAAGGAGTTAATTCGGTTCTCGGCTTATAAAAATTCCGTTCTATAACACTTTCAACAATTCTATATATTCATATCTGAGACTGTATCTAGATTATAATTATTTGCAAAGCAATAGATTTCGTTCAATTTAATTGAAACAAACAAAAAATGTAATTTATTTAGTTTTAGCCGCCAGAAATGAGATTCCTCATTTGTGAGAAATCCGCCAAAAATGAGAACGTTAGGAATTCAATAAGATGAAAGAAATTGGTGCTGTAAGAGACAGTGCAGTAATATCATTGTCGAAGCAGGAGAGGATGTCAGTCACAGTGAGGATAAAGGTATAGAGAGAGGAGAGTTTTGCAAAACTCATGCTTTATGTTATAATTAAATAAACAATGGAATAAGAGATTCAATGAAGAATCATTAAATTTCGCTGAATCTGTAGATGCACTCACAAATTTGAGTCAAGAAAAGTCTTTCTTGAACAAAAACTAAGTTAACTTATTATCTCAGAAAATTAAAAAACTTGAATAAAATTTCTGAGTCCAAGTCATCTAAAAATGATTTACTTGCACAGTCTATAACAATGTGGAAGACAGTTATAATTCTCATCTAGAAGAACTATTCATAATGCAAAAATTAATTATCAAAACCATACTTAATACGAGGTTTTTAAAAGCCTAGGACTTTTCCAACCAACTAAATTTCTGATGAATTTGATGTCATGAGGTCATGACAGTTATACAGTTGTATGTAACTAGCAGGTTCCCGTGCTTCGCTAAGGGGAACATAACGGAAAAGGTTCTTTTTAGATAAAGATAGATTTTTTCAGTAGCGGGTGTCTTACTTGCTTCTTACGAATAAAAACAATATACTGTACATGCATATATTTTATTTTGTATGACAAATAGGCTCTCTCTCTCACCCTCTCCCACACGCCCTCCTCGCTCCTCGCTCTCTCTCACTCTCCCTCTCACACACATACTATCTCACTCACTCTTTCTCTCTCTCACACTTTCTCGTAGCGAAGCACGGGTACCTAAACGGTCTCGCCCGGTGTTTGACATGTCAGAGCATCTTCATTATTATCCTCCAAGATCATAACTTTTCATTGTAATATGTTAGAATATCATATTATGCTTAATATGTTAGGGCGTCTCCAATTATTCCTTGATCGTACCGTTTCATAATGAGTATATATGGTATCCTTTTGGACCCTTAGAGACAAAAGATCCTAAAATCTGTTCTCAGTGTGCGTCTAGTATGTATGAAGATATTTGTGCGAAATTTCAAGTTTGTAGCCTTTAGTAGTTCGGGCTGTGGTGTCTGATGAGGTTGATTTTTGCTGAAAAATTGCGAAAATGCCTCCTCCTGGACCCCCCTGTGAACCCGGTCGGATTTTTCTGCATAGATCAAAGTTTTTTTAGTAGCTGAACAAAACGTTCCTCATGACTTTAATGTGCGATGAGCGGTTGAAAAGAACAAAAATTTTGGGGGATCCTAGCTCCCTCAGGGCTCAGAGGGGCAAATTTTTGAAAATCCTGGGTGCCTTGAGGCAAGTGCGCAAGATTTCAAGTTTGTATGCTGAGTAGTTTGGGATGTGTGATTTCAGTCTGTCGGGCCTTAGCCTTTTATATATATATAGATGAATGTAGGTGGTTAAATTTATAATCAAACAGCATCCAATGGCTGTTTTCGGTACCAAAAAGTACGGACGTAAATCGCTTTCCTTTTAACTTTCCGTTGTATGTAATGGAAACAATGTATTCTTATGGGAGTGCGTTCCAATTTATCTTTACCTATACTACCAAATTTAGCCGACAGCTGATTGTGAACGGAAAGTTGGAAGGAAAACGATTTACGTACGCACTTTTCGGTACCGAAAATAGCTAATAGCCATTGGAAAGCATAGCTTTATGCAATTTCATGACTATAGTGCACATAAGAATAAATTTGGATCGAAGATTCAAATTCAAACTCATTTATTTTATTCTCCCAGTTGATACAATACATGAAACATGATCATCAATATTTTGAAAGGAAATCTCTATAAAATTTAAAAAAATAGAAAGATTAAAACAAATTTTTGATGGTTGAAAAATAAAGTAATTATTGGATGAGTTTTATCAAATAATTGAATAAATTGAAGAATTATTCAAAGATACAAAGATGAGATACAATTTGATAACGCTAATATGATTGCGATGTATGTACATGAAACGGCGAAGTTTATTCTTGGAGAAAGATATTCAAGGATAACATGAGAAATACAGATAGATAAATAGATGGAGAGAGAGAACGAGGAGAAAGAGAGTGAGTGAGAGAGATTGATTGATTAAATGTATTTATTAGGGGCGGAGTTAGACTACAGACCCTCTCTGTCACACAACTCTATACAACTCTAACAGAGAGAGACATAGTGATAAAATGAGTGAGTGATTGAATGAGTGAGTGAATGAATGAATGAATGAATTCATTCATTCATTTTTGGATATGGGTAAAGCTGAAAAGCTTTTTTCACGCCCATATCCACAAAAAACATACTTGTTTACATAGCTAGAGCGTAGAATGAAAAAAATTATAAATATAATAAATCTTCGAAGTATCAAACTTGATAAATAATTTCAAGTCTTGCCTTAAAAATGTCAAGAATTAAAAAAAAATTAATTCATTATGCTACTATACAGTATTTTACACAAAAAAGGAAACATCAACATGTAAATAAGAACTCACAAATTAGGGTATGAAACACAACTCAAATTAAACGTGACCTCAAGGATGTTTTTAAGGCTTCAGAAGACATTTTATCTTTTATTACTATTGGGAGGAGATTCTATGCAGAAGGACATTACTATGGAGAAGCATTTTCTATGTATCGGGATTTGCAAAGTATGGTCCCCTCCTCTTATAACTCTACCATGTACATTTCTCATTTAAGTTAAAGATTCAGCTAAAAGATTCAGCTTTTAGATAATATGTTGGTGTGTTGAATTTTAGAGAGAGATAGAGAAAGAAATAGCAAGCGAGAAAGAGAGAGTGAGTGAGAGAGTGTGTGTGAGAAAGTCATTTAAAACAAAAAAATACCTACTAAAAAAAAAGAAAAATCAGATTAGATTAATTTTCATGTGGAATGCCATTTTCTGTCATAGATAATAGACTATGTAATTATGATGAAAACGTCTAATTTTATCAGTTTAATAAATCTATGAAGTATTGTCAACAATGAAGATGATACATGATAATGATTATACGATAATGGGCTACGTGTTGTGTGTATGTGTGTTTGAGAGAGAGAAAGATTGAGATTATTCATATAAAGATAACAAAATAAATCAGCTTGAGTTCTAGATTATGCAACTTGAAAGAAATAAAAGTATTAACTTTTCATGTGAAATTGAACGACTTGCAGTCAAATTTGACTGCAAGTCGTTTAATTTCACATGAAAAGTTAATATTAACAACGCAGTTCGTCATGGAACAAGAAATCCAGAAATAAAAGTAATTATTTCAGTAATTTTACGGAGCTCAAGCTAAATAACTAATTATTATACAACGACATGAAGATAAGATGTGATTTGATATGATTATGATGTATCTACTACATGAAACAGCGAAATTTGAACGTGTGATTGTCCACTCTTGGAAAATTATATTCAAAGATACCCTTCCCAATAATACTTGACCGGTTTTTGTAAAATAAATTTTCAATAAGTGAAACTAAAAACAGAATTAAAATTCCGTTTCTAAGAAACAGAGAGAGAGAGAGAGAGAGAGAGAGAGAGAGAGAGAGAGAAAGAGAGAGAGAGAGAGAGTGAAGGAGAGTCAGAGAGAGAAATATTGGAGATCAAAAACAGAAACAATACTGATGTAGCAATAATGTGTAGGCCTAGTATTATTCCTAGCCGAGGCACTCAAGCGGTAATTAGAAGAAAAACAATCTTAAAATAATTAAATCATTAACTTTTTAAGTGAATTCAACGACTTGCAGTCAAATTTTCATTAAGAATAAGTAGAACTTTGTCACGAAGCAAGTTCGCGACGAGGAAAAGGGAGCTAATTGACGCTCGGTTATCTCTCTACAGCCAGTAACGGAGATAACAAATTTGACCGGTGGAGTGTGTTGGGTGCGCATACCCTTCTCTCCACCTTCCCACCACTGGTTTCCCCCATTATTTTTCAGGGAAGGCCGTCTAGTCGACGAGAAGTCGAAGAGTAGAGTCTCAGGTGTCATAGCAGCCAGTTCCTAGAGTTGGAGCAGTTGGTGCTTGACCGAGGTCGTCTTGTATAGTAGAAAGCTATCTACTTAGACTACTACCCCGTAGGGGTGTTTAGTGAACGCGGACGCGATTCACGGGCGTTGCTCACAGCGAGTACACGCGGTTCTCCACGAGCAGTGCGGAACGGTACGTAGTACAAAATTCTACCTTTACTCTTATCCTTATCCCAAATACCCTCTCACATACCCGTAGGGGCAGAGGCCTTCCTGCTTCTGCCTGTCACCTTTCCATACCATACCCTCATACCTCCACCGCTATTTACCCAGCTCCACAGCTCCTCTTCTCCCTAACCCCGGCGGCTAAGACTAAACTATTCCGGCCCCTTTTTGGAAATTGGCAGGGGTGTACCTGTTCATAGCCGTCGTTAAGTCGTATCCTTTTTACCCCGGCCGGCAAGGACTAAGAAATCTCCCACCCGCGGCTATGTCGCGTGGGCTGTACCTGTCCGAACCGGTCGACAACCTATACACCTATTAACCCCGGGACGTGGGCCCAAAACTATTCCTGCCCCTTCGTGGAAATTGGCAGGGGTGTACCTGGGCATCCGACCCGTTACCTCAAATCCCGGCAGGGGAGTTCAGGCCAGCTCGAGAAGAGCGGGGCACGTCCCTCCCCGGCCATCCTTCACTGTTAGGGGAACGGTCCCGGCCCCCTTTGGAAAGTGGCAGGGACGCGGTTGTTCTAACAGGAAACCTTTCCTTTACTAACCCAAAATCCTATTTCTCCTCATGTTTCCACCGCTACTTACCCAGCTCCACAGCTCCTCTTTTCCCTAACCTCGGCGGCTAAGACTAAACTATTCCGGCCCCTATTTGGAAATTGGCAGGGGTGTACCAGTTCATAGCCGTCGTTAAGTCGTACCCTTCTATCCCCGATGGCTAAGACTAAGCTATTCCTGCCCCTGTGTGGAAATTGGCAGGGGTGTACCAGTTCATAGCCGTCGTTAACTCGTATCCTTCTAACCCCGGGACGTGGGCCCAAAACTATTCCTGCCCCTTCTTGGAAATTGGCAGGGGTGTACCTGGGCATCCGACCCGTTACCTTAAATCCCGGCAGGGGAGTTCAGGCCAGCTCGAGAAGAGCGGGGCACGTCCCTCCCCGGCCATCCTTCACTGTTAGGGGAACGGTCCCGGCCCCCTTCGGAAAGTGGCAGGGACGCGGTTGTTCTAACAGGAAACCCTTCCTTTACTACCCCCCAAAATCCTAATTCCTCGTTCCGGCAGGGGAAGCGGACGCTTGCCCCCTTAGGGAGGCGGCAGGGTCTAGATTCCCGGCTGAACGGCCTCCTCTCTCCCTCCTCCTCAGGGGCAGGGATATCGCTGTTTCGGCCCTTCCTTTCCCATCCCTAAAATCCTATTTCTTCGTTCCGGCAGGGGAAACGGACGCTTGCCCCCTTAGGGAGGCGGCAGGGTCTAGATTCCCGGCTGAACGGCCTCCTCTCCCCCTCCTCCTCAGGGGCAGGGATATTACTGTTTCGGCCCTTCCTTTCCCGTCCCCAAAATCCTATTTCCTCGTTCCGGCAGGGAAACGGACGCTTGCCCCCTTAGGGAGGCGGCAGGGTCTAGATTCCCGGCTGAACGGCCTCCTCTCTCCCTCCTCCTCAGGGGCAGGGATATTATTGTTTCGGCCTTCCTTTCCCATCCCCAAAATCCTATTTCCTCGTTCCGGCAGGGGAAACGGACGCTTGCCCCCCTAGGGAGCGGCAGGGTCTAGGTTCCCGGCTGAACGGCCTCCTCTCCAGTCGAGACGCGACGATCAGGGCGAATTAATTGTCCGCGGAATCATCTATTTCAACCACTGACAAAAGGACACGGACAGTCTAAATCACGTAATCGAAGTCAAGTCCCCGTACCTTACCCTGCCATCACGCCGACTGACGCTAGCCGGCCGGGAGCGACACCCGGGCTGTCACGGCAAAATGCAGGTACGCATTTTGCACATGATAAACTGACGCCCACGCGTGGGGCACGTAACAGGGACAAAAAAGTGTCGGGAAAATTAGACAAAAAAGTGTCGGGAAAATTAGACAAAAAAGTGTCGGGAAAATTTGACAAAAAAGTGTCGCGTAAAGTAGACAAGAAAGTGGTTAGGATGAGTGAGCACGGTGATTCCGAAAGCGACCTGGGTCAGGCAGTTTCGGCAGAGGAGTCGACCGACCCGAGAGTGTCGTGGGTTTACCGATTGCTGAAGGAGGATTTAGTGAACCTCTCAGCCAGCTACGGGTTACCTACGCAGGGCACGGTGGCCGAGTTGAGGAAAGTGGTCGTCGAACACCATCGTAAGACGACGGTGAAGGCAACCAACCCGAGCACCGCGAGTGGTGGGGCAGGAACCAGTAGGTACGCTGCCAGTCACGAGGGTGCGGAAAACGTCGTGTTAGATAAGCAGGCTAACACGTCAGAACGAATCAGTCGTACACAATACCGTACTACGACGAATACCGGCTCCTGGATGGATCCAGGAATGGTATGTGATAAAGTGAGAAGCTGGGAGCTCTCCTTTGATGGGCACAGGGATGCCCCTAGCTTTATAGAGAGGCTGGGAGAATTAGAGTTAGCATATGGGTTTACTGGCAAACAGTTGCTAGTCGCCCTACCCAAAATGCTGGCAGGGAAGCCGACTCTCTGGATGAGGAATCGGAGGGAACGATGGAAAAGTTGGAACGATTTCATCGCCGATTTTAAGTTGAGATATTACCCCTCAACGTATGAGGAGGATCTTGATAACCAGATCCTCGCTCGAAAACAGAGAGAGGGTGAACTTGTGGACGAGTTCACAGAAGAGTTAGTAACTCTGATGAGGAGAAGGGGTGGTTTTACTGAAGAAAACCAGGTACAACGACTGTACCGAAACCTTCTACCTCGGTACAAATTGTATGTACACCTGTCTGACGTACATAATGTCGACGATTTGTTGCGACTTGCGCGACAATTCGAACAAATCAAGGCGGAAGAGAAGCAGTCGCGTCAAATTGCGCGGAATTCGAAAGACGTGAAAGTACTTTCCCCCTCGCTGGAAGACGAGGAGAGAGGAGTAGAGGGCGACTGCCCTTTGTAACGTACTCAAGCCTAATCTTAACTGATTACCTTGAGTTGGCGCCCAGGGAAGTTCAGAGGTGTTAAAAAAAAAATGATATAAAGACATGGTATGAGATGTCAGATAAACACGTCCGAACGAAGAAGAGTTATTTATGATGGAATAAATGATTCGAGACGTTGTATAGTGAATGACACAAAGTATTTGTTAGTTCCCTAACGTCGGTAGAAATTTAATTACGAGGTAGTAATTAATTTCGTATGGCTGAATAAACTACTAGCGTTTATTAGCTGGCAAATATCCATAGATATGGATGATGAATTATTTATGCTGGAATAAATGATTCGGAAACGCTGTAAAATAAATACGTGAGGTATTTATTATGATAACAGCGTGGAGATGAACTAATTAGAAAAGATTAATCTAATTAGTGAGGCGAAGTAAGCTGTTACGCTTATCAGCCGATGAGCACCCCTATGAATGGGAATTGAATTATCTACGTTGGATAAATAATTCAAGTTGTGCTGTAACGAATACGCGAAGTGTTTGTTGAATGGAATAAGATTACGAGTTAGTAATTTATTCAAAAATAGCTACAGGAGCGACTACGGTTTGTTAGCTGAAAAGAGGTATCTGATGCTACAAAAAAAAAAAGATTTTATTCAAAGTTAATGAATAAATCGGGATGTTGGGTAACAAATGTATGAGCTATTCATTGTTATTTCATCATCGAAGAATGAATAAATTATGGGATAATAATAATAATTCGATTCAGATTCAAAGTTATTAAAAGTCGAAACTTTCCATCACAAGGGTTGTTTACTAAGAAGGTACATCGATGATAAGATAAGGAGGTAGAACCTTATTGAAAAGTTAATTTCGGAAACTTATCGCCTTACCTTCCTGACAATAAACAACTCTTATCGAGTTGTTTTTCAATTTACTTGAATCACCAACAGTAAACAACTCTTATCAAGTTGTTTTTCAATTTACTTGGACTACCAACGATTGACCTTAGTCCCAGTTATTATTTGTTCATTCTTGTTAAAGTGCGCCGTAAAATTATATTCGTCACGCCATGCCTACCAAACGCTTGGGATTCCTTGACGCGTATTTGGGCCAAGTCGAGGCCCGATCCCGGACGGATCCTGGACGCTATGTGCCATTTATGAGCCTAAAAACTAGGCACCGGGCCGGCCGTCCGAGGGTGCGAATAAGGCTGCCCGATGGACGCCGTGTGTGGGTGAAGACCCACGATTAAGGGGTGTTATCCCACGAATAACACCCTCGGGCAGTGGTGCAGGCCACGGCCCCTAGTATGTCCTACCCTACCCTATCCTATTATTCCTTCCTTGGGGCAGAGGTATTTATATTTCGGCCTTCACTTTCCTTTCCCCCCCCCCTTTTTTATAATTCTTCTTTCTGGGGCAGGGGTCGATAGACTTCGGCTCATTCCTTTTCTTTCTTTTTCCTTCCTTCTTAGGCAGGGGTCAAAAGACTTCGGCTTTTTCCTTTTTCTTTCTTTTTCCTCCTCCCCCCCCCCCACCACGGGTAGGATGAGTGTGTCACGAAGCAAGTTCGCGACGAGGAAAAGGGAGCTAATTGACGCTCGGTTATCTCTCTACAGCCAGTAACGGAGATAACAAATTTGACCGGTGGAGTGTGTTGGGTGCGCATACCCTTCTCTCCACCTTCCCCCCACTGGTTTCCCCCATTATTTTTCGGGGAAGGCCGTCTAGTCGACAAGAAGTCGAAGAGTAGAGTCTCAGGTGTCATAGCAGCCAGTTCCTAGAGTTGGAGCAGTTGGTGCTTGACCGAGGTTGTCTCATATAGTAGAAAGCTATCTACTTAGACTACTACCCCGTAGGGGTGTTTAGTGAACGTGGACGCGATTCACGGGCGTTGCTCACAGCGAGTACACGCGGTTCTCCACGAGCAGTGCGGAACGGTACGTAGTACAAAATTCTACCTTTACTCTTATCCTTATCCCAAATACCCTCTCACATACCCGTAGGGGCAGAGGCCTTCCTGCTTCTGCCTGTCACCTTTCCATACCATACCCTCATACCTCCACCGCTATTTACCCAGCTCCACAGCTCCTCTTCTCCCTAACCCCGGCGGCTAAGACTAAACTATTCCGGCCCCTTTTTGGAAATTGGCAGGGGTGTACCTGTTCATAGCCGTCGTTAAGTCGTATCCTTTTTACCCCGGCCGGCAAGGACTAAGAAATCTCCCACCCGCGGCTATGTCGCGTGGGCTGTACCTGTCCGAACCGGTCGACAACCTATACACCTATTAACCCCGGGACGTGGGCCCAAAACTATTCCTGCCCCTTCGTGGAAATTGGCAGGGGTGTACCTGGGCATCCGACCCGTTACCTCAAATCCCGGCAGGGGAGTTCAGGCCAGCTCGAGAAGAGCGGGGCACGTCCCTCCCCGGCCATCCTTCACTGTTAGGGGAACGGTCCCGGCCCCCTTTGGAAAGTGGCAGGGACGCGGTTGTTCTAACAGGAAACCTTTCCTTTACTAACCCAAAATCCTATTTCTCCTCATGTTTCCACCGCTACTTACCCAGCTCCACAGCTCCTCTTTTCCCTAACCTCGGCGGCTAAGACTAAACTATTCCGGCCCCTATTTGGAAATTGGCAGGGGTGTACCAGTTCATAGCCGTCGTTAAGTCGTACCCTTCTATCCCCGATGGCTAAGACTAAGCTATTCCTGCCCCTGTGTGGAAATTGGCAGGGGTGTACCAGTTCATAGCCGTCGTTAACTCGTATCCTTCTAACCCCGGGACGTGGGCCCAAAACTATTCCTGCCCCTTCTTGGAAATTGGCAGGGGTGTACCTGGGCATCCGACCCGTTACCTTAAATCCCGGCAGGGGAGTTCAGGCCAGCTCGAGAAGAGCGGGGCACGTCCCTCCCTGGCCATCCTTCACTGTTAGGGGAACGGTCCCGGCCCCCTTTGGAAAGTGGCAGGGACGCGGTTGTTCTAACAGGAAACCCTTCCTTTACTACCCCCCAAAATCCTAATTCCTCGTTCCGGCAGGGGAAGCGGACGCTTGCCCCCTTAGGGAGGCGGCAGGGTCTAGATTCCCGGCTGAACGGCCTCCTCTCTCCCTCCTCCTCAGGGGCAGCGATATCGCTGTTTCGACCCTTCCTTTCCCATCCCTAAAATCCTATTTCTTCGTTCCGGCAGGGGAAACGGACGCTTGCCCCCTTAGGGAGGCGGCAGGGTCTAGATTCCCGGCTGAACGGCCTCCTCTCTCCCTCCTCCTCAGGGGCAGGGATATCGCTGTTTCAGCCCTTCCTTTCCCATCCCTAAAATCCTATTTCTTCGTTCCGGCAGGGGAAACGGATGCTTGCCCCCTTAGGGAGGCGGCAGGGTCTAGATTCCCGGCTGAACGGCCTCCTCTCCCCCTCCTCCTCAGGGGCAGGGATATTACTGTTTCGGCCCTTCCTTTCCCGTCCCCAAAATCCTATTTCCTCGTTCCGGCAGGGGAAACGGACGCTTGCCCCCCTAGGGAGCGGCAGGGTCTAGGTTCCCGGCTGAACGGCCTCCTCTCCAGTCGAGACGCGACGATCAGGGCGAATTAATTGTCCGCGGAATCGTCTATTTCAACCACTGACAAAAGGACACGGACAGTCTAAATCACGTAATCAAAGTCAAGTCCCCGTACCTTACCCTGCCATCACGCCGACTGACGCTAGCCGGCCGGGAGCGACACCCGGGCTGTCACGGCAAAATGCACATTTTGCACATGATAACTTACTTACTCTGTAGGCCGAACGTTTTCGAATCTTTGAGATCCTTGTAGGATCTTTGTAGGATTTTGTAGGATCCTACAAGGATCTCAAAGATTCGAAAACGTTCGGCCTACAGAGTAAGTAAATTCTACTCATTCTTGATGAAAATTTGACTGCAAGTCGTTGAATTCACTTAAAAAGTTAATATTAACAACGCAGTTCATCATGGAACAAGAAATCCAGGAATTTAATAAGAATCTTCATTAAAATACGAATTACTGTATTGGTAAAATAAGCAGATATGTAGTCAGCGCGATCGGTATATAGTAGCATAATTTTAGGGTCAGAACTTAATTTATTATGGTTTTATACACCATCATACATCAAATGTAAAATAATCAAGCATTTTTATTTCAACATCTGTAACTAACTTTTCAAAAATGAGAAAAATCACATTTTTGGCAGTTCTTGTAAATTTCAAGTGCGATGCGCGATCGGAGAAAGTTGACCAATTGAATTTTTACCTTCAGCAGCTTTTCTTCCGATTGCAATACAAACTTTTCTAATCTCAAGCTTTAAAAAAAAAACTTAAATCAATAAAATAAAAATATATTCTATAAATAAATGAATAAAAACAAATAACATTTCATAACTAAATAAATTTTTTGGCTAATTATGTATGAATAATCTAAATTCAAGAATAAAATAATCAAAAATTTGCATGCGGTAGACATTTCAAACGTAGAGGTACGAACGTACGGTAGGTATTACCGTACGCATCATCTAGCGCGTAGACATTTCAAACGAAGAGGTACGAGCGTACGGTAGGTATTACCGTACGCATCACCTAGCGCCTGGCATTGCTGGCCAGAATCAACGAGTTCCGAGTTAGCCAATTCCGCCGGCGACAGAAACAGCGACTTCCTTACTTGGCCAATTCCACAAACAGACTCAGCCAGTTCCGAGTTAGCGAATTCCGCGTTCCCCATGATTTCTGCAAACAAAAATTAAGTCAACTGAATTTTAATTCAATTCTTATAGCTTCCAGTGCAAAGATAAATGAAAAACAAAGGCATTTGATTTATACAGGTTATGTTTATCATTAAAACAACAACTTGCAAAACTAAGTGTCCCTTTATATGAAAGGCTGTGCTCACAAGGTTACATAGGTTATGTAATAGGAATTGTATAAATTATGAGTGATGCAAAAATCATTATTATTGGAATTCATGGTATCATTGTAGTTGTTTTTGTTCATCAAAATCTTTTTCCTAGTTACCCGAAATAGTGCCTATTTTTGCACTAACTATAGCATGCAAAATAGTATTTACAGAGTGTCCCACATAAGGTGTAACACCCGGAAATCCATAACTCTACATAACATTTCTGACAAAAAATGTCCAATAAAAATATGCCCTATCGGACTTCATTACCGAAATATATCGAAAAAAAAACGAGTTTTTCGAGACGTGCCTACATCCTGCCATTAAACGATTTATAACTAAAAAACTACCCATCAGATTTCAATTTTGAGCCTACTAATGGAAAAGAAGAAAATTTACCAAAGGATAGGTGTATTTTAATGTATAAATCATTTTCATAGTATTTGTTATAGTTAGGCAAAGTTCAAAAAACGATTTTTCAAATTCATAATCAAACAGATTTTTCTCAAAATATTTTCAGGGAACTTAGCTGGCACATTTCATTAAAAACTGCGCAATTCATTAAGCTTCCAGATTAGCCCAAAATTATGCGGATAGGTTCACGACATAAGTTCACATAACATAAGAATTGGGCTTAAGCACTTGCAAAACACAAGGTTTTGATAACTAAGGTGAAAGCATATGATTATAAACTTACTGCAAGTCATAAGCTGTTTGCTGCAGCCATGATTTCACCGATCTCTCAATTTTTTCGTCCTGAAGATAAAACCTTCTCCTCACAGCACCTAAAAGAACACAAAAGCAAGTATTTATATATATTTTAAAGGACAGATGAAATTACTTCAATATCGTCTTGTTCATGTAGAAATTGCTGATGGTAAAGGGGCCTTTCACAGTTTTATGGGACACTATGTGAAATCTGCCAGCAGGTAACATTTCATTTTAAAACTAATATTTTCTTAAAGTGTAACTTCCAAGTGTCTATGAAATGACACATTTTCTATTACTTTGCCACATTGACTTGGAATAGGCCTATGTTACTCTTACAAATATTTGTTGCAGTAAAATTGAAGTTCTAAAATCGTATCTGAAAAACCCTAAAAACGCATATCTTGTAATTCTTAGAACTCTAGAACTAGAAGTTTTATTTACTATAACTTTCTTTTATCATCACTAAGCTGTTTGATTTTAGTTTTACCTTAGGCCTACTTTTGTTAATAATGCTATAGAAAGAAATATATGAGGAAGGCAGTGAGTTTGCTTATGGAAAAATGCTTCAGACTTTATTAAAGTCATAGCTATTCAAATTATGTTACAGTAGCAGGCTACTCAGTATATAATATTTGAAATTTATTTTATAATTACTGTAGGCCTAGAATAATTTAAAAGAGACCAAACTTACTTGGTATGTTGATCCATGTCAATCCGTCAAAAAAAACGAAAACCAGGAATTGATGGAAGCACTGGCTGATCGCAGAGATCCCAGCCTGAAACAAATAAGGGATTGACGGAAGGACTCTTCTCTTCACTATGTGAAGTAAAAACTTGACAAGGCCTACCCAGGTAGAACGACCAGATGTTATGCCCAGTCAGATGGGCAGCAAATGTGCCATACACAAAATCAAAAGAGACCTCTATGAGGTAAAAGTCGACTCCGGACTTATGCACTAGTGCGGCCAGAGGGGTGGAATGGCGGGCTTGCGCCAGAATATCATAAATATTACCAGGGGATTTGAATACAATTTTTACATTCTTACACACAAATTTTTATTCATGAAATAAAATGCTAACCTTGCTCTGCACCTAACCTAACCTAACCATGCCCACACACTCAACCTAACCTCCTTGAAACGTTGAAAATAGGTTTTTTCTCAACATATTTTGCCAAATATCTCAATAACTATTGCATTTGGACTATTGAGTGACTGAACATTTTATCTTCAGAATTGAATTTTCTACAAGTTTCATTAATAAAAATTGCTTGTTTATCATAACATAAACAGGTAAACCCACTTTGAACATGAAAAATAGTATTTTTAGCATATTTTTTGGAATATCTCAAAAACTACTGAAGTTACAAACTTCTAATTGGTCTCATTGGATTTCTTGACAAATTTTACATAGGATTTGACTATTTTTATACGCAAATCAATGCAGAAAAAAATTACAACATTGAAAAATAGTTGAAAAATTTCAACTTTCAACGGCCATAACTTATTAACTACAAGTGACCGCCGCAAACGTTTTGTGGTTTTATCATCAGAATAACATGCTGAATCGATTGCAACCAGAATTTTGACGCCAACTAACTGGGCAGGTAAAGTAAAAGTTAGCCTCAATGGCTCGGCAAATTGCCGAGAATAGCGTATGGTTACTTGTATTTAGCCACAAGGTTACAAATCTTAATTTCAATTTAGATTCTGGTTAGGCATAACGGTAATTGTGCCGCAGATGTTAGCAAATAAAAAATCACTTGAAACCTTCACCAAATTGTAGTATTATGTCTCCTGATCACAATTATCAAGTTTTTAAGTGTCGGTCTCAATTAAATAATTAATTATTCAATATTAAAAACTCACCTTTTGAACATAAATACGGCTCTGAAAAGCCTTTATAGTACCTTAAGCATAACATCATAGACGAACAGATAGAGCAATGGAGTGCCATCTACATCAGAACATCAATGGAAACTGGAATGGAACTGGTTTGGTTATGCAGTTCCATTCCACTTCGTTCCATTCACGCAGACTACGCTTCTGCGCATGCGCGAAATATTCATGCAGATTTAAAAGGTCGTGGCCCAAAAGCCTAAAACCCAGGCTGTGGCTAGGTTATGTATAATTTTATGTGCGATGCATCAAGTGATGAGATTTTGGAACAAATTGAAAATGCCTTTATTATTAAGTAGATAAATTGCATGAGTAAATAATTAATAAATTAAAATGCAAATTATTGTGTTGCAAAGATTCATGCATTCTAAACACTCAAAGTTAATTGCTGAAGATAGTCATTTTGGGGCTCTGCTCCAAAGGTAGGTTTTCAATATTGAATAATTAATTATTTAATTGAGACCGACACTTAAAAACTTGATAATTGTGATCAGGAGACATAATACTACAATTTGGTGAAGTTTCAAGTGATTTTTTATTTGCTAACATCTGCGGCACAATTACCGGCATAACTTATGTCTAATATAAATTACCTATATTTTAATGTATTTCCCTTGTTTCACTAGGTGAAATGATCTACTTCATGGGTTAATTTATTCTACTTAATAACTATGGACTTATCCTAACCTAAAACGAAAAGTGGGACAACCCTACTTCCTAAACAAATTAATTTCAATAGTAAAATCTTATTACAGTGGCCTAAAATATTATACAAAAAAGTAACAAAACAGGAACTCACCTTGAACAATAGTCGAGAATAACGTAGGAGCCACAAGGTTACAAATCTTAATTTCAATTTAGATTCTGGTTAGGCATAACTTATGTCTTATATAAATTACCTACATTTTAAGGTATTTCCCTTGTTTTACTAGGTGAAATGATCTACTTCATGTGTTAATTTATCCTACCTAATATCTATGGACTTATCCTAACCTAAAACGAAAAGTGGGACAACCCTACTTTCTAAACAAATTAATTTCAATAGTAAAATCTTATTACAGTGGCCTAAAATATTATACAAAAATACTGGAGAAAGAATGATTTTTAATACTGGAGAAAGATGTGAAATTTAAAATACTGTAGATCAAAATATACTTTCACTACAATCACTAAATAACACGATGTCCATCTTTCGATAGCAATGGCGAATGGTGAATTGGTGATCTGTTTGGTTTGGCGGGATGGGTATCGATTATTCGATTAATCGGAATAATCGATGTTTTGATGAAATAATCGATTATTCCATAATGATTAATCGATAAGTGGGATTTCTCTGATTATTCAATTTCACAATAAATATGTCAATAATTATTATTTCAAACATATTTCAATATACATTTCAGATATTCAGTATGGGGATTTTTCTTTATTATGCGTTTTTCTATTGTTTTTGGCCTGTTTTTTTTTCTATTTTCAAAGGCTGAATTAATCGATGCTTGTTCACCGATTAATCGATGTTTTCAGTACCGATTAATCGGTATGAAACATGAACAATAGTTTGTTTGATAATGAAAATGGTAGTCAAGACTTGAAGTCATCCAATCGTGTTGTAAGGCGGGCAATTTTATCCAATCCAGTTTCTTAGCGCCAAATACCTCAGCATAGCGCCGCGTTTGAAAAGTTTTGAACTCCCGTATGGGAGGTTTTCCAGCTTAGGAGGGAGAATAAGCTTAGAAGGGGACATAGTAAAATTCTATAAAAAATCATGAAAGTTTCTCTTCATAGTATTAAGATGCACCTGAACTTTCAAATCAATCTGTCCAAAATTAACAAAGTTATAAGCATTTTTCAAATAAATTTTTCAAGTAAAGAGTTAAAATCTTTCTGAAATCACGATTTTTGACAACGGGAATGTGTGTAAAACTGAATTTTAAACACCTTTTGTTCAGTAACATTTTCCTGTCAGATGCACGGTTAACGAGTATTAGCGTTTTTTAGAGAAAATTGTTACATGTTTGAGATTCAAACTCAATCTAGCAGTTCTTGTGTATAGTATATGGAACTTTGTGATGCAATCACAACACGTTTCAAAAGCTTGTATCTCGACAACCATTCATCGTAGACCTACGTATAGCCATAGTTTCTGAATGTAGACAAAATTTCGAACAGCTTGGCACTGGCCGTTCCGCCCCCGGACGAGCCGTTAACGAGATAATAGCGTTTGAAAGTGAACTTACGAAATTCGCCCTAACACACTATTCAGTTGGGATAAAAGGAATTTAATCAGTACTTAAATTGTAAAATTAAATTTAGAAACATTTTTGTCTCTTGACAAAATCGCGTCAGACGCATGGTTAACGAGATATTAGCATTTCGCGCTAATTCCAGGATGAAGAATTTTCAAGTCGAAATTTTTTTTCTCGAAAAATCACTATGATCACTGAAACGGATGTACAACTAAATTCTAAGCACTTTTTTCAGTAACATTTTAACGTCAGACGCACCGTTTACGAGATATTAGCATTTCGCGCTAATTCTAGCACTTGAAAAGAATTTCTAAGTCGAAATTCTTTTTCTCGAAAAATCACTATAATCACTGAAACGGATGTAGAACTAAATTCTAAGCACTTTTTTTCAGTAACATTTTTACGTCAGACGCACCCTTTACGAGATATTAGCATTTCGCGCTAATTCTAGCACTTAGAAAGTATTTTCAAGTTGAAATTTTTTTTCTCGAAAAATCACTATGATCACTGAAACGGATGTAGAACTAAATTCTAAGCACTTTTTTCAGTAACATTTTAACTTCAGACGCACCGTTTACGAGATATTAGCATTTCGCGCTAATTCTAGCACTTGAAAAGAATTTCTGTCGAAATTTTTTTTCTCGAAAAATCACTATGATCACTGAAACGGATGTAAAACTAAATTCTAAGCACTTTTTTCAGTAACATTTTAACTTCAGACGCACCGTTTACGAGATATTAGCATTTCGCGCTAATTCTAGCACTTGAAAAGAATTTCTAAGTCGAAATTTTTTTTCTCGAAAAATCACTATGATCACTGAAACGGATGTACAACTAAATTCTAAGCACTTTTTTCAGTAACATTTTAACGTCAGACGCACCGTTTACGAGATATTAGCATTTCGCGCTAATTCTAGCACGAAAAGAATTTCTAAGTCGAAATTTTTTTTCTCGAAAAATCACTATAATCACTGAAACGGATGTAGAACTAAATTCTAAGCACTTTTTTTCAGTAACATTTTTACGTCAGACGCACCGTTTACGAGATATTAGCATTTCGCGCTAATTCTAGCACTTAGAAAGAATTTCCAAGTCGAAATTTTTTTTCTCGAAAAATCACTATGATCACTGAAACAGATGTCGAACTATATTCTAAGCACTTTTTTTCAGTGACATTTTAACGTCAGACGCACCGTTTACGAGATATTAGCATTTCGCGCTAATTCTAGCACTTGGAAAGAATTTCTAAGTCGAAATTTTTTTCTCGAAAAATCACTATGATCACTGAATCGGATGTAGAACTATATTTTATAAATAATTATTAATTATTAGTTATTTATAATTTATTATTTGATTTGTTTATTTATATTATTTAATAACTTATTTTTGGTCTAAAAATAACTGGAAAAATATTATCTCAATATCTAATAAATATTTACCAATGTTAATGGGATAATGTTGTCACAATATTATATCAATGTTTCAAGAATATTTTCAGAATATTGTTGAACAATATTTCACAGGATATATTTACCAATATTAAGAAAATATTGAATCAATATTGCTACAACATTACCATAAAAATATTTTCTACAATATTGATAAATGTTGTGCCAATATTGGCACAATATTCTTTTGCTACTTGGGATAGTTCAAAATCAATTTTTTAGTATCATTTCAAATCATTGTCAATCAATTTCAATACTTGAGTAAAAAAGAATATAAACAATATTCAATAATTGGAAATTATTCTAAATGATTTAAAAATAATTTAAAATTTTGTGTTCAAATATCTTTCAAGTACTTCAAAGCACTTTACTTCAATCGTTCTAAATGATTTGTAACTCATTCCAATCATTTGTCTTCAAATGACATTTTCATTAGCGCATCAATGGGTCATTTAAAAAGTACTTTGAAAGTGATTTGAAATGATTTAATTTGCTCTAAAAAGAGGTGACTAATTTAAAATCATTGACAATGACTTCCAAGCAATTTCAAATAATTTCCTTGCTGCTTGGGTATTGTCTTGCTGTGCAGAACTGACCTTTTTTGAGTCGCGGCGGACGCGTTTCGAACTATGTTGTTCTTCTTCGGCGCTTGACCTTTTTTGAGTCGCGGCGGACGCGTTTCGAACTATGTTGTTCTTATTCGGCGCTTGGTTGCAGACTGAGTACTAGTCCGCCGCGACTCAAAACAGGTCATTTCTGCACAGCAATTAGTCAGTCTGCAACCAAGCGCCGAAGAAGAACAACATAGTTCGAAACGCGTCCGCCGCGACTCAAAAAAGGTCAGTTCTGCACAGCAAGATAATACATATGAATAGTTCTACTGCAGTTCACGAAAAATGGATAACCACAACAATAATCTAATAAACGTGTTGAGAATGCTATTTTTTGTTTTTGCCACCGTTGTATAAGTTTCAAGTCCCTATTTATTCTGAATTTATCATTCTGTGACATTGGATAGATGCAGTTTATTAAATTATTCGCTTTGGGAATGTATTCAAGAGATGGCGACCCTTTAAACAGTTCAAGCTACATAATATTGAAGGATTTTAGGATGCAATAAACGTCATGCTAACCTTGTTTAAATTATGAGCCTCTAATTCCTGTTAATCAAGCTACAAGCATAGTGTCGTGTCATTATTAAATACAATTTATTGTATAACTAGCTTTTGGAATTGGTTTAAGCAATAATTGGCTCTAAAATAGTTTTGAAATAATCTAATGAACATGTTAAGAATGCAATATCTCTCTTGCCACCCTTGTATGTGTCCTAAATTTCTTTAAAATCACCGTCTATAATACACTGTAATAGTCATAGTGTCTATGGGCTGCTGAAAGCATTTAAATTCTATGGTAAATCCATCAATTTGAAGCTCCTGTCAAAGAATAATGTATAATTGCCTTGTGATTATTGCTGCATGTTATGGTTGTTCAGTAGCAGAATAATGGGATTTTCATTTTAAATACCCCCTTCAATTTGAATAAATATCAAATATCAAACATAGGCATAAATAAGTTAAATTTCCAATTGGAATTCTTGTTGAATAAAACTAACTTGACAGTCGATCAACATTTTTTTAGACTTCCAAAACCAGGCCTGTTGATTTATTACATTTTTTAAATCATTCATAATCCAAATTCGTTCATTTTAGTTTAGTGAAAAGTTATAAATGATGTGTCTTTTGTCTATGAAACTCATGATTTTACTCGAGAAATGATTTCATCTGTGTGATTGATCGAAGTAAGGAATCTAAAGCATGAGGAAATATGAGAAAATCATTTATTCATTATGAATTGACCTTCATTTTGTTATGGGTTGATATATCGACTTAGATATATCGATGTCTAAGTCGACCAGTACAGTTGACTCTAAGTTAGTCGACACATCAATGTTATTCGACTCACATTGTGATTATTGCATGTTATGGTTGTTCAGTAGCAGAATAATGGGATTTTCATTTTAAATACCCCCTTCAATTTGAATAAATATCAAATATCAAACATAGGCATAAATAAGTTAAATTTCCAATTGGAATTCTTGTTGAATAAAACTAACTTGACAGTCGATCAACATTTTTTTAGACTTCCAAAACCAGGCCAGTTTTAGACTTCCAAAACTGTGGCGAGTTGGTCAACAGCTGATTTTATTTTAGATCGTAGTCCAGTTGGTCGTAGTCCAGTTGGTATACACCCACATTCACAATGGACGCTGTTAGTGATGACGTGATCCGTTGCTAGGGAGCCAGTTTTGTTTCCAAACAATGGTTGCTAGGTGTCTGTTTCCATGTTATTTATATGGGCGTAAAACAGTGTCTCAGATTTTTATCAAAAGCAATAAAATTACAAATTTCTAAGAGTTTTGAGTCCTTTTTCCATGTACCAGGATACCAGAGGATTGAGTATCAGGCTTTTTTCAGTTGTGATATTGGATAATAGAACTATTTTCATAGTATTTTGTTCATAGGTTAGGTGTACAAGTTAGGTGTAGGCTACGAAGCATTATACGATTAGACTAAGAAGCCAATTTATGGCCATCAAATTAGGGGAAATAGTGAGATATTTTGGGGGATAAACCAAACACGGTAAAATGTATAAAATATGATGGCAAATTAAAATATTTGGAAGGTGTAGTGCAAACATGTATGTGCAACAGATCATACAATGTGAAGGTATGTAATAACCTATGACGCTAATGGGCGTATAAAACAGTGTATTAGGTTTTCATCAATATGTATAAAATTACAAATTTTTAAGAGTGTTGGGTGTATACCAACTGGACTATTACCATCTACCAACTCGATTCCTAATCATGTAAACTTGATTCCAACTTCCACCACATCCTCCTTTTATAGGCTTCAACGAATTTTAATATTAAACCAAATCTTTTGTATTTGCAGCTAGGCTAGCTACAATTTAGTCTGGTCTACCAATACTTTATAAGCACTCTGTTCATGCCACTAAGACTAATTGCAGCATTATTCTATAGAAGTTAAACAAGTGCTACCGGTATGATTGCTGGTAGGTACTGGGACTTTTGCACAACTCTATTATTATTATGCACGTAATAGCCCCGATGATTTGTGTGGTACAGGTAGCTGTAAATGCAATGTCTGCATTTACTAGTGGTTTTAGGTTGCTTACACAGTGGAGCATCCAATAATCGATGACAGTCACCAAAACAAAATCATTCACTTGCTGCGGAATGGTGGTATTCACACAGCTCAATCTGTTATACTCCATTAAACAGCATGAGTTTGATTTTGCGACAGTAATTGTTATCAAGTATTGGATGCTCCACTGTGCAAGCACCTTTAGCCAATGTTGTGATAAGTTAGTGCCCATCAAAATATGTAGGTGAATTGAAATGCGACTGCTAGAGTTTGTAAAGTGCAGAATTCAAAGTTATTTACATCACCCTTGAAGAAATATGCAACATAGTGTTAATTTTTACAAAGTATTATCAGGTTTCACAATATTCTACTCACCCATCTAGTTTCGTGGTCACTACTTTGGTGTCAAGGACCGTTACAATTGCTGGTTGATTTTATTCTAATTATGAACATTTTCAACCAGTTATTTGAAGAACTCAGTTGAGTGTTGTTTTTGATGACATCCAGACTACATTTTCAACAAATCTATGCTATTTATTGATAGTCTCATTATTGAAAACCTCATTAATGTAAATAAAACTATTAACTTTTTATGTGAATTCAACAACTTACAGTCAAATATTCATCAAGAATAAGTAGAATTTACTTACTCTGTAGGCCAAGCGCTTTCGAATCTTTGAGATGGATCAAAATGGATCTCAAAGATTCGAAAGCGCTCGGCCTACAGAGTAAGTAAATTCTACTTATTCTTGATGAATATCTGACTGTAAGTCGTTGAATTCACATAAAAAGTTAATATTAACAACATAGTTCGTCATGGAACAAGAAATCCAGGAATGTAAATAAAACACTGCTGAATGATGTTGACTTATATAACACTTACAATTTACTGAGAAATAGTAAGTTTCTATTAAAACTGTGATAGTTATCTATTAAGACAAATGGTGAGGTTTGTACAAAACATTCTATTGAGTTACGGTGCTTGTGCAGTGGAGCATCCAATACTCGATGATAGTCACCACTGCGAAATCAAACACATGCTGTGGGTTGATGGTATTCACGCTGCTCGAATACGCCAAACAGTGCAGCAGTGACTATCATCAAGTACTGGGTGCTCCACTGTGCAAGCACCGTAACTCACTAGAATATTTTGTTAATGTTGAAAGTTCAACAATCATTCATTTTTTTTCTTAATTTTTCTATAAATATTCTATGAATACATAGACAATTGAAACAGTTCACACAACGAAATTAGGCTGCTCTGAAAAATTACGGTGTTGCCAGCAGATGATAGTAGAGAATCACCAACTTAAATGCTCGAATTGACCACACTAATTATACCACACTTGCCTAGTCTATGAGTCTGATAAGGCTAGCAGTCATATATGGTTTGTCACCACAGTCAGTTGTATTTGCTACACTGTAATTTCCTTGAGCCGCCTAAATTCGTGGCATGAAGTAGACGTTATAATGTATAGTTGAAGCTTTCAAAAATTCAAAGTTCTAACTTAGAATAAATTTATTTCACACTTTATCTTCACAGTTTTATTAAACACAATCGTCAAAAACAATAAATAATTATACATCAAAGGAGCTAGGAATGAGAGAACTACTAAGGAGCAAAAAGCACTCATCTGTGTTCAATTCGAATGTTAATCTATTACTTAAATAAGATATATGAACTGTATTTTTGGTAACTGCAGACCAACGAATGTGTAGGCTAGATGGCTCACTATCTGCTCTTCTGGAACAAATATCTTCTGAACAGTAACATTTTTTTAGAGAAACCCACATACAATTAAAAATATTTAAGGAAAACTAGGAAGTAGGCACAAGTTACCATAAAGCGCTATATAGGCTAGCGATGTTTTTGTTTGAGTTACAAGTTGGTAAAATTCACTTTTAAATAGGTGATCACTGTTTTGTATTTCATAATGCAAAAGCACAATACAAAATATGCATCAACCCCATACGAAGTACAGGCAGGCTGATTGAGTTAATATTTTTACAAGTAAGGGTAGAAATGAATGAGTATCTGAATAATCAATTCATCTATCACTGCCATCCGTGATGAAGTTGGAATGTTATGTTAGTCCAATATAGAATCAAATCATCTAATAATATACTAAAATCTTTATTGATTAGCGCCTTTCAATTTACTGTCACACAGATCAATAAAACTTGGGTAATGATCAGGTCGAATAACTTAACATGCAATTAATTGGCTTCTATTATAGGAAATATACAACAATATGTACAACAAGTCATCAGTAGTTAATTAATACGAAATTGCAACTTTGTACTTGAAAAGGAATCAACCGAAAACGTTTGTGTTTAATTTAACAAGCTTTATGGACTTCATATCACTTGAAACGAAAGAACAATAACATAACCTATGCATGTAGTACCTACCTGATTGCAGCGATTCAGCTTTTATTTTTGTTGGGATCATTTGGAAATCTATAAAAACTGCAAACCGTAAACTCGCTGTAATGTTTTCAATCAGGGAGAAAGCACATAACCATTTTGTTTGATTATAAATCGCAACTAAAAATTGGTCCCATGCATTTTAAATGGACTTATAAAGCTGTATGGAAACATGTAATGGCGGATTGGGGCTTGTGACGTCACACTAACAGCGTCCATTTCACATACAATGATGTGTTCCTGTTCCGGTTAAGTAAGCATGTTATACAGTTTGTGCTCAATACAATAAATAAGAAATCTTATTAATTGTAATGCGTTTATTGAATTAATCCTTCAAAAGGTTATGGGCCCAGACAATCTTGGCGAAATCAAATTAAATGAAGACGAGTTACGCGAAATTCGAAAGTTATGAAAACGTGGTAGGTCTAACCTACAAGTCGCGAACGTGAAGTTATTCTTATGCAATATGCATTAAAATCGTAATCGAAAATGTCGGGAGTGAGTATTACCGTGCCTGTACTAACGGGAACAAATTTCAACAACTGGAAGTTTAGAATTCGTTCACTTTTGGAGAAGGAGCAGTTAGTTCGTGTCTTGGACAGTGAACCACCGGACGACAAGAAAAAAGAATTTCTTATCAGAGATGCCAAGGCAAAAGCTATAATAATTCAAGGTGTAAGTGACAAACATTTAGACATTATTAAAGATGCTAAGACAGCAAAGGAAATGCTTTCAGCTCTACAATCAATCTTTATCCGATCAAGTGCTTTTGGAAAACTGTATGGAGAAAACTGATGAACCTAAAATGTAGTAATAGGGACAGTTTGGAGGATCATTTTCTGAAGTTTGACACTATCACACGGGAATTGGAAGATCTTGGTTCTAAAATAGATGAGTCTGACAAGGTGTGTCATCTTTTACTCACACTTGGAAAAGAATATGAGACAGTTATAACGGCACTGGAAACCCAGCCTGACGTGAAATTTGATTTTGTTAAAGCTAGACTTCTGGATGAAGAAATAGAATTAAAATCGAAGTTGACAACAAGGAGTGAAAATGAAGTGAGCTTCAAAGCGTCCAACAGTGGAACCAGAAATGGGAGTGGTTGCTTCAATTGCGGTGATGAAAGTCATTACATTGCTTATTGTCCCAAGAAGCCAGCTTTTCAAGGAAGAAGAGGTACTGGAAATTATAAATCATTTCGTGGTCGTGGTAATTTCAATAATAATAATAGAAGAGGCAAAGTTTTTTCTAATTTTATGCACAAGAGGATGAAATCTCATTTGTAGCTCGTAAACAAGATGGTGTTTCATGTAATGAAGAATTCATTATAGACTCTGGAGCAAGTGAAAATATGTTGAGAGAAGATTTAAGAGACTACATGTTTGACATCGAGACGATTGATAGGGCGGTAAAAATATATATTGCAAATGGTGAAGAAATGAAAGCAACTGAGAAAGGAAAATTGAAAATCTCATGTCAAAATAAAATTATTGTCATCGAAGCGTTAATTGTTCATGGACTTGAGCATAATTTATTAGCTCTAAGTAAAATAGTTTCCAAAAATTTGAGAGTAACTTTTGACAAAACGTGTATGACTATAAATGGACCTGACTATAGAATATGTTGTAATTATGTAAAAGGACTTTATGTTATGAAGGCTAGTATCATCAAGAAAAATGAAAAATCTTTGATTGTTCGATCTAATGATGTGGAAAATATGTGGCATCGACGTTTAGGACATTTGAACTATGAAAGTCTACGATAATTAGGACTTCCATACAAAAACGAATCGTGCGAAATATGCATTGAAGGAAAATCAACTCGTCTGCCTTTTAAAGAAGGAAAGAAATTAACAAAAGAAATTGGTGAGTTAATCCATTCTGACATTTGTGGACCAGTGAACCCTATGACTCAGGACGGTGAAAAATATTTTCAGGTAATTATAGATGATTATTCAAACTTTGTAGTTCGACTTTTAAAATCAAAGAATGAAGCTGAAAACAATTTGATTGAGTATGTAAATGAATTGCAGCGACAACAAGGAATTTTTGTGAAACGCATTAGAATGGATAATGGTGGTGAATTCACTTCGACTTGATTCAAACGGTATGCAAAATCAAATGGTATAAAATTTGAATATACGAGGCGCGTTCATAAAGTAAGGGCCGTTTGCCTATATTTAAATATTGGCGCTTCGAAGCAAAGTTTTACTACTGCAGCACCATCTACTGACACATTGCGAAGCTACAGCGTGATTTGTTTTGATTCTGAAGTCGTATTGTTGTCAATGAATGCAAAGAACAATGGCCGCGAAAATCGTTGATCCCGCCAACTGTGAAGTGCGTTCTGTGATTCGACAAAGACGGTGTTCTTTTGGTTGATTTCATGGAACGTGGGACAACAATTACAGCTGACGTGTACTGCGAAACGCTCAAAAAATTGAGACGTGCGATCCAAAACAAACGCCGCGGGAAACTGTCATCTGGCATAATTCTCCTCCACGATAACGCGCGTCCTCACACTGCTGCCAAAACCATGGAGAAAATTCAAGATTTTCGTTGGGAACTTTTTGACCACCCACCGTACAGTCCCGACCTTGCACCTAGCGACTACTTCCTCCTCTTGCATTTTAAACAGTGGCTCGGTGGACAACGCTTTGAAACCGAAGAGGGACTCAAAAACGCCGTTGTCAACTGGTTCCACTCTCAGGCGGCAAGCTTCTATGCACAGGGGTTAAAGAAGCTGGTGCAGCGGTACGAAAAATGCTTACAAGTGAACGGCGATTATGTAGCGAAGTAAAGAAAGATTATACCTAACTAAATATGACAATAAAATTTGTTTCTTATGAGTACATTTTTTTCTGTGACCAAACGGCCCTTACTTTATGAACGCGCCTCGTACCATGAGTTACAGTCCTCAAAGTAATGGTAAATCTGAACGAATGAACCGGACATTAACAAACATGATCAGAACCAAATTGATTGATTCAGGTGTGCCAAAATTCTTATGGGGCGAAGCAATAAGGTGCAGTGCTTATGAACTGAATAGAAGTCCATCTTCAACACTAGGAAAGGGTGAAACTCCATCGCTTCTCTGGAATGGAAGACAAGATATTTCAAAACTAAAAATTTTCGGATGCAGAGCTTGGTTTACTGTACTGCCAAAATCTAACAAATTGGATTCTAGGGCAAAATCTGCTGTCATGATAGGATACTGTGGAGGTGGTTATAGACTTTGGTTACCAGCAGAACATAAAGTGATACGTTCAAGAGATGTTAGATCTGATGAGACAAAATTTGAATTCAAAGAACAGCATATTTTAAATCAGCAGATAAATGAAACTCAAAATTGTGAAGAAGAACAACAAGAATGTAAACTTAACAGAGACAAAAATGAAAATGAAGACTCCAATCAACAGCAAGAAGAAGAAGAAAACAGCTGCATTAGAACAAAAAGAAAAATTACAACACCTAGTTATCTACAAGATTATGAACTTTGTTCAGCGTTCTGCCTTTTAACTCAAGCAGATGTACCTAACACTTATGAAGAAGCAGTGAAGACACCAGAGTGGAAAAGTGCGATAGAAAATGAATTAGATTCACATAAAACTCTTGGTACGTGGTCTCCAGCTAAATTACCAGCAGAAAAAATCGCCATCGACACCAAATGGGTATTCAGGTTGAAGGAAGACGGTACTAAGAAGGCGAGACTTGTCGCCAGAGGGTTCCAGCTAAAAGAAAATGAATTGCCGGTATATTCTCCAGTATGCAGAATGACTACACTAAGAATATTGTTATCACAAGCTGTCAAAAATGACTGGACTCTAAGGCAAGTAGATGTACCTACAGCATTCTTAAATGGTATTCTTAAGGAAGAGGTTTATATTAAGAAACCAAAAGGACTAAATTGTTCAAATAATATACTGAAATTGAATCGTGCATTATATGGACTAAAAGGTGCACCAAAGTGCTGGAACGACAAATTCAATGAAACTATGATAATGAACGGTTTTGTAAGGTCTCAATATGATTAATGTCTGTATTATGCCAATGATGTCTATCTTTTATTATTCGTTGATGATGCTTTAATTACGGGTGTAAAAGAAAAGGTTGAAAATTTAGTATCAATTTTATACAAAAATTTCAAAGTGAAAGATATGGGAGAGGCTAAGAATTTCTTAGGAATGAATTTCAATAGAAAAGATAATTGTTTATATGTAACGCAAAAGAAAGTAATTGAAAGGTTAATTAATGAATTTTCTATGGAAAATTGCCGTAATGTAGCCACACCAATGGAAGTAGGATTTAAATTTGAAGGATCTGAAGAAATTGTAGATGTACCTTATAGAAGGTTGGTATGCAGTTTAATGTATATATTGCAGTGATGACTAGACCAGATTTGTCGTTTGCTGTAAGTTTGTTAAGTAGAACTCTAGACAAGCCAACAAATCAAACTTGGCAAGCAGCTAAGAGAATACTCAGATACTTAAATTCCACTAAAGATTTGGGACTAAAATTCGAAAAGTGTAATGTAAAATTAGTTAGCTATTCAGATGCTGATTGGGCAGGTGACTCACTGACACGCAAAAGCGTAAGTGGATTCTTAGCTTTAGACGGTAAAAATCCAATTGCATGGTTTGCAAAAAAGCAAAACAGTATAGCTATGTCCACAATGGAAGCCGAATATTGTGCAGCATCGGCAGCAGCTCAGGAAATTATTAACTTAAAAGGGGTATTGTGCGAATTTGATAAAGCTTACAACAAGAAATGCATAATTAAAGTAGATAATTGTAGTGCCATTTCACTGATTAAGACCTTTGAAAATTCAAAACGTGCCAAACATATAGATATAAAAATGCATTTTATCAAGGACTTGTATGCTAAGGAAGTTATTGATGTAGAGTATGTTGATTCTAATAGTAATGTAGCTGACATATTAACAAAACCTCTATGCAAAGTAAAATTTATTCAACATAGAAAAACTGTTCATTTGATAAATTTACGCCCTACCAACTATTTATTATTGGTCTTGCTTGTTTATTATTTTCCAAATTTAAGTTAATTAATATTTATTTGCAGGTTCTTATTTTCAACATAATCAAGAGCATACTAGACGTGACTTGGAAAGTGATATTTGGTGGCCTGCCTTTGAAAATGGTTTGAATCCGTTGGAATTGAATAAATAAATGAATACTACCGATGTCATGTCTGCTATTGCTGTTTTCTGACACTGCTTCAAATAAATGTGAGTACACTGTTATCATGTATACCCTATAGTTCGGAATACACCTAAAACTATAGATCCATTGTGTTTTACATAACACAGCGAAACGAAGCTATCTCGGAGTGTCTCCCTCCCATATTCTTATATATTTACAGGTATTCTAGATGCTGTGAGATTTTGGGGAAGGAAATATCTTATTCTATTAAACGAGCAAGGAATTGTATGTATGTATGTATGTACGTATTTCCAGTCACTATCTCAAAAACGACTCTAACGATTTTGATGAAATTACGAATATAGGAGCTTTTTAGTGTAAAAATACGATTGCGCTAGGTCTCATTCCTGTAAAAACTCGCTGAAGGACACAAAAAGGAGAAATCTATCCTTAAAGGAACAGCTGATAAAAGAGAAACAGTTTTTAATCATATGGTAGGTTCATTAACGGCGCTATTAACGCTGTCTGGAACGCAAAAACTTCCGCGCGTACCGTGTAGTCGTAGTCTGAGCCTTGCAGTCATGTAGGAAACATATTTCTTTGGTGAAAAAAAACTTTTCTAATTACAATTTAACCCAACGAACCCATAAGACCAATAGAAGGGGCGTATGCACTAGCGTAGTATTATAGGAGGTGAAGCCAAGTCCGCCATCCATGTAGTGGATAGAAAGACGAAATCGTGTTTTCAAGAGCAGAAAATTTCAATGCAGTTTAACACACTTAGGATTAAGATATAACTTTCAAACTTGGCATCAGTATAGACAATTAGTTTCTAACGATAACAGTGGCATTATAAAAGTTAATGGTTACCTCTATATATTTTAATTAGTTGTTTAAAGTTATATTTTTGTCCGAGTTTCAAACCATGACATGAAAAAGTGAGTCGGCTACCAAAATGTTCATCTTTTGGGTAGAGATGTGATCAAAGCAAGAAAGTTGTACAGAAATAACGGAATGATTTTTATTTTAATGTACGACTTATACTTTGGATGCAATGTTAGGTTTAAGTGCAACGTTGAAACGCGATCGGGATGGCGCGCTGTCGTCAGCCGGCTTGCGCATCTGGGACCACAAAGCCAA
The DNA here is from genome assembly GCA_948455865.1 of Conomelus anceps. Lineage (NCBI taxonomy): Eukaryota > Metazoa > Arthropoda > Insecta > Hemiptera > Delphacidae > Conomelus > Conomelus anceps. The sequence goes on from OX418218.1 coordinate 93,458,610, forward strand.
TTATTCACTTATTTCTTGTGTTTGATTCAATACTTCCTTGAAGGTTTATTATTGTAATGTAATAATATTATAGTTAGATTGTTTTTAGTAAATTGTTGATTAAATTAGTCCAACTTTTAAATCTTTCCGTTATGAACGCAAATGAACAAAATCCAAATAGGAAAATGTTTATTAGAACAATGTCATTATCAAATAAAAATTCATCTTTAAAGTCATTGAATCATATAAATCAATGACTACATAAAGTTGAACGTTTACTCAATTTGTCTAATGGGGTAATAGCCTATTGTAAAGACCGTACTTTCGCTATCCAGAATGAAATAATTTCCATATGGGCGCCAACCAAACCAACTTTGGGTTGATAAAAAAAGTATTAACTTTTAAATTTCAAGTTAAAAGAAAGTGGTAATGTTAATATAATAAAAATTGATATTAATAAAGCTATTCTTCAAGCACTCGCGAAGACACTGAGCACAAAATATATATAAACCTTAAAATAGCACTATTAAAGCAGTATTGAATTAGCTATTAATTTATTAGCACTATTAAATTATACGCAATAATTGATATTGCAGAAGGCATAACAAGAATTAATGTTACATTCAAGATAGGCCAATTGAAACGTCTAGAACATGACTCATTTATACTCAAAATTACATTAACATTAAAAATTTGAAGGCCTAATGCGTAATAAGGCAATACATATTTAACAGAGTTTTCCAAGTTGAAAGCAAGTTTCCTAACAAGTTATATTTAGATCAACCTAGGAATTAATAATAATGACATAAAACAAGATTAACCTTGGCCTATCCCTAACATGGGATAGGCTAAGCAATATACAATGAGTTCAATCAGGATCCTGAATTAAAATAATAGGTTTTACATAAAACATTATTACTGGAACAGTGTATTCAATTTGTGGACCTACATTTCAATTTAAAACTTAGAGACATTGCATTACAAGAAGATTGAGTAAATATACTAAAATAACTAAGATGATCACCAATCTATAAACATAACTGCATAATATCCTACGATCCTTGAACTATCTGAATCGGGATTCTATCTAATATTTAACAAATAAAATGGTAACACTGAAATTCAAGTAGGCTAATCAAATCATCAACTTTCAGTTTCATATTATTCTATTATGATTTTATTGTCCAAATAGCCTACATTGAAATAAATGATCAGATAGACACAATTAGTATTTACTAATTATGATGTTTGAAATTTAGCAGTTTAAAAAATTGCAATTTGATTCAAGAAAACCAGCTTGATTCAACAAATTATTGCCCTAACTAATGATGCAATAGATGATTCTCTCAATTAGTATTGAATCGAAGAGTAAGTCCCAATTCAATCAAATTTGAAATTAAATTTGCATCTAGATAATAGTTTAATGTTGATAAGACTCTAAAATTATATGAAAACATAGTAGCCTACTTTAAAAAAAGCATAGGATGATATCTTAAAATAATTTATTCCAACATAGGCTATTTGGACAATAAAATCAAAATAGAATAACATGAAACTGATAGTTGATGATCTGATTAGCGTACTTGGATTTCAGTGCTAACATTTATTTTATTTAAATTGTAAAAATATATATGTAAATTTAGAATAAATAGCAAAAACTGGCTTCTCAAGCGCTCGCCACTTGGGTGAGTCATCCCTGCGCCGCCATCTTTGTAGTGGACGAGCGCGTAACAAGTGGCTTCACCTCAGGGACAAGAAGCCCCTTCTATTGGTCTTATGTGTTCGCTGATTTAACCATACAAAAAATAACATTATTTGTAATTTTTTCATATTTTTTGGATATTTTGTATTTCAGTACAATAACTCTGGGTCTAGGCAAGCTAGGAATATCGGAAAGCCGGAAATACTATAAAACTCATGAAAATTTGGCTAATTATAATAGCTCAATTTGAAAAATGTTTTTTTTTTTAGATTTTAATGTCAATGATGTGGAAGAGAAATATATTACCTACAGTTTGAGACCAACTTTGCATTTTTATTTTGAGTAGTTACCAAGTTCTTAAAAAATCGACATTTTCCAAGTACAGTAGAAAGCCTACATTACACTTCCAAGAAGAATTACAAATTAAGCTAAATGTTACAAGTATGAATTTGGGTCGTTTCAATGAGCCATTAGACAAGGTGTGAGAAGCCGTTCTTGAGTGAGGGGTTACAAAGTGGTATCCCATCAACCCAACCACCACCTATCTTGAAAAATTACAGTTCTACAAGCTGGTAAACTCGAAATTCAGATTGTTACTCAAAATACATATATGTAGTGTCCAAAAGAACATTTTTACCAATTGGAATTAACATTATTGTTGATTTACTTGTGCACTAGCTTATGATGGAAAATGTAGTGATGAGGTGGGACCGCTTCACAGCATAATGCGTCGTTAATGCCCTTCCCACAGCATCATCTTCGATCTTCAAGATACACATAATTGCCCCCAAACATTTAACCCCCTCCCACCCGAGCGGAGCTCGGTCTCCCGATATTAACCTTTTATTAGTGTACAGACGTTCAGTCTTTTATAAGGCTGCTTTCTAAATACCTATCATACAGCTGTGACATATTACGTAGTCCACATTCGCGGGGCGTTCGCCAAGCGTCACAGGCGTCATAAGTGAATGGCTGGCCGTCACAGTCAATGAAAACCAATGGCAGTCATTTATTTATGAACGCTTGGCGAACGCTTAGTGTGCGGACTGGCTTTATTGTGGCTGCTTTCTGGCTGTAGACAGTGTCTTGTTTTGAGCAATTCATATTCTCTAGATTTAAGAATGGCATCTGAAAGTTTTTGGAATATAGGAACAGGCATGCTGTGATCTTTGCATCTTTTTTCATCAATCGTTCTATGTTCTTGAACAATGGAGTAGAATATCTGATGTTTTACTAAACTTACCGCTTCAAAGGTTATTTCAATACTATTGTTGTGTTTTACTTGCTTAAACCGCAGCGCGCTTTCGACTATCAGCTCAACAGTTGAGATTCTCAATTTCTACAGTAATCTTTTTTTTTTAGGATGAAGTCCACATAGGTCTGAGACCTGTGCGTGGGTATGATGATTGATGAGTTGGACCTACAGTTTAAGGTGGGTTCCGAACCACCGGGAAGTGATCGTACTGCAGAGAACAGTGTCTTTTTTGCTGGCCAATCTAATCGGTCACCGTTACAAAGTGGACCCAGGAGAACGCAGCTTATCTCTATCTGATTGAACAGATACCTGCTACGGCTCCCGGCTATCACTTCCCCAATATTATCAATATTATGGTGTGTTCTACTTGCTTTATCAGTAGCGCGCTCTCACTCAAGTGTTGAGATTCTAAATTTCTACCGTAATTCTATTCATCCACCTCATTTGGTGGCCGCTACTTCAGTTGTATATTCATATTTTAGAAAGATATCTTGACTATCACAAGAATCAACAAGAGTAGGATTAATATTTCGTAATTTGCAGGTTTCTATTTCCAACTTGGATATGACTTACTAAGTGAAATTATGCAGCTGACAGATGAAGAGCAAAAATGGATTGATTCTGTTGGAATTTAATTTATTTAAATGTATGCTACTGCCGTCATTGCTGCTATTACTGATTCCTGATACTGCTACAAATAACTGTAAGTATTTATACCCTGCAGTTCGGAATCCACCTAAAACTGTAGGTGCAGTTGGCCCTTTCTTCCACAGGATATTCAGCTGTAGTGTTTTAGCTGTGGCTGCTTTCTGAATGAAGATAGTGTCTTGTTTTTATCAAATATATCAGTAATCCCTTTATTTTCTAATTTATATTATTCTCTAGATTTAAGATTGGCATCAGAAAGATTTCAAAAAAAACTTTCATTGATTTTCTTAGTATTCTGGCGAGTTTTACTTGCTTAATCAGTAGCGCTCTCTTGGCACTATTAGTGATGAGATTCTGAATTTATACCACTGTAATCCTATTCATCCGTCTTATTTGGTGACCGCTACCTGAGTTGAAATTCATGTTTTTTAAAGATATATTTACCATTTCAAAGTCAAGAATGCGTTATTGTCGTCCCACATATTGCATTGACAAACTTATTTGAAGATACATTCTGTATTTTTCATTGACAAAAATGCTAATACTTCAATGATACAAAGAAATACTAGTAAATAATTCAGGATTGTCTTGCAAATCACTCATTTTTCATTTACTGGTTGTGAGAAAAGAATCTTTTGATAACAGTTCGGGACAAAAATTCCTCCATTTAATTACAAATGCTTTTAGCCGTAAGTTATCTTGTAGTTTTTGTTTATTAATTGTATGACAGCGAGTTATATTCAGAACCAGTTGAATAGTGTCTTGTTAGGTCAGGCGAGCCATTAGCTTATATCACCGCCGTGCATCCGCCAGCTCATTTAGCGTTAAGCGATCTTATGATTCACTTTCAAGTAAGCTCTTGAGTGACAATATGGGAATAGATACATAATTTTCAAGCTAGAGAATTGTGGGGGATTAATCTCAAAATTACCGTACGGTAGTTTCAAGGCAATTCCCCCACAGTTCTTTAGCATGTGTCTGGCGATACTGGTGCGCAATGCGCTTGGCAAAACGTGCGGAGCTGGAAGAACCCGGCTTTACTGTGTTTATGAAGGATGTCCATGTTGTAAAGGCAGTAAAGGCCCAAAACTTAACACACTGGAACAATTTGAAATACATACCATGAACAGACCTTTTTAAAATATCACACTCTTCAATCACCTACACATGTTAATTCCTAAACCGAATCATTCAACTGAACTTCCCGCCAATCACTGCTGGAAAGATAGAGTTGTAAGATCAACCAGGCATTGACGATGGACATCCTGCCCGAAAACATGTTCTGCCTCAAGTAAGAAAGACGTATTCCAATTTCTTATTAATTTTAAATAGTTCTGCATGTCGTCTATGTGAAAATATCAACTGTAAGAAATTTCCTTCTTCTAATGAAAAACTTTAGCTTAGAGTTGATTCTTCAATTTACAACATTGATAATCCAGAAACGACTACTAATGCCGGATCCATCCTGACCGTACGCAACCGACCATCAGTTTGTCAGATTCAGTGCTCTGCTGACCAATGAACTGATCTGACCGGTAATCGCGTTTACGTATTGTTTAATTGTAGCTTATTATCTTTGTAAACGTAGGAACATTAGACGTAGATATCAAGTACACCCAATCGTTGCTGAAAGAGCATTTCATGGAATTGCCATATAAATGACAAGCGCGACTGACGTACGCACCGACGGTCGGTCGAGCTCTGAAACTGGCCTTACGCCCATGCACAGTTATCTGCTCACTTGTTTTTTCCATTGAGAATTCCAATATTAATCTATCTATTGCCATAGAGCGCGAGCATAGACCACATGGTTTAATCTAAATTCTTGCTACGCGAGTTGCTAGAGCTCTTGCAGCAAGTGCAAATTCAAATTTATTTATTTGCCATAATACATACTAATTTTCAAACAAAAACAATAGAAAAAATGTACTTAATGTTAATAAATACATGAAATAAAATATCTTCTTAAATAGCCGCAACAGCGTTGCCCGCAAAAGCAAAGGTTTGTGTGCTGGCAACGAGCATCAATCTAAGACTAAGTATAACTGAAAATTTACATAAAATCAAAATCTTGTAGTGAAAATTTTAGGCAAGAATTGTATTTTACTGTCATTATGGAATATGCTGGCAGTAGAAAGTATCTTAAAGTAAAAAGTATGTCTATAGCTATTTGATGGTGATATTTGATACCGGTAAGAAGATTAATTAATTGTGCATGAGGTGAAAGACATTTATTGATGTTATCCATTCAACTATTTTTCTAATGGATGATTTGGTAATTTTACTTGAAATTATGTGTTCGGGTACTAAGTTTATCAATTTATTGCCGATGTACATGAATTGTCTACAGCATACAGTTAAGTCAGTTCTTACAGTTCGCAGTAATTTGGTTGAGCTCGAAAGTTGTAAGTTTGGTTGTATGTAGTGTAAAGGTTTTTATATTTATTAATGTACAGTGTATTAAATTTTTAACATATAGTTGTTTTATTGTTAAAACGGGAAACCCCGCAAGTAGGAGATGGGTAGGGTAACGTCTAGGATGGCCTAGTCCAGCTTTTAAACTTTAATTACACCATCTGTTGTCCATCTTTAGCTAAGTTGTTCTACTCAGTTAATAATCTCACTTAAATTTGAGTCACAGTCCCATAACAGTACCTGATTGGGGTAAAAAATTAGTTGACAATTCAATAAACATTTATTCAGTAGTAATAACTAGATTAAAATTAGGCGTGGAATTGATGGAAAACGCAAGATGTGAAAGAGCTGAACATTGTCTGCAGAGAATATAACAATTTACAGTATTGTACAATAAATAGTATTCAGTGTCTATGGGCTACTCAAGACGTTTGAATTTATTCTATAAATAAACCCACCAATTTTATGTCCATTTTGGAAAAAATGTTCCATTAAAATTATTGTAGGTGAATGCTTCATTCATTTGGATATTGTGTTTATTAGTAGGTAGCAAAGTGAAAGAAGTGGCGCAAATTGGAGCGGATAGTAGAAGGCAAAGTCTCTTAGGACTATAGCGCACTAGAGCGACTGCGACCAGTTTTAGCACAGCCAAGCATTGATCATAGCGCACTTGGCTTCCGCGACCACGACCGAGCAAGCTGGTCGCGGCGTCCAGAAATTTTTCCTTTGGTCGCAGCGATCTAGAGATTTCTGCGACCACTGTTATCATGCATTTATATGGGGCATAGCGCACTGCTGTCGACCAGTGTGTGCGACCAGATGTTCAATGTGGTTTGTGCTCTCCACTCCATTGATATAAAGTACTATAATAAAATAATTGTCAGTTCTCTAGTCACAGTCGCAGTTTATGTTGGTCAGGTTGTGTTTGGTATTGATGTATCTATTCCCCTTATATCGTCTGTAATCTTTTTTAGCAATTCGTCAATCCTGGCAATAGACATTCTTGTATAGTTGAAAAATTTCTCCTAGTATTGCTGTAGTTCGCCAAAAATGTGGAGAACTGCCCACTAGTAGACCTAGTTTGTAGCATACGATGTATCCAGTATCTTTTCTTTCTGTTAACTTTAATGAATTCTCTGTACACATGTGCTACCACAGCTATCTCCTCAAGATCCATTTTGCAACTGGAATATCTTGCAGTCGAAAAGGACTATGCAACCAAGAAGGGAGGCTGGGCTATCGGTCACAAAAATAAGACCGGACGTGGTCGCGGTCGCGCTAGTGCGCCATTGCCCTTATAGTACAGTATGTCCACGACAATAATATACTATTCTTGGATTTCTTGTTCCATAACGATCTGCGTTGTTAATATTAACTTTTTGTTGTAAATTTAACGACTTGCAGTCAGTTTTATATTGTGAATATATAGTAAATGTGAGTCCTCTAATCCTCAAGAAGCCTCGAAGATGAGATTTAATACCTCGAAAACGTTCGGCCGAATGTGAGTGCATTTATTATATATTCACAATATAAAACTGACTGATGTTGAATTTACAACAAAAAGTTAATATACTACTCTAGCATAAAATATGGGGCTATTAATTTGTGGTTCCCAAGAGAGATAGAGGTTTGGACATAAAAAATGGACAAAATTCTCAAGATAACAATCATAATTGGTGTGTTGTTGATGAATAGGGACCGATATTTTGTTAATTTGTTTCATAAAACAACATTTAAATAGTTTTCTGTTGAGAAAACTTACATAAATTGAGTTTTTTGATGAGCTATTCATCTTTTTAATATAGTGTGAAATTTGTAGGGTTTTTTTTTTAAATAATAAGATGATAAAATACTATATTATTCTATATTTTTTCAGTTTTCATTTTAATTGAATGATTTAATTCAATTTTTGTAATAAAACGTGTATAATCGTCGATAATCGACACAACGATGTTAAATATCGATGTCCGATTATGATCGATACATCGATGTTTCATAGGTCGATGCGGTATAAATAATACAGTCGCCATTTTGCCTGGTTTACTGCTATGGAAAGCTCTGTGTTTGTCGTGTTTTTATTCAATTTTCTAGTGAAAATTTATTGAATTTGCGTTTAAATTTACGTGAAATGTGTTCCTCGTAATTGGTTTCATAGTTTTTGTGCATTGAAATTATGTTTTTACGGTTGTAATTTTGTAATTAACGTATAAAGTTGGCATTCACAAATCTTGGTACCGGTATGGAACATTTTCTTTTCATTAAAATTAGTTATTTTCATCGATTGTGAGTTGTTTGCGTATTACTAATTGATTGATGACTATTATAGATACCTTTTTTTATATTTTATTAAACGAAACTTGTTGGAAATTATATCATTTCGTCATAATAACATCGTGTCTTGGCAAACTTTCAATTTTGGCTAGCTACGTGTCTATTACAATATAACTATTTTCATGGATTGTGAGTTGTTTGCTTATTATAAATTGATTTATGACTGTTCTAGATTCCTTTTATCTTCTTTGTTCAACCAAACTTATTTGAAATTGTACAGCTTCGTCATTTTGGTATCTTGACTCTTGTCTAACCTTACCGTGAATGCTAGCCTAGTTTGGGTTTCGTATAGCAACTAAATATAAATTAAATTTCAACTTAAAATTATAGTGTCTAATATTCGATGGCTTGAATTTATTGTGACTTGTTTCAAATATATTTTGAAGTAAATTTTAGGTTTAGATTTTATTCTTGAAAATGAATAATAGTAGTCTGGTTCCTGTATGAATTGGACGTAATAATTGCATTGTCTGAGGATTGAGCATTTGTTTTTTTTAACTATGAATAATGAACGTCGATTTGACAAATTTATGATCTCCTGTTTACGTTTTCCCAATTAATTATCGTAACTTATTAGCCTTATTCTTTTTCCACTCGAAATACAGAGTTTTGTATGAAATTATTCAACAAGGCTTATACTCTGGCTAACCTAACCGATGGTTTCCCGATTTTACCAGCTTCAATTTGAGTAGTCTCATTTTTTTAGCAATTATGATGAACGTTTCTATTTTTTAATATCTCCGCGTCAAATCCGGCTGTAATTTAACGAATTAGTCGCTATTTTTTCAATGTATTATAGAATATTCTATGTTACAGCGTGTTATTTAGCCTACAGTATGTTACAATATTGCATTCTTTTATCATATTTTTTAATGTTTCTGAAATTTTTGGACGTTGCACGATCGGTTTTATATCATTACCGTACTTTAAACTGTGATATTTGGGAAATTTGATACCAACTTGTGCATTCAACTGTTCATGCTGTATCAAATAAGTTTTCTTTTGTATCGAGTATGATCTAGTTGTATTCTTTTATGATATTGTTTAATGTTTGTGAAAATTTTCGATGCTGCGCGATTTGATAAATTTATATCTTAGTAATATTTTAACTTTGATATTTTAACACATTCAACTGTTTATGCTTGTATATTGTATTCATTTTGTTTTTATATGTCGTATATTTATGGTATGATTAGGGTAGAATAAAAGAGTTTTATGCCGGTTTTCCTTAGTTATTTGTAAGAATATTTAGATTTCTTGGTAATTTTCAGGTTTGTGGCAAACTGATCCAAGCCGACATGGATATCAACGTTGAGGTGCGGCATATTTTATTCAAAGTTTTGAGGTGTGATGCCGGGTGATTTACTGCTGCTTATAGCTGAATGTAAGTTTTTGTCATACTTTTATTATTGCAAATGTATTTGAGGGGAGGACACCACTAGGTCGACTGTCGTTTACAGCGAACTAGTAAACAAAGGTCGTTTTCTTATTCGTCTTCTTCTTGTTCGTCTTCTTTGGAAATTGAAGGCATTGGAAATTAGTAATGGTCGTTGTGCCCAATAAACGTTTTGCGCGCGAATAATGAATGTTTTAAAATTATTAAATGTTATACATCTGTCACGAGCAATCCTTTAAATGTTTCTTTTTATTGAGTAATGTTGCTCTCCATTACAAACTGCGATAATTAATTCAACTTTTGTATGAAATAACGACTAGCAGTCATTGTTTTTGATAAATACTCACAAATTTTGAACAAGATCTTTCGGCTGTTATGCCATCTTCACGGTTGTGATCATTTTCTGTGGAAAATGAGAGAAAACGTCTGAGAATAGGATGTAACCGTAACGTCTTAAAATAAAGTTATGAACGGTTTTGAACAAAGAAGTGTCATTGATTTTCATAGAAAAATTGTTTTTGAACGAGATCTTTCGGCTGTTATGCCATCTTCACGGTTGTGATCATTTTCTGTGGAAAATGAGAGAATTAAAATGTCTGAGAATAGATGTAATCGTAACGTCTTAAAATAAGTTATGAAGGATTTTGAACAATGGAGTGTCATTGATTTCCATAGAAAACTACCATTGGAAATTGCCTTTAATACCATTGGAAAAGCAGGAAGAAAATTATGTTTGTAGTTTTATTGGTTTGGAAGCTGTATCGAAATGCGGGAGGTGTTACAAATTGTAACAATTGACTGTTACAGTAATAAGACAGGCTTCTTTTATTTTGAGTCAAATAGATTGGCCAAATGATTAAAGATTTTTATGAACAAAAAAACTACTACGGTACAAGAATGATACCATGAGTTCTAATACCTAACAATGATTTTTGCATTGCTAATAAGAATAAGTCATCTAATTGCTAATGAAAGTTACTTTATCTGAGCACACCATCATGTCACATGATGAAAAGGCGTGATCAGGGCTCGTTCATAAAAATTTAGATATCTAGCTGACTCTATATTTTTTATATTACTATTTTTCACTTCACTTTGCCCTGTAAGTTGAGTCATAAAAATTGGATAATAATATTTATTTATACATTCTCAAATCATGACAGTATGATTTGGGAGAGAAACAACAGGCTACTTACGGTAATTTTTGTTTGCAGGTATCATGGGGCAAAGAGACCGTGGTGACTGGGAAACAGAGATGGATATAGTAATGAACAAGTGTTTAAAATTTTATAATAATTATTGCAAATATCTTTTAAAATAAACTTTTTATGTTCTTATTTTGAAGTTGCCATCATTTTTGTTCCTTGAAGAAATTGTAAGTTCGCAGCAGTATGCAAATATGGTATCATATAAAATATCTTCAAGTACAGACAAATAATTTTCAAGTAGTTAATAAATCAGTACTTTACACTAAAAGCAGTTTAAATAATAATTAATAAATGATTGAACATCATTGATAAAATGACATTACAATGCTTTAAGTTGAAATTGTAATTTTAAACTACTTGAAAATAATTTGAAAAGCACTTTCAAACGATTTGTTCAGTTCTCAGAAATCATTTAAAATTATTGATCGAAGTTTTAAAATCATGAATCAATGATTTAAAAACTTTTAGGAAATTCATTTTTGAAGAGAAAAAATTCTACCGCCGAAAATGCACCCAAACCACATAGGCCTAAATCACACATAAAGAAAAAACACTGATCTTTCTTGTCTGTTTCGATTCATAAAAATCCTTTTTTGTTCGTTTAATGCTTTTGTGTGGCTGAAAATTTTGTCTTCACAATTGAATTTTCTATCAATCAAAATACTTGAAAAATACCGATCTATTGACCAAATAATAAAGTTCCAACTCCATAAGTAAGGTGTTTGGTATTATAGTTTTGTGAATAAAAGGCATTATATTTGGAAACATCAACGATATAGCTTCTACAATGACTGAATAACTCTTTGCCAGTCATAGTAATAATGGTTGTGAAATCTTCTATTCAAACTTGGTCAAACGTTTAAAAAATAACACTCTTGAAGACTTCTCAAAACTCTCAATAGGTTTAAAGTAATATTTCTTCTGAAGTTTTCATCCTTCTACTTGCACTGTTGGTCGATTATGTATAACTAGTATATAAATATGCAGGTCTATCACTTTCACTTTAACAACAGTATAATTACATGTGCTTGTTATTTTCGGACGCGTCTCAAAAGGCGCTGAGCCCCGCATCTTCAACGTACCTTGATACTGGACCACGACTAGTACCAGTACTCCAGTATCAAGGAGTACTGGTCCAGTATCAAGGTACTGCTGAAGATGGGTCTCAGCGCCTTGAGACGCGTCCGAAAATAACAAACACTTGTAAGTAGTACTGCTGTTAAAGTGAAAGTGATACAAATTATTTTAGTTACATAAAGTAATATTGTTTCCATGTCATCACTCTTTAAAGAATTTTCTTTTAAGGCGAAAACCCGATTATGTATGAATATCAAACTATTGTAATGTAGATCAGGAGAAAACTCACCCTCCCTGAGCCCCTTTCCATTACTTCGTAGCCTATACCTTAATACGATAAAATCTCGATTACCCGGGGGAGATTCATCCGCTTTGCTGATAATCGTTGCACCTACCGTGGAACTTCTTTCTATTATAAAAAATTGATTTGAAGCAATGTGTGTTACTTTGACTATCTTCAGCATTTTTTAAATTGTTATAGGCCATATCCACGCACCGTAACCCAAACAAGTAAATTAAGCGGAAAATCGGTAGTTTAGACTCGAATTAAAACTAGACGCGTATTGCCAAAACGGTAGCGTATAGTCCCTGAAGACTATACCTCCACGCCGACTTTCCAATACGGTTCTGGGGCTGGTTTTAATTCTACTTTAGATAAAGATAGGACTTTAGAGACAGGAAGAATTCTATGTTAATATTGTCTCCGAAAATATATTCTAATACTGAAACACACAAGGATCGATTATTGTTTACCAGAAAGATCTGTTAATCAAGTGATTTTTCCAAGTAGGTACCGTATTTCAAATTAAAGCGCTCACCCACCGGAAAGGAAGTTATTTGAAATTTTGATTATTGACTTAACCTTCTGGAACTGGTCTTATTATCGCATGTTTCGTTCTCTGCAACTGCAAGCGGATTTTATTCTACGGCGTTCCAGACTCATTCTGTTATAATATTACAATAAAGTATTCCAGGTAAGATTTCATTTAGAATCATTTTTGAATATATCATAATTATTTTTTACTCAATTGAAATAATGGTGAAATTTCGCCGGGGATACGTCTGGTAATGACTCAATTCCATGATTCATATTGGCGTATAAAAACTGAGAAAATTTAGAGGGTAGCAGAAAGAATTAGTCCTATAAGTTTAAGGATTACATGTGTGGAAAGGATTTTCATTCATTGTGAAAACTTGAATGTGAAGTTAGCTTCTACTTGCGTTCGGGAATATTCCGATGCAGAAATGAATAAATTCACATGGCAATGTGCACGATATGGTGCCATTTTTTATTTTCTTCTCAACAGTCGTAGTTAAATTACTAGTCACTATAGGTGACAAAAATCACCCACTTTCATCAGTGCCCGGGCGGTTACTTTAGCACATTACTTCTAACTTCAAACTTATGGCGCGTTTACACGTTGCCTGTGTACGCTCCAGTTGACTGGTATCAGTGGACTGGAATCAGCTACTACAACGTGTAAACACCAATGATATAACTAAACGTTTAATATAACTGAAAGTTTAGTTGTACAGATCGTTGGTGTTTACACGTTGCCAGTAGCGATCAATATTTCACCGAATATTCTCAACAACTGAATTAATAATTGTCATCATATCATTACAATAACCGATACATGAAATCATATACTCAGCTGACTGCATTCAGTTTTTATGACAAAGTCTGCTATAACAACATTCATATGATTTCATGAAATATTCATGATTATTATAAGGAAATAAGTTAATTTTGGGAATTGTATTGTGTTTTGTTGACAATAAATGAATTGCTTGATTGATACAATTTTATCTATAAAGACTAGCTTACAGATCAATACATGTAGCAAATTCTAGCAGAATATAGTCGAAATGAAAATGTTTTAATACATTGCTCCATATAGCAAAAACTTTTATAGCAGAATTAGCTACATGTGTAAACCCACATTAACATAGCTTCAAACCATCGTTTCCAAACTACTGTACTATGTACTGTAATAGTTTTGCTGAGTGTACCAAATGAGCTAAATACAGCTGAAATCTGTTATTCACGCCTATTGTAGTGTGTGGCATGAGCACTACTTGTTGGCAGAGCACGAGCATGGGTTGTTGATGCTTGATAAAGCCTGAAGAGAAATTTCAAAACCCTAAATGTTGCCCCATTTATGTTACAGGATGGATTCAGACTCCTCAGTTTCACTGGGAAATAAATTAGTCATTTTTTTAATTAAATGTTTCAAATGAACAATACAGTCTTTATTTTGTTTTATTATTTCATTTTTTTTTTCATCTCATTTATTTTATTTGTAGAATTGATTCATATTTTTATTTTTCATTTTCATCACCACTTTTACGTATACGTTTTTTGAGGATGAAGCCCACATAGGTCTGATACTTGTGCGTGGGTAATGAGTTGGATGATGGTGATTGATAAGTTTGACCTCCAGTTTTAGGTGGGTTCCGAACCACCGTGAAGTGATTTTACAGCAGAGAACGTGTCATGAGTGAGTGAGTGAGTGAGTGAGTGAGTTGAGTGATGAAATAGAAATTGAGTTTTAGATGTTTTTCCTCATTATTTTTTATGAAAACCATTCTATAATTTTTCATGATTATCAACTATTTAATAGTTGCGAAGCGTTGTTATCTTATAGTTCCGGGTTTTTATTGTTTGTGGACTTTGATCCCTCACTCTACGCCATGATTAAAAAGTGTCTCTTGTACCCGAATTTCACAAACAAATTCATTCATCGTCAATATTTATAGAATTCAGGAGGAGGGTAGTACTAGTAAGTTGATACTTATAAGTAGATCGAAGAATGTTTTTAGACTATTGACTAGGGGCTGTTATTGTTGGAATAATCCTCGAGGTACGTCAAAACGGAGAGGTATTTATTGCGAAAGCGCTATCCTAGAGCAATCTAGGCTCTGTAGTCGAGTTTGCACTCGTGAAGCAAGAATCTAGAGTTCTCTATGAGAGTGTTCTACGGCAATAAGTATCTATCTACCGTTTGTAAGGATTTTTAGCTTCTCAGGTGTTTATAGGTTGATTTCTTATTAGTAGGCTTCAAGTGACCAATAAGACTGACTTTTATGTAGGAACTGCAGCATTATGATGGCTGTGTATTATACTTTGAAATAAATATTTGAAAATTTTCTTGTGTCATTGAAATTTCATTCATTGCACTAAGAACAATTTTTTCAACAATTTTATAGATAGCTGGTAGATGAATTGTCTCTATTAAGGGTGGAGTTAGGACTCAGGGCCCTCTCTCCCACTTAACCCATAAAATGTGATGTTCATTTTTCTTATTAGGGAATCATCACTCAAGTACGGGTGCTTACACAGTGGAGCGTCCAATACTCTGTGATAGTCACAATCACTAATTCAAACACATGCTGTGGAATGGTGGTGTTCCAGTACCAGTCAAATTACTAAAAATCCATTTTGAAACCTGTAACTTCAACAGTAACTCTAATAGTCTTGCATTTCACACATGTAATTGTGCACCTTTGGATAGGCCAACTGCTTTGAAATACCTGGGAATTATTGTTGATCAACATCTCAAGTGGAGGAGTCATATTGATTATCTGATTTCTAGATTGAGATATTTAATTTTCCAATTCTATAGAATAAATAAGTTGAATAATTTAGATATAATTAGACTAATATATAAGGCTTATGCCGAATCCATTCTGCAATACTGTATTGAAGTATGGGGGGGGGGGGGGTGCAATGAACACACACTTTAACAAGTTGTTCATTATTCAAAAATTCAAAAATATATAATACGAGCAGCACTGGGTAGAGCTAGACTTTATACAAGTAGACTGATCTTTGATGAATTCCAAGTATTAACTGTAAGACAATTATTTATGAAGAAACTTATTTTATACATAAATTACAATAGAGAACTATTCAAATTCAGACAGATTGATTACAATATAAGACCGTTCAGAAATCTAGTTTTGATTCCAAATCTCAATAAACGCATTTGCAGACATCAAACTCTCTATATTTGCTGTAAACTTCTTAACGTGATACCCATGCAGCTAATACCATTCACGAATAAAACTAAAACTCTTGGAATAGATACGTGGGTGAAGGCAAATGTATATTTTAAAATAGGCTCTGTATTCTTATAATGTTGGATATAAGTTATATTTAAGGTTGTTTATAAGTGTTATTGTTTTGATTTTCATCCGGCGCACAAGCTTGGATTTGCTGATGGAAATCTTGAAGAATATATTTTTTCTTGTAATATTATGTAACTTACTGTGCAAACACATAGTTCAATTTTGTGTATCTGATTGTGATGTACAATTACATTTGTTTTTGGTGTTTTTAATAAAGAATTAAAGTCTGTGACAAACCATTCCACAGCATGTATTTGATTTTGCGACGCTGACCATCATCGAGTATTGAATACTCCACTGTGCAAGCACCCTAAGAGTTGTCAGTGGTTTGTTTTGATAGAGAACTTTCAAGATTCCATTGATATGGGATTGTAGTTTATATATCAACTGAAAGTTGGATATTTCTCTATATTTTTTTATGAAATCTAGTTTTTCCCTCAAAATAATTGGTGATTAACTTCCCCTAAAAATCAGGGATATTCCTCAAAAATATCTTTCAGTGCAATGAATAACATTCCATTAGCCTATTAGGCACCAAAACAAGATACTGAATAACTACTGCGAATGATGCATCCACAGCCTTTTATTGATGATTTTGATGGAAATCTTGAAGAATATATTTTTTCTTGTAATATATGTAACTTACTGTGCAAACACATAGTTCAATTTTGTGTATCTGATTGTGATGTACAATTACATTTGTTTTTTGGTGTTTTTAATAAAGAATTAAAGTCTGTGACATTGTAGCACCAACACGGCACAGATCGTCCACAGACTATTGACAGAAGCGAGGGAAAAGTCACATTTGAAATGCACACTTTCAATAAACCGCATATTGAAGCGAGGTGGTTGCACATTTGATTGTGTATACTTCAATAGAAGAATTTTATTTTTAGCTTCTGTGGAGAGTCTGCTAAATGGTTTGTCCTTCATACGCGGTGGGCTGGTTATAGTTTATGCCATACAATTTTCGGAAGTGTTAAGTATTAAAATTTATTTTGAAAATGTGTTTTTCAAAATTTTTCCTCAAGAGCATAATAAATTTCTATAGTATATTGTAGATTCCACAATTCATTGTTTGGTAGAGCATTCTTGATTAGGTGACCTAGGCTTCATATTTTGCATTGCTGGCTGGTTGAGGTCACTGAACCACGGTTTCTGTGCTCATGAATGTCTTGTGGAATCGACATTGTCTTTGTTTCAAAACAAGGCTCCTTTATCAACATGAGGAAAGCTAATTCACAGGTTGGGCCCCAGTAAGTGAACTGTATTGTGTAAAATAAAAGCTTAAGCTGGGCATTCACGTTCCAACTTGCAGTACTGCTAGATGGATAGTCGACTCCACTCACGCTCCTACTTGCAATCCAACTTTATTCCTAATCAGCTGTGAACGTCGCTCTCGAGCCGAAAAATGTAACCGAACTTGCCCGAAGGTCATGCACTGATTGAGATAGGTTGGACGACTTTGATCCAACGCCCCCACACACGTTCCAACACCGTCGATATTCGGAAGTTGTCCCTCTAGTCGTCCATCTACAATTCCAACCATCCAACAAGCCAATTCACGTTCCGTTTTCGGATCCAACCTTGGAGGTTGGACTGCAAGTGGTACTGCAAATCGGAACGTGAATGCCCAGCTTTAGAAAACACTAAGTGGAAATTATAACTCACGTTATGGCATCGTGTCAGACTACCCACAATAGTTGGTTTATCTTTTTGGATAGGAAACCCTGAATTCACCCAGATTTATTAAGTTGAAGCAGTCAACATTTTTTCTACAATTTCTAGCTGTATTGATAAATTTAAAATGCTAATTTTTTTTAAACTTCTTTATTATATTTGGGCCAAATTTGTCTTGAGGTTAGCTGCCGACAAATATAAGAATTTTTGCAAAACACTGAAAACAGTGTGATGCTTTCCATAGCAAAAAATTTAATATCAAAACTGACACTGTATTTCTATTTAAATTAAGATTTTTCTCACTTATATTGGAGGAATGCATTTCGCTTCTTAACAGAAGCTTCATCAGACTTCTACTTCAAGCTTCTCCTCAGAAGGGAGATGCATTCCTACAGTAGAAGTGGGTAAAATCACAAATAAAAAAAAATAAATTGTCAGTTTTGATATTACTTTGTGATTGAGCTCTTCTAGTCTATAATTTTCATGTAGTTGATGAAACAAGGCAAGGTACTACTGAGCATCACTTGATGTGATCCTTCAAGACTTTGTCACAAATTCTATGTTGTAATATTTTTAAATTGTTCTAGGCCATGGTCCCTAGAGTAATTTCATATTAATGCGATTTCAATATCATTTTTTACAATAATTTTATTCCAAACTCCTTGATTTTAGACACACCCTTCCAGTTGTAGCAATCTCACTTATTTTGAATTAGCCGGCAATAATCCAATTGAAAGATGGAAGTGTTTGAGGTTATGGTAGCTTAGATGGTTTTTTTTGGACGACACAAAATTTCTACACATTAATGTATTTATCAGTAAAAAATATCATAAATATTTTCATTTATATCCATTTCAGGCATGTATGACGATCTGATTTGTGTGGCAATGTTCTTCAAAAGATTTACATATATAGTGATTCCATGTCTCACAATGTCCTCGTGTTGAAAAGTCTCTCAAATATTATGAAATTCAAATAAGTATATCGTGATTCACTTGAAAATTTTTCATGATATTTTATAGAATTTGTAGAGTGCCAAATAGACAAAGAATGAACCCAGATTCACACTGGTTGATACTTGGTTTGGAACGATCAGCTGACTTCAATGGCGGTTGTTACAAAAACCGTTACTTTATTAAAATTGCCTTACCTTTCAAAATTGAATATTTCTTTAGTATTGATTCACCAAATTGCTTTGCTTTGTTACCCTATGAAGCAGGAATAACATACGGTATTAAAGTTTCAAATCAATTAACTTGAGGGCTAACATAAATTATTTGACAATATCGATACGGTACAGATGGCTACCGGTACCGTACTCTGCTAGATTATTATTGGTAGAATATTGATTCAAAAAAATCGTTTACAAAATTTATACAAGAAAACATTGATAATAAAAATAGCAGCAGAAGACGAAAAATTGTCCAGAGAAATATTAAGACTCAAACTGATGTGCCCCACTTAACCCATTTTAATAATTCTTTATTTGAATGAATAAATTTCCAAACTGCTTCTTTTACTGGATTTATTCACAAAAAATAAACTAATTAATTGAAGCCCACATAAATTGAATTAAATACTCAAAATTTACTCCTTTAACACTTTTTCTCCACAGTTTCATGTGAGGAGGCTTATGGGATCAATGAGGAGAATAAATTATCATTGAGCAAGCCACAATAAAGACATCATCTCTTGTTCTTCTCCCCTGTGAAGCAGCTCACACACAAAAGTTGAGTACCTAATACATGTTTTACAACAGTTATTTTTACTTAGTTTCAATCTTTCACAACATTATTGTTGTATAACGATGGGGCAGACGTTTCAAAGAAATAATTTACCAAAAATGAGCTGACGAAGTCTCTCATTAGAGGCGAAAATGAATTGCTGATGATAAGGTGTGGTGAATATTCATCCACAACCAATTTAAAAATACCCAACGCTAATGATTTAGAAGATCATCAGATAAAACTGTTATAGATTTCAATGTTAATCTATTATTTCATTAAGAAGAAATATGAACTGTGTTTATTTATGCAGTTCCTTATTATTTTGTGTGGATATCTTTGATGATGAAATCATTCCGAGGTAGTTTTACCTCGCTGGCTAAATTGTGTAATATTAAAATAGCATATGCAGTAAATAATTTGCTGGCCAATAATATTTCATTTTGATATGCTCATGGTATCTACATGATTGAGGTACAGAAAACATTCGAAAAGTGGGAATATTTTCTATTTATTTATTATAAGAATAAAAATTACAAATAATTGTTACTAATGAGTTATCTAGCTATTATTCTGAAGGCTTTCCTTGATGATGAGATCCTTTCGAGGTGGTTTCATCAAGCTGATTGAACTGTAAAATTATTAGAGCACGATGGGTCCATCACTTTAGGTGGGATCCGAACCATGTGAACAGGTTGTTCACTACACAAGTGATATAAAATGCCACTCCTGTAACACGAGTGCCATTTCCAATACAAGCAACTCTAAAAATGTGAATTATGATTTTGGAACATTATGTATTCTAATGGTAGTTGGCTTGGAAGTGAGTGAATTATGTATTTAATTCACTGATAACATTATATTGGGCAGAAGAAGACCCTATAAAACCAGTATTGTGTTATGAATTGTCATGGAAACATGAGACTGTTTGTAACATTGTATAAAAAAAAGAGAGTTTTCTACGATAGAGAGAAAATTCCTACACATTTTTTTTTTGTAATTTTCATGTATTTGTGACTAATCAATTGTAATTTATTTCAGCATAATTTCAATTTCAGGTGTAGAGTTGTCAATTTATTAACTTTGTGATGTGTGGGGGCCCACTCTACCAATTAATCTATCGTATGTAATCGAATTACTTATAGCTAGATCTTGAACTCTAGCTTGAATCCGAACCATAGGGTTCAATTATTATTATTATTATTATGTCAATGAATATTTAGTGAATCACTTTCTCAATACTAGCTTTGAATGTATAGAATAATGTTGACGATATTTCTACTCTATAGAGAGGCTTGAGATTTGATGACAGTGGTATACTGTCTCAATCTGTGTTTTAAATCTGCATTCATGTGCATCTCTCATGAATAACTTTCTTCCAACTACAATTTTTACACCAATGATAGTTTAAAACTTAAATTTTAGGACAGATATATTGAAATAATTTGTATTCAAATTGTGCAAACTGCCCCAAGAAGCATCTTGTGGTAATAAAAATTGAAAATCCTAATAATTTGGAAAAAACTAAGCAGATTTTGTAAAGGATCATGAATCTCTGTAATTTATTAGTTAAATATTTTAGCTAGCTTCAAATTACTGAAGCTATAAAGTCTTGTAGAGCCATCAGATTGAGCTGATGAGCTGTCTAATTGAATTTTCATGAAATTCTGCTCATCATTGAACGATTGGGACTTGAAAGGAGTCTTCCTAACAAGGAGATCTCTGGAGAGATAAATCTTGGAAATAGGAATTTTTAGAGAAGCTTGTTAGGTAGGAAAGTAATTTGCTCAATTATTGTAGTGACACATTGACTACTACTCACACATGACATAGTGACACATACACAGTGACACATGTAAAATATTTGATTTGTTGATGTGTCACCATTTCATTTGCTGTAAAAGTATTTTCTATATTTTTCAGCTCACACTGGCATCGTTCCTGCTTCTTGGAGGACATTCTAAACTCTGAACTAAAGTGTTAGTGAAGTATATATCAAGTGTATGTAGTCGTGCAGTGAGTGTGTATATAGTGTGGACATCGACATCTAGTGCCCAAAATACTCTCTGGATCGTTCCTGGTTGCTGGGAGGGCGCATCCTAAATGAGTTCAAGGTGAGACATTCTACTTTTCCAAGTTTTTATTTTCCATAATTTTACAACATCTTATTGAATTAATTCTTTGTTTATAATTTTATTGCTTATTCCTACCCAGTCATATCTCTGTGCCAATCTTTTTCCACATTCTTCTTCTCCTTCCAAGATCTGTTGACAGAAGTACCGTATTTGAATAAATAATGCAAGCTTTGTAGAAATGATTTGTCAATAAATCTTTGATCTGTTTGTTTACAGGTAACTGTGTATGGCGGTTTGGTGAGTCAAAAATTATCAATTTATGCATGTAACAAAAACACCCTCACACACTTAAAATTTACTAAATTATTCTTAAATCTGATTTCAAACATCCCAATATCTCTAAACATAATTTTTCCAATTACAAGAAATTCAAAGTTTCTGTTCAATCATAGATTTTTTTAAAGGCATCTAGGTATTCCATTGAATTATTAATAATCAAAGTTTTGAATAACTTAACACTGGTGCGAGGTTTTACAGCATAAGCATTTTGTATCAAGATGTTAGGGAAAACGTTAAGAGGTGGCATAAAAATAACAACACCGCGGTTTTTAATTTTACCAGCCAGTAAAGTTGTTCAGCTCAACTAAATATTTGTATTAATACATCTAAAAAACTTCCTTTTGCACATTCAATCAAAAAACGTTTATTCTTTTTTCAATAAAAAATGTTCTAGTGATGTGCAACCTTACTGGTCAATGTGATCTTGCAGCGTCGGTAGGCCTACTAGCATAAAATATTCAGAACTCGAGTTTGTGGGGAATTTGGTTAGCAGCGTTGCCATTTCGTGGTGTGGTAATAGGGAAAGCTATAATGCTATAATAAATGTCAATATTGCGTTTTTCAGCTTTTAGTAAGGTTGTACAGCACTAGAAAGTAGAATGTGTGTGAGGTTACACTGAATGGTGTCAGCATGAGACACAGCATGATTTAAACACAGTACACCAACACAATACAAATAGCAGGAATTATTATTATTATTATTATTATTATTATTATGTTCTACTGACTGCGGAGATCTGCTTCTACAATCCCCCATTTTAGGAACTCAGATTAGACAATTAGGACTTATATATCACTCAGATTTCTTCAATATAACTTTTGAGATATATTAGATTTTTCATTAAATTTATCTGATTAATTTTCAAGTTAGGATTTTCTCTTTTTAGCTTCCAGGTTCAATTAATTGAGACATTATTACAGTAATCTATAGCAACATAGGGGATATTCTATTTTCATAAATTTGTCTTTTAATTTGACTGAATAAATTTAGATTAGTTTTTTGCATAGATTATAATTATGACAGAGTTAAAAATATTAGAATTCAGTGATCTTTCAATTCATTATTTTTATTTACATTCTGATTAGTCTTAAAGATAGTTTAATGATTGAGTATAATGATAGAGCTAGATAAATTCAATTAGAGCAGGATGATTTTCAGAGCCCTCTTCATCTTCTGGATCATCAAGTCGTCATCAACATCAGATCATCATCATCATCATCATGAGGATTCCCTGATCATGGCCCTGACCCCAATACCATACTCAGTTGTTCATTATAAATCTTTCAAATCTTAACTTTTCTTCGAGTTTATTTGCTATGTTGACTCAAAATTTGCAGTGTTTGTAGATGAACAAATATATTTTCAAACTCATAAATCTTTTAAAATATTATCAAAATTTGACTTTGATAATTATTATCATCATTATATGGTAAACCAAAAGACAGTGTCAACTAAAGATTACAATTTATCCTTGTTATTTGATCGCGCTCCTCCATCGTTTTGTATCAAGATGAATAAAATTATCATTTGATACAAATCAAAAGCCAAGGAAGTTGCAATTGGAAACCTACGGTGACAACTAAAGATTGCAATTTATCTTGTCTTTTGCTCGCGCCCCTTATTTAGTTTCTTTATTGTGTAATAATATATTATTAAAAATACATATTAAAAATACATATTAATTTTATATAAACTTCAATAGTAGTAACTATTGAGAGTAACCAACACAGCCAGTGCTGTGGTGTTTGTAAATTTTTCAAATTTTCAAGAGTAGGGTTTTCAGCTCTCCTGAGCCCTCTCTGTAAGGGTGGCCGATTGGATTTGCCAGGAGAAACGAATCTGTTCTCTGCTGTGAAATCACTTGCGTGTGGTTCGGAACTCACCTAAAACTTAGATCCACCATGTTTTCAATAATATGGCTCAAGAGGCAAGGTGAAACTACCCGTAGGATCTCTCCATCAATAAAAGCCATACGCATTTACGTTTTTTTCCTCGACTTTGTGTATTATGTACATCTAGATTTTGGTTTATATCACTCTTCCTATTTAAGTCTAAATTCATCTAATATCAAAACTGACACTGTATTCAAATTAAATGTATGATTTTCACTCACTTTTACTGGAGATACTGGAGGAGTGCATTTCACTTCTAAAGAGAAGCTTTGTCAGCCTCTCTTTAGAAGTTGAATGCATTCCTCCAGTAAAAGTGAGTGAAAATCATATATTTAATTGAAATACAGTGTCAGTTTTGATATTAGATTGTTCATCAAGTATTTCGTCATGGAAATCATCACAGATTCTAAATTTATATTAATAATCTTGGGGTTTTCCCCAAGAAACTAACTCAATAAATTTAAAAAACAACAATTAACAATAATTTATTTATTCACTATAATAACATTACAGTACATCCAGCCAATAAACTATGTACCATGCTGACAATAATAGATAGTATAGCTATTTGCATTACATAATTATCGACAATGGAGAATCAAAAATAAAAATGAATCTACAATAAAATAACAATATTGTATATGTTGTAAGAATAAGATATTAATTTATAGAGCTACTTATAAGAGTTTGACAATACATTTGAATAAGTTTCACATTAAGAGCTGTAATGCAAAGAAAATAAATATTATGATTGGAGTTATAGGCTACTAGACATTGTATTAAATTAGATGACCTTGTAACTGTTCTAGAGATTGTCTACTGCTGAGTGAGTGGACAATAAAATTGGTTTGTATACACTCTAAATCAGTTTGTTACAAAGACAGGTGATATGTACTTTCTAAAATAGGCTACACCTTGGCTATTATGTATTGAACTGAATGATAGAGAAAAAGATTTTATGTGGCCAGTAAAGGTCTTTTCACACACATCAGTTACGGCGCGTCACAGTCACAGTTCCGTCTCAGTTCAGTCACGGTAACAATCAGTCACCTGACGGGTCGGCGCCGGATGAGTATAGACAGCGTAACCGGAAACTCAGATAAGAATATATTTTATGACTGTGACGAGACGGATAGCTCGGAACTGAGACGCACCGTGACTGATGTGTGTATGAATCGACCTATAGACTCTATATTGACTATGTTACAGGAGTTGAATACTGTGAAATAGGCTTCAAATTATATTGTCTCCAACAAAGCTGTGTAAAACAACATTTAAGGGGCTTATACTATATAATAAACAGCTACTTGCTGTTATCTGTTGACGGAACTGAGGAGAAGGAGGAGGAGTCGGAAGAGGATGAGGAGGATGAGTAGAAGTAGGAGGAGGATGAGTAGAAGTAGGAGGAGGAGGAGTAGATGGAGGAGGTGGTGGTTGGGGAGGAGAAGGTGATAATGGGGAAGGGGAAGAGAAAGTTAATTAATTGATTAAGCCAATTAATTGATTAAGCTTCACCTCAACTAATTGATATAGTAATTATGGTGACTACTGTATAAGATTGTATAATTGTTGATCTGACTTTTTTTATACTCCTTAACCTGAGCCTTCAAGACGTAATCTTCAAAACACAAAGCAAAAATACAAAAAAAAAAAAATAGTCTCTAACATGGCATTTTTAAATTCAATTTTATTCAAAGAGAAATCATTTTTTATACCTTTACAAACAATTTAACTCTTTATTTTTCTATTCCAATTTATAAAATGACTCATGTGAAAAATATTTACTTATATTATTTATCTTCCATTGCAATTTCTAATGTAGAGAAGTAGAAAACTAAATAAATGGTAAATTATTTTTAATAAATAAATAATTGAAATCTGTGATGTTTATCATTTCTTTAAAGCTTCTCTTTAGAAGTGAAATGAATCCCTCCAGTATATGTAATCTAATTGATTCAATATTCGTTTTATAAATTTGAAATTTACTTGAATTTTGTCTCAAACTGTATTGGCTGCCGGCAATGTTATTGGTGTAAGAGAAAGTAGTTTTGTTCGTAATTATGTAGTTTACTACATTTATAATGTAATGCTGTCTGACAGTCATTACCTGAAATTCAGTAAATATTAAGTTAGTTGGATACAGTCTAGGTTTATTCAAAATTGTTTTGATTATTAATTTTTGCATTATGAAGAGTTCCTCGCGATGACAATTAATTGTAGCAGCCCCCCCCCCCCCCCCACCAAGCAGTTATACAATACTGAATTATCGATTGTGAAATAGCGTAATAACACAACTTAAGGTGGTTAGTATTTAGAATTTTTTTAGCTTCATAGAATTTTGTTTTTAGAAGGTTTTTTGCATTATAGCAACATATCAGTTGTTCTACATTATTTCAAAACAGTAATAGTGTTCATAAGTGAAGTATGAACATTAATTTTGAAAAATGTTGAAAGAAGATGAGAAATCAGGCTTCGAGGTGCACTGAATCGAGTTTAAAGGAAGCTATGTGCCAAATTTAGTGTTCCAAATCATTGTCGTTTTTGTGAAATCTGCACGACTAACACACACACACATCCCTCCAGTATAAGTAAGTAAAATTATAATTTAAATATAAATACAGTGTCAGTGTTGTTAGATTAATACTTTTTTCGGAAAGTTTCATAATTGAAATTTAAATAAATAATAAATTCAATAACTGAAATTTTTGGAACTAAACATTCAGTTTTTGAATGACCGTTTGTGTTTCAAGTAAACGTCAAACTTCAATAGCTTAACTTCAAACTTCAATAGGCTTAAACGTTAAAAGAAATAATATTATTTTGTAGGTGAAATATTAGAAATAAATATTAATTTCTGTCTGACAAGACAATTATTCAAGTGAAATAGAATAGCTTAAATGATAGAATAAATAATTTTTTGTATCTTTGTTCTTTTTGTATGTGAAATATGTAGAAAATGGATTTCAATCACATAATTTATTATCAGTTCATTCCACAAGTCATTTTGAATTTAATGCCTATTTGGTGCTGCTGTCAAGCGGCAAAAATTTAAACTAAAATCTGTAAGCTCACAAACAGCTGAAGTCGGACATAACCTAACGCGTTAAAAATTGGAACTTTGGAATGTCCAATGTTGTTTTAGCCCAAGTACCAGTACACCACTTAATAATTAACTCCCAAATTGTATAAAATTAGTGAAATTTATTTAAAAACATCAAAAATGTAGTAAACTGTGTAAATTTCGTCCTCAAATAACTCCAAGGTTGTAAGATTCGTACTAGTTTCTAATCGTTCTAGAAGTTAACCTCAAAGTTGGTCGTACATGGGTTGAAAATTGGTTGTTTTTAATGTAATTTTACTATTTTATCTATGAAATCTCGTGAATTTTAAAGTGAAAAAGTGAAGAAATAACGTGATTAGTTCTTGGGATGGAAATTAGCGTCGTTTTAATGTGAATTTAGTATTTTTTATACGTGATTTTTAAGGTGGAATTCTGTGAAAAATAGACATGATGTACCATGTCAAAGTATTTTTCGTGTTTGTGCTAGGGTTTGCGATAGGAGTGCTGTTGGCTGTGATGTTATTCTTATCTAGTAATGTACCAATTCGACGCAACGATAATAATTCGAAATTAACTACCAAAACAAGTGTTGATTTTTTCATAGACGATCCAAACAGTGTTTCATTGGAAGAAAATATTTTAAGATTGAGAACTGTTGGTAAAGTATGGCGTGAAACAAATATAAATAAAAATAAAGAACAAAATAGGACTGAACTTTATGATGATGTGACGGTTACAAATGTACCTAACCTGGCCAGTATTAACATAGTTTGTATCATATTTTCTAATGATTTGAGTCGATCTTCCGCAGCAGCTGACACATGGGGAAGGCATTGTAATAGCTATCATTTCTACGGGAAATCTAATGCCGATTTTTATAAATATTTAAACGTAACAGGAATCAAAGCTAAGCATTCGTGGCATTTTTTATGTGAGGTGATTCGTGATGTTTACCGATTGTATGGTGATACTTTGAACTGGGTTTTGTTCATACCTGATGATATTTTTGCGATACCTGAGAATTTACGGCATTATGTCAGGTAAGTTACTTGTTACTTACGTACTTTTTACTTATACTTGTACTAAATAAGTAGGGAATAGATAGCCGTGAGCTGTAGCAGGTATCTGTTCAATCAGATTAGATAAGCAACGCTCTCCTAGGCCCTCTCTGTAAGGGTGACCGATTAGATTGACCAGCAAAAGCGACTCACTTCTTTGCTGTATTTTCTTATTCCCGGTGGTTTGGAACTCACTCACTTGTTACTTTCCTACTTTTTACTTATAAGGGAAGTGATAGCCATGAGCTGTAGCAGGTATCTGTTCAATCAGATTAGATAAGTAACGCTCTCCTGGACCCTATCTGTAAGGCTGACCGATTGGATTGCCCAGCAAAAAATACGGTTTTCTACAGTAAAATAACTTCCCGGAGCCCACCTAAAATTGTAGGTACACCATGTTTCCAATAACATAATAATAATAATAATAATAATAATGGTCTCTCTACCAATGGGAAGTGATAGCCGAGTGCCGTAACAGGTATCTGTTCAATAAGAGATGAGCTACGAAACTTCTGTTCGATCTTTGTAAGGGTGACCGATTGGATTGTCCAGCAAAAAAGACGGTGTATTGCTTTAAAATAACTACCCGGGGGCTCGGAACCCACCTTAAATTGTAGGTCCACCATGTTTCCAATAAAATTCAATGATAATAAGGGTCTCCCCATCAATGAAAGCCATACACATGTACGTTTTCTACAAAGTAAGTAATTACAGGTAATTTAGGCAATCATGTTCAAGGAAATGTATGTTATGATTCATTGTGGCTCGTGGTGAATCAGGGTGCTTGCGCAGTGGAGCATCCAATACTCGATATTAATCACCATGGCAAAAATCAAATACTGTATGACAAAATGAATTAGCGTTGAAAAATATCTACCACAATACTACTATTCCAAATAGGCCTACATAAAAATTATTATTTGTTACATAAAAATTATTATAATTATTTGTTAGAGACACAATTTGAGTAGAGCTTAGATGGCATGTCATTAGGTTCAATATAGATCGTTGAAATACTGCTCTATAGTGTAGTAACCCACGTTCACTAGAGCTTCAGCCATCAAATAGTTCACAAAAACGGCAGTGATTTGGAACACTAAATTTGGCACAAAACCTCCTCCAAACTCAATTCAGTGTACCTCGAAACCCTATTTCTTATTTTCTTTTCTACATTTTTCAAAATTAATGTTCAAATTTTACTTATGGATTCTATTACTGTTTTAAAATGTGTTTAGATGCAGGAAGCTCTTAGAACAGCTGATACATTTTTTGTAGGTCTGAGACCTGTGCGTGTGTAATGAATTGGATGATGGTGATTGATGAGTTGGACCTACAGTTTTAAATGGGTTCTGAACCACCCGCAAGTGATTTTACAGCAGAGAACAGTCTTTTTTACTAGCCAATCTAATCGGTCACCCTTACAAAGAGCGCCAAGGGAATTGATTTTACAGTAGAGAACAGAGTCTTTTTTGCTGGCCAATTCAATCGGTCACCCTTACAAAGAGCGCCAAGGAGTTTCATAGCTTATCTCTGATTGAACAGATACCTGCTACTACATTCGGCTAACCCTAATACATATAATGATGCAAATAAGACACGAGTCAAAACAACACGTCCGGTGGTTCGGAACCCACCTAAAACTGTAGGTCCAACTCATCAATCAACATCATCCAATTCATTACCCACGCACAGGTCTCAGACCTATTTAGGCTTCATCCTCAAAAAAAAACAAGTTTGTTCCGTGTCAATATTGCAGCTTCAAATTCTTTTTTCACGATCGTTTTGTTATTGACGGTAGAAATCCGTACAGCACATGTTTAATTTAAACATCCATCTTAAATGTAAAAACGAATGATAGAAACCAAAATCTTGACGTACATGATTATAATACAAGAAGCCGAGGAGATTATCACTTGGTGAGTCACAATAGTAGCTTATTCAAGCAAAAACCTAGTTATATTGGTAGGAAACTCTACAACAAGCTACCGCAGTTCTTGAAGAGTCTTGAAAATTTAGAAATATTTAAAAAACAATTGAAAAAATATTTAGTTTAGCTTTTTATAGTGGAGAAGAGTTCCTTTCACATCAAAATTAATCCTCACCTCAACTAATTGATATAGTAATTATGGTATCTAGTGTATAATATTGTTGATCTGACTTGTCTTATACTCCTTTACTGGAGTCTCCAAAACGTAATCTACAAAACAAAATCCCGTTAAAATGCACGGGTAAAACACTAATAATAAATGATAATGATGACGAATAATTGACGATTGATCAATAATTGGAATGATGTGGACAATGTCAGCCTTGTTCATTACTAGTAGTTTACCCGTGCTTAGCAATGGGATTCCATTTTGAAATTTATATTAAACATGTGATATATACGGATTTCAACCGCCAATGCAAATAAAATTCCAAAAAGGGAATATGGAGCTGCAATATTGATACAGAACAAATTAATGTGTTGCTTTGGCTTGTGACTTGAAGCTTTTATTTATTTATAAAATATAAAACATACATAATATACAAGTCATGCAAAAAATGAAAAATATTAAAATACAATAACAGAATTTAATGGGTGAGAAGGAATGGTAAAACGGCCATTTATCCAAAATTAAAGATCAGAAAAGTAGTTGCTCTTGATCCAATTGCTGAAGTCATTTTTCATTTTCTTGTTTATTTTACTATGGTTGAGGTATTGATAGGGATCATCTGGTGTATGCTTTAGTACGTATATAAGCTGTCTCCTAATTGATTCAATATTAGTTTTATAGATTTGAAATTTACTTGAATTTTGTGTCAAACTGTATTGGCTGCTGGCAATGTTATTGGTGTAAGGAAAAGTAGTTTTGTTCTTAATTATGTTAATTCTACTATATTCATAATGTACTGCTGTCTGACAGTCATTACCTGAAACTCAGTGAATTTTAAGTTAGTTGGATAGAGTGTAGGTTTATTCAAATTTGTTTCAATTATCAATTTATGCATTATGAAGATGACAATTGTAGCAGCCTCCCCAGACAGTTATAGCGTACTAAACTATGCATTGTGAAAGAGCGTAATATAACAACTTTAGGTGGTTAGTATTTAGAATTTTTTAGCTCCATAGCATTTTATTTTTAGAAGGGATTTTGCATTATAGCGACATATCAGTTGTTCTACATTGTTTTAAAACAGTAATATTGTTCATAAGTGAAGAAGTGAACATTAATTTTGAAAAATGTAGTAAGAAAATAAGGAATCGGGCTTCGAGGTGCACTGAATCGAGTTGAGTTTAGAGGAAGCTGTGTGCCAAATTTAGTGCTCCTTTCATATCAAAATTAAGCTTCACTTCAACTAATTGATATAGTAATCATGGTAACTAGTGTATAAGATTGTATAATTTTTGATCTGACTTGTCTTTTTCTCCTTAACTGGAGTCTCCAAGAAGTAATCTACAAATAAAAGAAAAGTGCTACAAATCATTGCCGTTTTTGTGAAATCCGCACGACTGACACACACACGCACACACACCCTACTAGGCTATCTCTTATTATACAGATGGGTAACTACCACAAAATCACCACCACTAAGAAGATAATTTCAATGTGTGTGTGCATACTTATTGAACTATTTCCACTGTCATCATTTAATCATTTTTTTTACAGATACAAAGACCACACCCGACCCTACTACCTTGGAGACATTTCCTGCTTTTGGTTCACCTATTACAACACAGCAGAGGCTGGCTATGTCCTAAGTTCAGGGGCAATTCGACTTCTTCTCAAAATATTCAACTCAACTGAGGCCTGTCTAGCTGGAGGAAAGCATTGGAAAAATGAGGATTATCATCTGGGGAGACATTTCTATGGTTTGGGTGTCAGGCCTGAAGATACGAGGGATAAGATGGGTAGAGGCCGGTTTCACACCTTCACTCCTGAGCAGTTGTATCTGCCTGATGATGTGGGACTGCTGGAGAGGTATTTCAGGCGCAGGATACATCCTAACAAACAGGTCAGTGTGAAGCAGGCTTGGAGATAGATCCAAACCAATGTGCTTCAGCCATAAAATATCCTTATGATCAAATTTAACAGGAGGGTTGAACCCTTAAATAAATTTACAGTTTACTACTTAAATCAGACATCCTATTAATTTTTCATCTCAAATGAAAAACTGGATACTGTCCACAAACCACAAAGATATCGGTTCCCTTTACTTTAGCTTAGGTGTTAGACAGAAACTTTATTTGTCATTAAAGCACAAAAAATTACAATTGGAAATATAAGATACTTTCATAACATAATTTACACAATATAACATAAGAAAAACATATGGCAAATGTACTGAGCGCAAAGAAAATAATTTTCTATATTCTGTGCCAACCTAAGAGCCTTATTATACAGAGTCACTTTAGTCGCCGTCACGCGCGACTTATAATAATATAATAATAAATTCTTTTATTGCCAAAAACAACGCTTACAAAAAATTATCAATGACATTTCGTTCAAGATTACTAATGCTAATTAACATATTACTAATGTTAATTAAGTGCCAATTAAACAATATAAAATCACTAATACCATGTTATACTTCTTTCGCTAAGGCTGAGCGTTTTGACCGAGCTCAACAATGCTAACGTATACAAAGTCATACTCGTGTTTAGAGGCCTCGGCTCATAAACAACTGATTTTTCATTCAAATTTAATCAACTGGGATAATTTAGCCATAAAAGTATGATTAAATGCCATTGATTATTTTAATGTTGTATGACAATTGTTGATGTTATATTTATTATACCCAATTCTTGAAAAATTAATAAATAAAAAAGTCGCGCGCGACAGTGATTAATAAATAATTTATTCGACAAACAAACATACACTAAAATATACACAAACATACACACAAAATTGAATGTTAATACCAAATTCATAGAAAAAAATGCACAATACATGTCTCTCTTCTAAATGGGAGACCCCAAAGGTAATCCTTTGTGGGGTTCCTTCTTCATACAATAAATTATTTTCAACAAAAAATAAAAGACAAAAAGAAAAAGAAACAATAAATAAAGATTATCAGAAAAGTACTTCATAAAAATCGTTCTGAAAACAAAAATGATTAACTCATTTGAGAAATAATCAGACTTAAAATCAACAGTAAACCTTGAAAAAAATAATATTTCAAGAAAAAATAGGGAAAAAACAGACAATATAAAAATGATATTGATACAAATGTTCTGCTTTTTTGTGTGGGCTAGAATCTATATATTTTTCCTTTAAATTTCTATGTAATGCACTTAAATGATGAAACTTATAATTATTTGTGTGCTACACTTTTTCTTCTATTTGTATTTCATTCCATACCTTTTTCGCTAGGCTATATACAACGTACTACCTACAACTAAATGTACCACTGTTACTTGATAAAGTATCAAAGATTAAAGTGGCTCTGTATAATAAGGCTCTTAGAATGCAGTATGGAGTCTCATGGCAATGTTATTCCATATGGGAATATGAGTTCGCTGTTGACATTCTCTGTCACTCATATGTTGAAAACTCTATCGACAATAATTCAATCAATTTCATTGTCACTTTCACTTCTTTTATCAATAGACAAATGCTCAGTTTTGAGCGATAAAATAACCTAAATTTGGACAATTTTATTTTAAAAGAATATCATCTGTTGAAACGGATCACCATGTACCCATAACATGGCTAAACGGCGAGGTGGAACTTCCCCTAAAGATTCTCTCCACCATAAAAAGCCATACACTAATAATAATATGCTATAAAAACTTGAAAAACTAAGTGGAAATTATAACACACGTTATGGCGTGACAGCCGTTTCACTCTGATGTTAAGAGCATCGTCAGACAACTCACAGTACATTCTATACTGTTTCATTCAAATGTTTCAAACTTGTACTGTGGGTCGTCTGACGATGCTCTTAACATCAGAGTGAAACGGCCGTCACGCCATAACGTGAGTCATAATTTCTACTTTAAAGTGTCTTTTAAGTTTCTATGATACATTAGTGGAAACAAGCTGGATCTTCAACATCATAATAATATGTTGTTCTTTGAAGACTGGTTGACTAGGCTTGCTCGGCTACTGTGCAACTTGTCAGCATTGTACTCCATAAGTATAATATAGAACGCTCCATAAGAACGGACTATAGCTATGACTTCTAACAATATAGGCAAGGAATGAAGTACAGTGGACAAAACTGGGACAGACTTTATGCAATTTAATTTGGGTTAGAATAAAACCTTGATAGGGTGTTTAAGATCCAAAAGAAAACTGTTAGGTGTATGGAAAGAGTAAATAGATTAGATTCATGTAGGCCGTTGTTCAAGAGACTTCGTCTCCTAACTGTACCCTGCTTATATGTGTATGAAGCTACTTTATAATGTAAAAAAAGAGTGATATTAATCAAAACCTTGATAGGGTGTTTAAGATCCAAAAGAAAAGTGTTAGGTGTATGGAAAGAGTAAGTAGATTAGATTCGTTTAGGCCGTTCTTCAAGAGACTTGGTCTCCTAACTGTACCCTATTTATACATGTATGAAGCTACTTTATATGTAAAAAAGAGTGATATTAACGAAAAATCTTGACGTACAAGAAGCCGAGGTGATTATCACTTGGTGAGTCACAATAGTAGCTTATTCAAACAAAAACCTTGTTGGGAGGAAACTCTCTACAACAGGCTACCGCAGTTTTTAAAGTCTTTAAGTATAGAAATATTTTTAAAAAACAACTGAAAAAATATTTAGTTCAGCTTTTGATAGTGTACTAGAGCTCCTTTCACATCAAAACTAAGCCTCGCCTCAACTGATTGATATAGTAATTATGGTAACTAGTGTATAAGATTGTATAATTGTTGATCTGACTTGTCTTATACTCCTTAACTGGAGTCTCCAAGATGTAATCTACAAAAAATAATTAGGTTTGAGTGTTTGGAGAATTATTATTCTATACCTATTTAAAATATAGTTTATAAAATAGTGTATGGAACGATTGTATTATGACTGCCTCTAAGCCTCTGTGAGATGTTTATAACACTTTTTGCTTGTGTCCTACCTTACATCTCACTTGTGGCTTGAAAAAGCTGTCATAATTAATATAGCATAGTCAAAATTTGTGGAAAGAGTAGTAGTGGATTTTGCCTGCTGCATCTGCTCTTCATTGTCATTCTGTCAATAAAATAAATAATACAAACGTTGCATAAACTACTATAGTCTACGTCACGAAATTAGGCTGCTCAAATTGCGGTGTATCAAAAGAACAACAACTGACTGCAGTGAAAAAAACGTGTATGACTGCTAGCCTTGTCAGACTTGTAGACTAGGGAACACGGTGTTATCAATTTGTGCATTGAGGTTGGTGATTCTCTACTATCAGCTGCTGTCATGGTCCCATATCTGGCAACACCGCCTATATTTATTACAGCCACCAAATTTGGTGAATTGACTGCGGTTACTTAACATAATATGACTGCTAGCCTTGTCAGAATTGTAGATTAGGCAACACAGTGTTGTCAATTTGTGCATTGAGGTTGGTGATTTTCTAGTATCAGCTGCTGGCATGGTCCCATACATCTGACAACACCGCAATTTCTCAGAGCCGCCTAATATCGTGGTGTGGAGTATTGGGTGGTTTAGGTGGGTTATCCCAAATCTACATAACCAGCTGGTTAATCTTGAATTCAAACATAAATTTTATACAAAGTTACTCATCCCAATTATTTACCTTATACAATGCAAGCGTGACCGTTAGAGTTGGTGCAAACTGGTACAACATTACTCAATTGTAGATTTATGTTTTGTATTGAAATTGTTAATTTTCATGTATATGTTTCAAATTTGAATTCAGGTTTATTTCAAACACAAAATAATGTTCACAACAACCTTTCAGATCATTCACATAAAAATAAATAACTACTACAGTATTTATTTATTTATATTTATTTATTTATTTATTCATTTAACTAAAATACAGTCAATGTGAATACAACAGGCTATTGCCCTTTTCACAAAATTTTAAAGTAGGATAAAAATCTTAGGTTAGGTCGCTGTTTCAATTGAAATTTCACCTTGAAGCATAATAATTATTCACAATCACAAGTCTCAGTACCACTAATGAAAAAGTACGAATTAGTTAATTCCCACATAGGCATTACTGGCTGTGCGCGGGAATGAGTCATACTTGATCAATAATATACAATTACTAGGTGTTATAAAAACCTGACAATTCAAAAAATAAAATACTGTAAAATAACTCATCAAGCCTCCCTCCCACTGTAGCCCACAACCTTCATTCATGGAAATTTACAACATTCCATACAAGATGTTTCATTTTGAATCTTTAGACTCCCCGAAGTTTAAATTTCAATTTTACTTATAGATAATAATTGAGAAACCTACTAGTGAAATCAACACTTACTTATTCGTGTGATGGCCATTTCGCATTGTTAGAATGCTTCCTCAGACACAGTTATAGTATTCAAAATTGAAATAATTGAATAAACAGTCTGTATTTAGGCCAAGGCCTACAAGCGGCATTGTTATTACCTCTTTTCTAGAATCTTAAGCAATGAATAATGGAAAGGCACTGTTTATTATTTTTACTCACTCTATTTGATGAAAATATGTTGTATTAGGAGAAAAATTTATTATATTTGTATTCAAAATTGAAATAATTAAATGAACAGCCTGCTTGTAGGCCTAGGCCCATTCACTAGCTGCATTGATATTATGCTTTTTCCAATATCTGAAGCAATGAATAATGGGAAGATACTGTTTATTATTTTTATTCACTCTATTTGATCAAAATATGTTGTATTAGGAGAAAAATTTATTATATTTGTATTCAAAATTGAAATAATTGAATGAACAGTCTGCTTGTAGGCCTAGGCCCATTCACTAGCTGCATTGATATTATGCTTTTTCCAATATCTGAAGCAATGAATAATGGGAAGATACTGTTTATTATTTTTATTCACTCTATTTGATCAAAATATGTTGTATTAGGAGAAAAATTAATTATATTTGTATTCAAAATTGAAATAATTTAATGAACAGTCTGCTTGTAGGCCTAGGCCCATTCACTAGCTGCATTGATATTATGCTTTTTCCAATATCTGAAGCAATGAATAATGGGAAGATACTGTTTATTATTTTTATTCACTCTATTTGATCAAAATATGTTGTATTAGGTGAAAAATTAATTATATTTGTATTCAAAATTGAAATAATTGAATGAACAGTCTGCTTGTAGGCCTAGGCCCATTCACTAGCTGCATTGATATTATGCTTTTTCCAATATCTGAAGCAATGAATAATGGGAAGATACTGTTTATTATTTTTATTCACTCTATTTGATCAAAATATGTTGTATTAGGTGAAAAATTAATTATATTTGTATTCAAAATTGAAATAATTGAATGAACAGTCTGCTTGTAAGCCTAGGCCCATTCACTAGCTGCATTGATATTATGCTTTTTCCAATATCTGAAGCAATGAATAATGGGAAGATACTGTTTATTATTTTTATTCACTCTATTTGATCAAAATATGTTGTATTAGGAGAAAAATTTATTATATTTGTATTCAAAATTGAAATAATTGAATGAACAGTCTGCTTGTAAGCCTAGGCCCATTCACTAGCTGCATTGATATTATGCTTTTTCCAATATCTGAAGCAATGAATAATGGGAAGAGAGTGTTTATTATTTTTATTCACTCTATTTGATCATAATATGTTGTATTAGGTGAAAAATTAATTATATTTGTATTCAAAATTGAAATAATTGAATGAACAGTCTGCTTGTAGGCCTAGGCCCATTCACTAGCTGCATTGATATTATGCTTTTTCCAATATCTGAAGCAATGAATAATGGGAAGATACTGTTTATTATTTTTATTCACTCTATTTGATCAAAATATGTTGTATTCGGAGAAAAATTTATTATATTTGTATTCAAAATTGAAATAATTGAATGAACAGTCTGCTTGTAGGCCTAGGCCCATTCACTAGCTGCATTGATATTATGCTTTTTCCAATATCTGAAGCAATGAATAATGGGAAGATACTGTTTATTATTTTTATCCACTCTATTTGATCAAAATATGTTGTATTAGGTGAAAAATTTATTATATTTGTATTCAAAATTGAAATAATTTAATGAACAGTCTGCTTGTAGGCCTAGGCCCATTCACTAGCTGCATTGATATTATGCTTTTTCCAATATCTGAAGCAATGAATAA
The DNA here is from genome assembly GCA_948455865.1 of Conomelus anceps. NCBI lineage: Eukaryota > Metazoa > Arthropoda > Insecta > Hemiptera > Delphacidae > Conomelus > Conomelus anceps. The sequence continues at coordinate 93,496,824 of OX418218.1, forward strand.
TGGGAAGATACTGTTTATTATTTTTATTCACTCTATTTGATCAAAATATGTTGTATTAGGTGAAAAATTAATTATATTTGTATTCAAAATTGAAATAATTTAATGAACAGTCTGCTTGTAGGCCTAGGCCCATTCACTAGCTGCATTGATATTATGCTTTTTCCAATATCTGAAGCAATGAATAATGGGAAGATACTGTTTATTATTTTTATTCACTCTATTTGATCAAAATATGTTGTATTAGGAGAAAAATTTATTATATTTGTATTCAAAATTGAAATAATTGAATGAACAGTCTGCTTGTAGGCCTGGGCCCAATCACTAGCTGCATTGATATTATGCTTTTTCCAATATCTGAAGCAATGAATAATGGGAAGAGAGTGTTTATTATTTTTATTCACTCTATTTGATCAAAATATGTTGTATTAGGAGAAAAATTTATTATATTTGTATTCAAAATTGAAATAATTGAATGAACAGTCTGCTTGTAGGCCTAGGCCCATTCACTAGCTGCATTGATATTATGCTTTTTCCAATATCTGAAGCAATGAATAATGGGAAGAGAGTGTTTATTATTTTTATCCACTCTATTTGATCAAAATATGTTGTATTAGGTGAAAAATTAATTATATTTGTATTCAAAATTGAAATAATTGAATGAACAGTCTGCTTGTAGGCCTAGGCCCATTCACTAGCTGCATTGATATTATGCTTTTTCCAATATCTGAAGCAATGAATAATGGGAAGAGAGTGTTTATTATTTTTATCCACTCTATTTGATCAAAATATGTTGTATTAGGTGAAAAATTAATCATATTTGTATTCAAAATTGAAATAATTGAATGAACAGTCTGCTTGTAGGCCTAGGCCCATTCACTAGCTGCATTGATATTATGCTTTTTCCAATATCTGAAGCAATGAATAATGGGAAGATACTATTTATTATTTTTATTCACTCTATTTGATCAAAATATGTTGTATTAGGAGAAAAATTTATTATATTTGTATTCAAAATTGAAATAATTGAATGAACAGTCTGCTTGTAGGCCAATGCCCATTCACTAGCTGCATTGATATTATGCTTTTTTCAATATCTGAAGCAATGAATAATGGGAAGAGAGTGTTTATTATTTTTATCCACTCTATTTGATCAAAATATGTTGTATTAGGTGAAAAATTAATTATATTTGTATACAAAATTGAAATAATTGAATGAACAGTCTGCTTGTAGGCCTAGGCCCATTCACTAGCTGCATTGATATTATGCTTTTTCCAATATCTGAAGCAATGAATAATGGGAAGATACTGTTTATTATTTTTATTCACTCTATTTGATCAAAATATGTTGTATTAAGAGAAAAATTTATTATATTTGTATTCAAAATTGAAATAATTGAATGAACAGTCTGCTTGTAGGCCTAGGCCCATTCACTAGCTGCATTGATATTATGCTTTTTCCAATATCTGAAGCAATGAATAATGGGAAGAGAGTGTTTATTATTTTTATTCACTCTATTTGATCAAAATATGTTGTATTAGGTGAAAAATTAATTATATTTGTATTCAAAATTGAAATAATTGAATGAACAGTCTGCTTGTAGGCCTAGGCCAATTCACTAGCTGCATTGATATTATGCTTTTTCCAATATCTGAAGCAATGAATAATGGGAAGAGAGTGTTTATTATTTTTATCCACTCTATTTGATCAAAATATGTTGTATTAGGTGAAAAATTAATTATATTTGTATTCAAAATTGAAATAATTGAATGAACAGTCTGCTTGTAGGCCTAGGCCCATTCACTAGCTGCATTGATATTATGCTTTTTCCAATATCTGAAGCAATGAATAATGGGAAGAGAGTGTTTATTATTTTTATCCACTCTATTTGATCAAAATATGTTGTATTAGGTGAAAAATTAATCATATTTGTATTCAAAATTGAAATAATTGAATGAACAGTCTGCTTGTAGGCCTAGGCCCATTCACTAGCTGCATTGATATTATGCTTTTTCCAATATCTGAAGCAATGAATAATGGGAAGATACTGTTTATTATTTTTATTCACTCTATTTGATCAAAATATGTTGTATTAGGTGAAAAATTTATTATATTTGTATTCAAAATTGAAATAATTGAATGAACAGTCTGCTTGTAGGCCTAGGCCCATTCACTAGCTGCATTGATATTATGCTTTTTCCAATATCTGAAGCAATGAATAATGGGAAGAGAGTGTTTATTATTTTTATCCACTCTATTTGATCAAAATATGTTGTATTAGTTGAAAAATTTATTATATTTGTATTCAAAATTGAAATAATTGAATGAACAGTCTGCTTGTAGGCCTAGGCCCATTCACTAGCTGCATTGATATTATGCTTTTTCCAATATCTGAAGCAATGAATAATGGGAAGATACTGTTTATTATTTTTATTCACTCTATTTGATCAAAATATGTTGTATTAGGTGAAAAATTAATTATATTTGTATTCAAAATTGATATAATTGAATGAACAGTCTGCTTGTAGGCCTAGGCCCATTCACTAGCTGCATTGATATTATGCTTTTTCCAATATCTGAAGCAATGAATAATGGGAAGAGAGTGTTTATTATTTTTATCCACTCTATTTGATCAAAATATGTTGTATTAGGTGAAAAATTAATTATATTTGTATTCAAAATTGAAATAATTGAAAGAACAGTTTGCTTGTAGGCCTAGGCCCATTCACTAGCTGCATTGATATTATGCTTTTTCCAATATCTGAAGCAATGAATAATGGGAAGATACTGTTTATTATTTTTATCCACTCTATTTGATCAAAATATGTTGTATTAGGTGAAAAATTAATTATATTTGTATTCAAAATTGAAATAATTGAATGAACAGTCTGCTTGTAGGCCTAGGCCCATTCACTAGCTGCATTGATATTATGCTTTTTCCAATATCTGAAGCAATGAATAATGGGAAGATACTTTTTATTATTTTTATTCACTCTATTTGATCAAAATATGTTGTATTAGGTGAAAAATTAATTATATTTGTATTCAAAATTGAAATAATTGAATGAACAGTCTGCTTGTAGGCCTTGGCCCATTCACTAGCTGCATTGATATTATGCTTTTTCCAATATCTGAAGCAATGAATAATGGGAAGAGAGTGTTTATTATTTTTATCCACTCTATTTGATCAAAATATGTTGTATTAGGTGAAAAATTAATTATATTTGTATTCAAAATTGAAATAATTGAATGAACAGTTTGCTTGTAGGCCTAGGCCCATTCACTAGCTGCATTGATATTATGCTTTTTCCAATATCTGAAGCAATGAATAATGGGAAGAGAGTGTTTATTATTTTTATCCACTCTATTTGATCAAAATATGTTGTATTAGGTGAAAAATTAATTATATTTGTATTCAAAATTGAAATAATCGAATGAACAGTCTGCTTGTAGGCCTAGGCCCATTCACTAGCTGCATTGATATTATGCTTTTTCCAATATCTGAAGCAATGAATAATGGGAAGAGAGTGTTTATTATTTTTATCCACTCTATTTGATCAAAATATGTTGTATTAGGTGAAAAATTAATTATATTTGTATTCAAAATTGAAATAATTGAATGAACAGTCTGCTTGTAGGCCTAGGCCCATTCACTAGCTGCATTGATATTATGCTTTTTCCAATATCTGAAGCAATGAATAATGGGAAGAGAGTGTTTATTATTTTTATCCACTCTATTTGATCAAAATATGTTGTATTAGGTGGAAAATTAATTATATTTGTATTCAAAATTGAAATAATTGAATGAACAGTTTGCTTGTAGGCCTAGGCCCATTCACTAGCTGCATTGATATTATGCTTTTTCCAATATCTGAAGCAATGAATTATGGGAAGAGAGTGTTTATTATTTTTATCCACTCTATTTGATCAAAATATGTTGTATTAGGTGAAAAATTAATTATATTTGTATTCAAAATTGAAATAATTGAATGAACAGTCTGCTTGTAGGCCTAGGCCCATTCACTAGCTGCATTGATATTATGCTTTCTCCAATATCTGAAGCAATGAATAATGGGAAGAGAGTGTTTATTATTTTTATCCACTCTATTTGATCAAAATATGTTGTATTAGGTGAAAAATTAATTATATTTGTATTCAAAATTGAAATAATTGAATGAACAGTCTGCTTGTAGGCCTAGGCCCATTCACTAGCTGCATTGATATTATGCTTTTTCCAATATCTGAAGCAATGAATAATGGGAAGAGAGTGTTTATTATTTTTATCCACTCTATTTGATCAAAATATGTTGTATTAGGTGAAAAATTAATTATATTTGTATTCAAAATTGAAATAATTGAATGAACAGTCTGCTTGTAGGCCTAGGCCCATTCACTAGCTGCATTGATATTATGCTTTTTCCAATATCTGAAGCAATGAATAATGGGAAGATACTGTTTATTATTTTTATTCACTCTATTTGATCAAAATATGTTGTATTAGGTGAAAAATTAATTATATTTGTATTCAAAATTGAAATAATTGAATGAACAGTCTGCTTGTAGGCCTAGGCCCATTCACTAGCTGCATTGATATTATGCTTTTTCCAATATCTGAAGCAATGAATAATGGGAAGATACTGTTTATTATTTTTATTCACTCTATTTGATCAAAATATGTTGTATTAGGTGAAAAATTAATTATATTTGTATTCAAAATTGAAATAATTGAATGAACAGTCTGCTTGTAGGCCTAGGCCCATTCACTAGCTGCATTGATATTATGCTTTTTCCAATATCTGAAGCAATGAATAATGGGAAGAGAGTGTTTATTATTTTTATTCACTCTATTTGATCAAAATATGTTGTATTAGGTGAAAAATAATTATATTTGTATTCAAAATTGAAATAATTGAATGAACAGTCTGCTTGTAGGCCTAGGCCCATTCACTAGCTGCATTGATATTATGCTTTTTCCAATATCTGAAGCAATTAATAATGGGAAGAGAGTGTTTATTATTTTTATCCACTCTATTTGATCGAAATATGTTGTATTAGGTGAAAAATTAATTATATTTGTATTCAAAATTGAAATAATTGAATGAACAGTTTGCTTGTAGGCCTAGGCCCATTCACTAGCTGCATTGATATTATGCTTTTTCCAATATCTGAAGCAATGAATAATGGGAAGAGAGTGTTTTTTTTTTTTTGTATCCACTCTATTTGATCAAAATATGTTGTATTAGGTGAAAAATTAATTATATTTGTATTCAAAATTGAAATAATTGAATGAACAGTTTGCTTGTAGGCCTAGGCCCATTCACTAGCTGCATTGATATTATGCTTTTTCCAATATCTGAAGCAATGAATAATGGGAAGAGAGTGTTTATTTTTTTTATTCACTCTATTTGATCAAAATATGTTGTATTAGGTGAAAAATTAATTATATTTGTATTCAAAATTGAAATAATTGAATGAACAGTCTGCTTGTAGGCCTAGGCCCATTCACTAGCTGCATTGATATTATGCTTTTTCCAATATCTGAAGCAATGAATAATGGGAAGATACTGTTTATTATTTTTATCCACTCTATTTGATTGAAATATGTTGTATTAGGTGAAAAATTAATTATATTTGTATTCAAAATTGAAATAATTGAATGAACAGTCTGCTTGTAGGCCTAGGCCCATTCACTAGCTGCATTGATATTATGCTTTTTCCAATATCTGAAGCAATGAATAATGGGAAGATACTGTTTATTATTTTTATTCACTCTATTTGATCAAAATATGTTGTATTAGGTGAAAAATTAATTATATTTGTATTCAAAATTGAAATAATTGAATGAACAGTCTGCTTGTAGGCCTAGGCCCATTCACTAGCTGCATTGATATTATGCTCTTTCCAATATCTGAAGCAATGAATAATGGGAAGATACTGTTTATTATTTTTATCCACTCTATTTGATCAAAATATGTTGTATTAGGTGAAAAATTAATTATATTTGTATTCAAAATTGAAATAATTTAATGAACAGTCTGCTTGTAGGCCTAGGCCCATTCACTAGCTGCATTGATATTATGCTTTTTCCAATATCTGAAGCAATGAATAATGGGAAGATACTGTTTATTATTTTTATTCACTCTATTTGATCAAAATATGTTGTATTAGGAGAAAAATTTATTATATTTGTATTCAAAATTGAAATAATTGAATGAACAGTCTGCTTGTAGGCCTGGGCCCAATCACTAGCTGCATTGATATTATGCTTTTTCCAATATCTGAAGCAATGAATAATGGGAAGAGAGTGTTTATTATTTTTATTCACTCTATTTGATCAAAATATGTTGTATTAGGAGAAAAATTTATTATATTTGTATTCAAAATTGAAATAATTGAATGAACAGTCTGCTTGTAGGCCTAGGCCCATTCACTAGCTGCATTGATATTATGCTTTTTCCAATATCTGAAGCAATGAATAATGGGAAGAGAGTGTTTATTATTTTTATCCACTCTATTTGATCAAAATATGTTGTATTAGGTGAAAAATTAATTATATTTGTATTCAAAATTGAAATAATTGAATGAACAGTCTGCTTGTAGGCCTAGGCCCATTCACTAGCTGCATTGATATTATGCTTTTTCCAATATCTGAAGCAATGAATAATGGGAAGAGAGTGTTTATTATTTTTATCCACTCTATTTGATCAAAATATGTTGTATTAGGTGAAAAATTAATCATATTTGTATTCAAAATTGAAATAATTGAATGAACAGTCTGCTTGTAGGCCTAGGCCCATTCACTAGCTGCATTGATATTATGCTTTTTCCAATATCTGAAGCAATGAATAATGGGAAGATACTATTTATTATTTTTATTCACTCTATTTGATCAAAATATGTTGTATTAGGAGAAAAATTTATTATATTTGTATTCAAAATTGAAATAATTGAATGAACAGTCTGCTTGTAGGCCAATGCCCATTCACTAGCTGCATTGATATTATGCTTTTTTCAATATCTGAAGCAATGAATAATGGGAAGAGAGTGTTTATTATTTTTATCCACTCTATTTGATCAAAATATGTTGTATTAGGTGAAAAATTAATTATATTTGTATACAAAATTGAAATAATTGAATGAACAGTCTGCTTGTAGGCCTAGGCCCATTCACTAGCTGCATTGATATTATGCTTTTTCCAATATCTGAAGCAATGAATAATGGGAAGATACTGTTTATTATTTTTATTCACTCTATTTGATCAAAATATGTTGTATTAGGAGAAAAATTTATTATATTTGTATTCAAAATTGAAATAATTGAATGAACAGTCTGCTTGTAGGCCTAGGCCCATTCACTAGCTGCATTGATATTATGCTTTTTCCAATATCTGAAGCAATGAATAATGGGAAGAGAGTGTTTATTATTTTTATTCACTCTATTTGATCAAAATATGTTGTATTAGGTGAAAAATTAATTATATTTGTATTCAAAATTGAAATAATTGAATGAACAGTCTGCTTGTAGGCCTAGGCCAATTCACTAGCTGCATTGATATTATGCTTTTTCCAATATCTGAAGCAATGAATAATGGGAAGAGAGTGTTTATTATCTTTATCCACTCTATTTGATCAAAATATGTTGTATTAGGTGAAAAATTAATTATATTTGTATTCAAAATTGAAATAATTGAATGAACAGTCTGCTTGTAGGCCTAGGCCCATTCACTAGCTGCATTGATATTATGCTTTTTCCAATATCTGAAGCAATGAATAATGGGAAGAGAGTGTTTATTATTTTTATCCACTCTATTTGATCAAAATATGTTGTATTAGGTGAAAAATTAATCATATTTGTATTCAAAATTGAAATAATTGAATGAACAGTCTGCTTGTAGGCCTAGGCCCATTCACTAGCTGCATTGATATTATGCTTTTTCCAATATCTGAAGCAATGAATAATGGGAAGATACTGTTTATTATTTTTATTCACTCTATTTGATCAAAATATGTTGTATTAGGTGAAAAATTTATTATATTTGTATTCAAAATTGAAATAATTGAATGAACAGTCTGCTTGTAGGCCTAGGCCCATTCACTAGCTGCATTGATATTATGCTTTTTCCAATATCTGAAGCAATGAATAATGGGAAGAGAGTGTTTATTATTTTTATCCACTCTATTTGATCAAAATATGTTGTATTAGTTGAAAAATTTATTATATTTGTATTCAAAATTGAAATAATTGAATGAACAGTCTGCTTGTAGGCCTAGGCCCATTCACTAGCTGCATTGATATTATGCTTTTTCCAATATCTGAAGCAATGAATAATGGGAAGATACTGTTTATTATTTTTATTCACTCTATTTGATCAAAATATGTTGTATTAGGTGAAAAATTAATTATATTTGTATTCAAAATTGATATAATTGAATGAACAGTCTGCTTGTAGGCCTAGGCCCATTCACTAGCTGCATTGATATTATGCTTTTTCCAATATCTGAAGCAATGAATAATGGGAAGAGAGTGTTTATTATTTTTATCCACTCTATTTGATCAAAATATGTTGTATTAGGTGAAAAATTAATTATATTTGTATTCAAAATTGAAATAATTGAAAGAACAGTTTGCTTGTAGGCCTAGGCCCATTCACTAGCTGCATTGATATTATGCTTTTTCCAATATCTGAAGCAATGAATAATGGGAAGATACTGTTTATTATTTTTATCCACTCTATTTGATCAAAATATGTTGTATTAGGTGAAAAATTAATTATATTTGTATTCAAAATTGAAATAATTGAATGAACAGTCTGCTTGTAGGCCTAGGCCCATTCACTAGCTGCATTGATATTATGCTTTTTCCAATATCTGAAGCAATGAATAATGGGAAGATACTTTTTATTATTTTTATTCACTCTATTTGATCAAAATATGTTGTATTAGGTGAAAAATTAATTATATTTGTATTCAAAATTGAAATAATTGAATGAACAGTCTGCTTGTAGGCCTTGGCCCATTCACTAGCTGCATTGATATTATGCTTTTTCCAATATCTGAAGCAATGAATAATGGGAAGAGAGTGTTTATTATTTTTATCCACTCTATTTGATCAAAATATGTTGTATTAGGTGAAAAATTAATTATATTTGTATTCAAAATTGAAATAATTGAATGAACAGTTTGCTTGTAGGCCTAGGCCCATTCACTAGCTGCATTGATATTATGCTTTTTCCAATATCTGAAGCAATGAATAATGGGAAGAGAGTGTTTATTATTTTTATCCACTCTATTTGATCAAAATATGTTGTATTAGGTGAAAAATTAATTATATTTGTATTCAAAATTGAAATAATCGAATGAACAGTCTGCTTGTAGGCCTAGGCCCATTCACTAGCTGCATTGATATTATGCTTTTTCCAATATCTGAAGCAATGAATAATGGGAAGAGAGTGTTTATTATTTTTATCCACTCTATTTGATCAAAATATGTTGTATTAGGTGAAAAATTAATTATATTTGTATTCAAAATTGAAATAATTGAATGAACAGTCTGCTTGTAGGCCTAGGCCCATTCACTAGCTGCATTGATATTATGCTTTTTCCAATATCTGAAGCAATGAATAATGGGAAGAGAGTGTTTATTATTTTTATCCACTCTATTTGATCAAAATATGTTGTATTAGGTGGAAAATTAATTATATTTGTATTCAAAATTGAAATAATTGAATGAACAGTTTGCTTGTAGGCCTAGGCCCATTCACTAGCTGCATTGATATTATGCTTTTTCCAATATCTGAAGCAATGAATTATGGGAAGAGAGTGTTTATTATTTTTATCCACTCTATTTGATCAAAATATGTTGTATTAGGTGAAAAATTAATTATATTTGTATTCAAAATTGAAATAATTGAATGAACAGTCTGCTTGTAGGCCTAGGCCCATTCACTAGCTGCATTGATATTATGCTTTCTCCAATATCTGAAGCAATGAATAATGGGAAGAGAGTGTTTATTATTTTTTCCACTCTATTTGATCAAAATATGTTGTATTAGGTGAAAAATTAATTATATTTGTATTCAAAATTGAAATAATTGAATGAACAGTCTGCTTGTAGGCCTAGGCCCATTCACTAGCTGCATTGATATTATGCTTTTTCCAATATCTGAAGCAATGAATAATGGGAAGAGAGTGTTTATTATTTTTATCCACTCTATTTGATCAAAATATGTTGTATTAGGTGAAAAATTAATTATATTTGTATTCAAAATTGAAATAATTGAATGAACAGTCTGCTTGTAGGCCTAGGCCCATTCACTAGCTGCATTGATATTATGCTTTTTCCAATATCTGAAGCAATGAATAATGGGAAGATACTGTTTATTATTTTTATTCACTCTATTTGATCAAAATATGTTGTATTAGGTGAAAAATTAATTATATTTGTATTCAAAATTGAAATAATTGAATGAACAGTCTGCTTGTAGGCCTAGGCCCATTCACTAGCTGCATTGATATTATGCTTTTTCCAATATCTGAAGCAATGAATAATGGGAAGATACTGTTTATTATTTTTATTCACTCTATTTGATCAAAATATGTTGTATTAGGTGAAAAATTAATTATATTTGTATTCAAAATTGAAATAATTGAATGAACAGTCTGCTTGTAGGCCTAGGCCCATTCACTAGCTGCATTGATATTATGCTTTTTCCAATATCTGAAGCAATGAATAATGGGAAGAGAGTGTTTATTATTTTTATTCACTCTATTTGATCAAAATATGTTGTATTAGGTGAAAAATAATTATATTTGTATTCAAAATTGAAATAATTGAATGAACAGTCTGCTTGTAGGCCTAGGCCCATTCACTAGCTGCATTGATATTATGCTTTTTCCAATATCTGAAGCAATTAATAATGGGAAGAGAGTGTTTATTATTTTTATCCACTCTATTTGATCGAAATATGTTGTATTAGGTGAAAAATTAATTATATTTGTATTCAAAATTGAAATAATTGAATGAACAGTTTGCTTGTAGGCCTAGGCCCATTCACTAGCTGCATTGATATTATGCTTTTTCCAATATCTGAAGCAATGAATAATGGGAAGAGAGTGTTTTTTTTTTTTGTATCCACTCTATTTGATCAAAATATGTTGTATTAGGTGAAAAATTAATTATATTTGTATTCAAAATTGAAATAATTGAATGAACAGTTTGCTTGTAGGCCTAGGCCCATTCACTAGCTGCATTGATATTATGCTTTTTCCAATATCTGAAGCAATGAATAATGGGAAGAGAGTGTTTATTTTTTTTATTCACTCTATTTTATCAAAATATGTTGTATTAGGTGAAAAATTAATTATATTTGTATTCAAAATTGAAATAATTGAATGAACAGTCTGCTTGTAGGCCTAGGCCCATTCACTAGCTGCATTGATATTATGCTTTTTCCAATATCTGAAGCAATGAATAATGGGAAGATACTGTTTATTATTTTTATCCACTCTATTTGATTGAAATATGTTGTATTAGGTGAAAAATTAATTATATTTGTATTCAAAATTGAAATAATTGAATGAACAGTCTGCTTGTAGGCCTAGGCCCATTCACTAGCTGCATTGATATTATGCTTTTTCCAATATCTGAAGCAATGAATAATGGGAAGATACTGTTTATTATTTTTATTCACTCTATTTGATCAAAATATGTTGTATTAGGTGAAAAATTAATTATATTTGTATTCAAAATTGAAATAATTGAATGAACAGTCTGCTTGTAGGCCTAGGCCCATTCACTAGCTGCATTGATATTATGCTCTTTCCAATATCTGAAGCAATGAATAATGGGAAGATACTGTTTATTATTTTTATCCACTCTATTTGATCAAAATATGTTGTATTAGGTGAAAAATTAATTATATTTGTATTCAAAATTGAAATAATTGAATGAACAGTTAGCTTGTAGGCCTAGGCCCATTCACTAGCTGCATTGATATCATGCTTTTTCCAATATCTGAAGCAATGAATAATGGGAAGAGAGTGTTTATTATTTTTATCCACTCTATTTGATCAAAATATGTTGTATTAGGTGAAAAATTAATTATATTTGTATTCAAAATTGAAATAATTGAATGAACAGTTTGCTTGTAGGCCTAGGCCCATTGACTAGCTGCATTGATATTATGCTTTTTCCAATATCTGAAGCAATGAATAATGGGAAGAGAGTGTTTATTATTTTTATCCACTCTATCTGATCAAAATATGTTGTATTAGGTGAAAAATTAATTATATTTGTATTCAAAATTGAAATAATTGAATGAACAGTCTGCTTGTAGGCCTAGGCCCATTCACTAGCTGCATTGATATTATGCTTTTTCCAATATCTGAAGCAATGAATAATGGGAAGATACTGTTTATTATTTTTATCCACTCTATTTGATCAAAATATGTTGTATTAGGTGAAAAATTAATTATATTTGTATTCAAAATTGAAATAATTGAATGAACAGTCTGCTTGTAGGCCTAGGCCCATTCACTAGCTGCATTGATATTATGCTTTTTCCAATATCTGAAGCAATGAATAATGGGAAGATACTGTTTATTATTTTCATTCACTCTATTTGATCAAAATATGTTGTTTTAGGTGAAAAATTAATTATATTTGTATTCAAAATTGAAATAATTGAATGAACAGTCTGCTTGTAGGCCTAGGCCCATTCACTAGCTGCATTGATATTATGCTTTTTCCAATATCTGAAGCAATGAATAATGGGAAGAGAGTGTTTATTATTTTTATCCACTCTATTTGATCAAAATATGTTGTATTAGGTGAAAAATTAATTATATTTGTATTCAAAATTGAAATAATTGAATGAACAGTCTGCTTGTAGGCCTAGGCCCATTCACTAGCTGCATTGATATTATGCTTTTTCCAATATCTGAAGCAATGAATAATGGGAAGAGAGTGTTTATTATTTTTATCCACTCTATTTGATCAAAATATGTTGTATTAGGTGAAAAATTTATTATATTTGTATTCAAAACTGAAATAATTGAATGAACAGTCTGCTTGTAGGCCTAGGCCCATTCACTAGCTGCATTGATATTATGCTTTTTCCAATATCTGAAGCAATGAATAATGGGAAGATACTGTTTATTATTTTTATTCACTCTATTTGATCAAAATATGTTGTATTAGGTGAAAAATTAATTATATTTGTATTCAAAATTGAAATAATTGAATGAACAGTCTGCTTGTAGGCCTAGGCCCATTCACTAGCTGCATTGATATTATGCTTTTTCCAATATCTGAAGCAATGAATAATGGGAAGAGAGTGTTTATTATTTTTATCCACTCTATTTGATCGAAATATGTTGTATTAGGTGAAACATTAATTATATTTGTATTCAAAATTGAAATAATTGAATGAACAGTCTGCTTGTAGGCCTAGGCCCATTCACTAGCTGCATTGATATTATGTTTTTTCCAATATCTGAAGCAATGAATAATGGGAAGAGAGTGTTTATTATTTTTATCCACTCTATTTGATCAAAATATATTGTATTAGGTGAAAAATTAATTATATTTGTATTCAAAATTGAAATAATTGAATGAACAGTCTGCTTGTAGGCCTAGGCCCATTCACTAGCTGCATTGATATTATGCTTTTTCCAATATCTGAAGCAATGAATAATGGGAAGAGAGTGTTTATTATTTTTATCCACTCTATTTGATCAAAATATGTTGTATTAGGTGAAAAATTAATTATATTTGTATTCAAAATTGAAATAATTGAATGAACAGTCTGCTTGTAGGCCTAGGCCCATTCACTAGCTGCATTGATATTATGCTTTTTCCAATATCTGAAGCAATGAATAATGGGAAGAGAGTGTTTATTATTTTTATCCACTCTATTTGATCAAAATATGTTGTATTAGGTGAAAAATTAATCATATTTGTATTCAAAATTGAAATAATTGAATGAACAGTCTGCTTGTAGGCCTAGGCCCATTCACTAGCTGCATTGATATTATGCTTTTTCCAATATTTGAAGCAATGAATAATGGGAAGAGAGTGTTTATTATTTTTATCCACTCTATTTGATCAAAATATGTTGTATTAGGTGAAAAATTTATTATATTTGTATTCAAAATTGAAATAATTGAATGAACAGTCTGCTTGTAGGCCTAGGCCCATTCACTAGCTGCATTGATATTATGCTTTTTCCAATATCTGAAGCAATGAATAATGGGAAGAGAGTGTTTATTATTTTTATTCACTCTATTTGATCAAAATATGTTGTATTAGGTGAAAAATTAATTATATTTGTATTCAAAATTGAAATAATTGAATGAACAGTCTGCTTGTAGGCCTAGGCCAATTCACTAGCTGCATTGATATTATGCTTTTTCCAATATCTGAAGCAATGAATAATGGGAAGAGAGTGTTTATTATTTTTATCCACTCTATTTGATCAAAATATGTTGTATTAGGTGAAAAATTAATTATATTTGTATTCAAAATTGAAATAATTGAATGAACAGTCTGCTTGTAGGCCTAGGCCCATTCACTAGCTGCATTGATATTATGCTTTTTCCAATATCTGAAGCAATGAATAATGGGAAGAGAGTGTTTATTATTTTTATCCACTCTATTTGATCAAAATATGTTGTATTAGGTGAAAAATTAATCATATTTGTATTCAAAATTGAAATAATTGAATGAACAGTCTGCTTGTAGGCCTAGGCCCATTCACTAGCTGCATTGATATTATGCTTTTTCCAATATCTGAAGCAATGAATAATGGGAAGATACTGTTTATTATTTTTATTCACTCTATTTGATCAAAATATGTTGTATTAGGAGAAAAATTTATTATATTTGTATTCAAAATTGAAATAATTGAATGAACAGTCTGCTTGTAGGCCTAGGCCCATTCACTAGCTGCATTGATATTATGCTTTTTCCAATATCTGAAGCAATGAATAATGGGAAGAGAGTGTTTATTATTTTTATCCACTCTATTTGATCAAAATATGTTGTATTAGTTGAAAAATTTATTATATTTGTATTCAAAATTGAAATAATTGAATGAACAGTCTGCTTGTAGGCCTAGGCCCATTCACTAGCTGCATTGATATTATGCTTTTTCCAATATCTGAAGCAATGAATAATGGGAAGAGAGTGTTTATTATTTTTATCCACTCTATTTGATCAAAATATGTTGTATTGGGTGAAAAATTAATTATATTTGTATTCAAAATTGAAATAATTGAAAGAACAGTTTGCTTGTAGGCCTAGGCCCATTCACTAGCTGCATTGATATTATGCTTTTTCCAATATCTGAAGCAATGAATAATGGGAAGATACTGTTTATTATTTTTATTCACTCTATTTGATCAAAATATGTTGTATTAGGTGAAAAATTAATTATATTTGTATTCAAAATTGAAATAATTGAATGAACAGTCTGCTTGTAGGCCTAGGCCCATTCACTAGCTGCATTGATATTATGCTTTTTCCAATATCTGAAGCAATGAATAATGGGAAGAGAGTGTTTATTATTTTTATCCACTCTATTTGATCAAAATATGTTGTATTAGGTGAAAAATTAATCATATTTGTATTCAAAATTGAAATAATTGAATGAACAGTCTGCTTGTAGGCCTAGGCCCATTCACTAGCTGCATTGATATTATGCTTTTTCCAATATTTGAAGCAATGAATAATGGGAAGAGAGTGTTTATTATTTTTATCCACTCTATTTGATCAAAATATGTTGTATTAGGTGAAAAATTTATTATATTTGTATTCAAAATTGAAATAATTGAATGAACAGTCTGCTTGTAGGCCTAGGCCCATTCACTAGCTGCATTGATATTATGCTTTTTCCAATATCTGAAGCAATGAATAATGGGAAGAGAGTGTTTATTATTTTTATTCATTCTATTTGATCAAAATATGTTGTATTAGGTGAAAAATTAATTATATTTGTATTCAAAATTGAAATAATTGAATGAACAGTCTGCTTGTAGGCCTAGGCCCATTCACTAGCTGCATTGATATTATGCTTTTTCCAATATCTGAAGCAATGAATAATGGGAAGAGAGTGTTTATTATTTTTATCCACTCTATTTGATCAAAATATGTTGTATTAGGTGAAAAATTAATTATATTTGTATTCAAAATTGAAATAATTGAATGAACAGTCTGCTTGTAGGCCTAGGCCCATTCACTAGCTGCATTGATATTATGCTTTTTCCAATATCTGAAGCAATGAATAATGGGAAGAGAGTGTTTATTATTTTTATCCACTCTATTTGATCAAAATATGTTGTATTAGGTGAAAAATTAATCATATTTGTATTCAAAATTGAAATAATTGAATGAACAGTCTGCTTGTAGGCCTAGGCCCATTCACTAGCTGCATTGATATTATGCTTTTTCCAATATCTGAAGCAATGAATAATGGGAAGATACTGTTTATTATTTTTATTCACTCTATTTGATCAAAATATGTTGTATTAGGAGAAAAATTTATTATATTTGTATTCAAAATTGAAATAATTGAATGAACAGTCTGCTTGTAGGCCTAGGCCCATTCACTAGCTGCATTGATATTATGCTTTTTCCAATATCTGAAGCAATGAATAATGGGAAGAGAGTGTTTATTATTTTTATCCACTCTATTTGATCAAAATATGTTGTATTAGTTGAAAAATTTATTATATTTGTATTCAAAATTGAAATAATTGAATGAACAGTCTGCTTGTAGGCCTAGGCCCATTCACTAGCTGCATTGATATTATGCTTTTTCCAATATCTGAAGCAATGAATAATGGGAAGAGAGTGTTTATTATTTTTATCCACTCTATTTGATCAAAATATGTTGTATTGGGTGAAAAATTAATTATATTTGTATTCAAAATTGAAATAATTGAAAGAACAGTTTGCTTGTAGGCCTAGGCCCATTCACTAGGTGCATTGATATTATGCTTTTTCCAATATCTGAAGCAATGAATAATGGGAAGATACTGTTTATTATTTTTATTCACTCTATTTGATCAAAATATGTTGTATTAGGTGAAAAATTAATTATATTTGTATTCAAAATTGAAATAATTGAATGAACAGTCTGCTTGTAGGCCTAGGCCCATTCACTAGCTGCATTGATATTATGCTTTTTCCAATATCTGAAGCAATGAATAATGGGAAGATACTTTTTATTATTTTTATTCACTCTATT
Source organism: Conomelus anceps (assembly GCA_948455865.1). Taxonomy (NCBI): domain Eukaryota; kingdom Metazoa; phylum Arthropoda; class Insecta; order Hemiptera; family Delphacidae; genus Conomelus; species Conomelus anceps. Next base: position 93,514,068 of record OX418218.1, read on the forward strand.
TGATCAAAATATGTTGTATTAGGTGAAAAATTAATTATAATTGTATTCTAAATTGAAATAATTGAATGAACAGTCTGCTTGTAGGCCTAGGCCCATTCACTAGCTGCATTGATATTATGCTTTTTCCAATATCTGAAGCAATGAATAATGGGAAGAGAGTGTTTATTATTTTTATCCACTCTATTTGATCAAAATATATTGTATTAGGTGAAAAATTAATTATATTTGTATTCAAAATTGAAATAATTGAATGAACAGTCTGCTTGTAGGCCTAGGCCCATTCACTAGCTGCATTGATATTATGCTTTTTCCAATATCTGAAGCAATGAATAATGGGAAGAGAGTGTTTATTATTTTTATCCACTCTATTTGATCAAAATATGTTGTATTAGGTGAAAAATTAATTATATTTGTATTCAAAATTGAAATAATTGAATGAACAGTCTGCTTGTAGGCCTAGGCCCATTCACTAGCTGCATTGATATTATGCTTTTTCCAATATCTGAAGCAATGAATAATGGGAAGAGAGTGTTTATTATTTTTATCCACTCTATTTGATCAAAATATGTTGTATTAGGTGAAAAATTAATCATATTTGTATTCAAAATTGAAATAATTGAATGAACAGTCTGCTTGTAGGCCTAGGCCCATTCACTAGCTGCATTGATATTATGCTTTTTCCAATATTTGAAGCAATGAATAATGGGAAGAGAGTGTTTATTATTTTTATCCACTCTATTTGATCAAAATATGTTGTATTAGGTGAAAAATTTATTATATTTGTATTCAAAATTGAAATAATTGAATGAACAGTCTGCTTGTAGGCCTAGGCCCATTCACTAGCTGCATTGATATTATGCTTTTTCCAATATCTGAAGCAATGAATAATGGGAAGAGAGTGTTTATTATTTTTATTCACTCTATTTGATCAAAATATGTTGTATTAGGTGAAAAATTAATTATATTTGTATTCAAAATTGAAATAATTGAATGAACAGTCTGCTTGTAGGCCTAGGCCCATTCACTAGCTGCATTGATATTATGCTTTTTCCAATATCTGAAGCAATGAATAATGGGAAGAGAGTGTTTATTATTTTTATCCACTCTATTTGATCAAAATATGTTGTATTAGGTGAAAAATTAATTATATTTGTATTCAAAATTGAAATAATTGAATGAACAGTCTGCTTGTAGGCCTAGGCCCATTCACTAGCTGCATTGATATTATGCTTTTTCCAATATCTGAAGCAATGAATAATGGGAAGAGAGTGTTTATTATTTTTATCCACTCTATTTGATCAAAATATGTTGTATTAGGTGAAAAATTAATCATATTTGTATTCAAAATTGAAATAATTGAATGAACAGTCTGCTTGTAGGCCTAGGCCCATTCACTAGCTGCATTGATATTATGCTTTTTCCAATATCTGAAGCAATGAATAATGGGAAGATACTGTTTATTATTTTTATTCACTCTATTTGATCAAAATATGTTGTATTAGGAGAAAAATTTATTATATTTGTATTCAAAATTGAAATAATTGAATGAACAGTCTGCTTGTAGGCCTAGGCCCATTCACTAGCTGCATTGATATTATGCTTTTTCCAATATCTGAAGCAATGAATAATGGGAAGAGAGTGTTTATTATTTTTATCCACTCTATTTGATCAAAATATGTTGTATTGGGTGAAAAATTAATTATATTTGTATTCAAAATTGAAATAATTGAAAGAACAGTTTGCTTGTAGGCCTAGGCCCATTCACTAGCTGCATTGATATTATGCTTTTTCCAATATCTGAAGCAATGAATAATGGGAAGATACTGTTTATTATTTTTATTCACTCTATTTGATCAAAATATGTTGTATTAGGTGAAAAATTTATTATATTTGTATTCAAAAATGAAATAATTGAATGAACAGTCTGCTTGTAGGCCTAGGCCCATTCACTAGCTGCATTGATATTATGCTTTTTCCAATATCTGAAGCAATGAATAATGGGAAGATACTGTTTATTATTTTTATTCACTTTATTTGATCAAAATATGTTGTATTAGGTGAAAAATTAATTATATTTGTATTCAAAATTAAAATAATTGAATGAACAGTCTGCTTGTAGGCCTAGGCCCATTCACTAGCTGCATTGATATTATGCTTTTTCCAATATCTGAAGCAATGAATAATGGGAAGAGAGTGTTTATTATTTTTATCCACTCTATTTGATCAAAATATGTTGTATTAGGTGAAAAATTAATTATATTTGTATTCAAAATTGAAATAATTGAATGAACAGTCTGCTTGTAGGCCTAGGCCCATTCACTAGCTGCATTGATATTATGCTTTTTCCAATATCCGAAGCAATGAATAATGGGAAGAGAGTGTTTATTATTTTTATCCACTCTATTTGATCAAAATATGTTGTATTAGGTGAAAAATTAATTATATTTGTATTCAAAATTGAAATAATTGATTGAACAGTCTGCTTGTAGGCCTAGGCCCATTCACTAGCTGCATTGATATTATGCTTTTTCCAATATCTGAAGCAATGAATAATGGGAAGAGAGTGTTTATTATTTTTATCCACTCTATTTGATCAAAATATATTGTATTAGGTGAAAAATTAATTATATTTGTATTCAAAATTGAAATAATTGAATGAACAGTTTGCTTGTAGGCCTAGGCCCATTCACTAGCTGCATTGATATTATGCTTTTTCCAATATCTGAAGCAATGAATTATGGGAAGAGAGTGTTTATTATTTTTATCCACTCTATTTGATCAAAATATGTTGTATTAGGTGAAAAATTAATTATATTTGTATTCAAAATTGAAATAATTGAATGAACAGTCTGCTTGTAGGCCTAGGCCCATTCACTAGCTGCATTGATATTATGCTTTTTCCAATATCTGAAGCAATGAATAATGGGAAGAGAGTGTTTATTATTTTTATCCACTCTATTTGATCAAAATATGTTGTATTAGGTGAAAAATTAATTATATTTGTATTCAAAATTGAAATAATTGAATGAACAGTCTGCTTGTAGGCCGAGGCCCATTCACTAGCTGCATTGATATTATGCTTTTTCCAATATCTGAAGCAATGAATAATGGGAAGATACTGTTTATTATTTTTATTCACTCTATTTGATCAAAATATGTTGTTTTAGGTAAAAAATTAATTATATTTGTATTCAAAATTGAAATAATTGAATGAACAGTCTGCTTGTAGGCCTAGGCCCATTCACTAGCTGCATTGATATTATGCTTTTTCCAATATCTGAAGCAATGAATAATGGGAAGAGAGTGTTTATTATTTTTATCCACTCTATTTGATCAAAATATGTTGTATTAGGTGAAAAATTAATTATATTTGTATTCAAAATTGAAATAATTGAATGAACAGTCTGCTTGTAGGCCTAGGCCCATTCACTAGCTGCATTGATATTATGCTTTTTCCAATATCTGAAGCAATGAATAATGGGAAGAGAGTGTTTATTATTTTTATCCACTCTATTTGATCAAAATATGTTGTATTAGGTGAAAAATTTATTATATTTGTATTCAAAATTGAAATAATTGAATGAACAGTCTGCTTGTAGGCCTAGGCCCATTCACTAGCTGCATTGATATTATGCTTTTTCCAATATCTGAAGCAATGAATAATGGGAAGATACTGTTTATTATTTTTATTCACTCTATTTGATCAAAATATGTTGTATTAGGTGAAAAATTAATTATATTTGTATTCAAAATTGAAATAATTGAATGAACAGTCTGCTTGTAGGCCTAGGCCCATTCACTAGCTGCATTGATATTATGCTTTTTCCAATATCTGAAGCAATGAATAATGGGAAGAGAGTGTTTATTATTTTTATTCACTCTATTTGATCAAAATATGTTGTATTAGGTGAAAAATTAATTATATTTGTATTCAAAATTGAAATAATTGAATGAACAGTCTGCTTGTAGGCCTAGGCCCATTCACTAGCTGCATCGATATTATGCTTTTTCCAATATCTGAAGCAATTAATAATGGGAAGAGAGTGTTTATTATTTTTATCCACTCTATTTGATCAAAATATGTTGTATTAGGTGAAAAATTAATTATATTTGTATTCAAAATTGAAATAATTGAATGAACAGTTTGCTTGTAGGCCTAGGCCCATTCACTAGCTGCATTGATATTATGCTTTTTCCAATATCTGAAGCAATGAATAATGGGAAGAGAGTGTTTATTATTTTTATCCACTCTATTTGATCAAAATATGTTGTATTAGGTGAAAAATTTATTATATTTGTATTCAAAATTGAAATAATTGAATGAACAGTTTGCTTGTAGGCCTAGGCCCATTCACTAGCTGCATTGATATTATGCTTTTTCCAATATCTGAAGCAATGAATAATGGGAAGAGAGTGTTTATTTTTTTTATCCACTCTATTTGATCAAAATATGTTGTATTAGGTGAAAAATTAATTATATTTGTATTCAAAATTGAAATAATTGAATGATTAGTCTGCTTGTAGGCCTAGGCCCATTCACTAGCTGCATTGATATTATGCTTTTTCCAATATCTGAAGCAATGAATAATGGGAAGATACTGTTTATTATTTTTATCCACTCTATTTGATTGAAATATGTTGTATTAGGTGAAAAATTATTTATATTTGTATTCAAAATTGAAATAATTGAATGAACAGTCTGCTTGTAGGCCTAGGCCCATTCACTAGCTGCATTGATATTATGCTTTTTCCAATATCTGAAGCAATGAATAATGGGAAGATACTGTTTATTATTTTTATTCACTCTATTTGATCAAAATATGTTGTATTAGGTGAAAAATGTATTATATTTGTATTCAAAATTGGAATAATTGAATGAACAGTCTGCTTGTAGGCCTAGGCCCATTCACTAGCTGCATTGATATTATGCTTTTTCCAATATCTGAAGCAATGAATAATGGGAAGAGAGTGTTTATTATTTTTATCCACTCTATTTGATCAAAATATGTTGTATTAGGTGAAAAATTAATTATATTTGTATTCAAAATTGAAATAATTGAATGAACAGTCTGCATGTAGGCCTAGGCCCATTCACTAGCTGCATTGATATTATGCTTTTTCCAATATCTGAAGCAATGAATAATGGGAAGATACTGTTTATTATTTTTATTCACTCTATTTGATCAAAATATGTTGTATTAGGTGAAAAATTAATTATATTTGTATTCAAAATTGAAATAATTGAATGAACAGTCTGCTTGTAGGCCTAGGCCCATTCACTAGCTACATCGATATTATGCTTTTTCCAATATCTGAAGCAATGAATAATGGGAAGAGAGTGTTTATTATTTTTATTCACTCTATTTGATCAAAATATGTTGTATTAGGTGAAAAATTAATTATATTTGTATTCAAAATTGAAATAATTGAATGAACAGTCTGCTTGTAGGCCTAGGCCCATTCACTAGCTGCATTGATATTATGCTTTTTCCAATATCTGAAGCAATTAATAATGGGAAGAGAGTGTTTATTATTTTTATCCACTCTATTTGATCAAAATATGTTGTATTAGGTGAAAAATTAATTATATTTGTATTCAAAATTGAAATAATTGAATGAACAGTTTGCTTGTAGGCCTAGGCCCATTCACTAGCTGCATTGATATTATGCTTTTTCCAATATCTGAAGCAATGAATAAAGGGAAGAGAGTGTTTATTATTTTTATCCACTCTATTTGATCAAAATATGTTGTATTAGGTGAAAAATTAATTATATTTGTATTCAAAATTGAAATAATTGAATGAACAGTTTGCTTGTAGGCCTAGGCCCATTCACTAGCTGCATTGATATTATGCTTTTTCCAATATCTGAAGCAATGAATAATGGGAAGAGAGTGTTTATTTTTTTTATCCACTCTATTTGATCAAAATATGTTGTATTAGGTGAAAAACTAATTATATTTGTATTCAAAATTGAAATAATTGAATGAACAGTCTGCTTGTAGGCCTAGGCCCATTCACTAGCTGCATTGATATTATGCTTTTTCCAATATCTGAAGCAATGAATAATGGGAAGATACTGTTTATTATTTTTATCCACTCTATTTGATTGAAATATGTTGTATTAGGTGAAAAATTAATTATATTTGTATTCAAAATTGAAAAATTGAATGAACAGTCTGCTTGTAGGCCTAGGCCCATTCACTAGCTGCATTGATATTATGCTTTTTCCAATATCTGAAGCAATGAATAATGGGAAGAGAGTGTTTATTATTTTTATCCACTCTATTTGATCAAAATATGTTGTATTAGGTGAAAAATTAATTATATTTGTATTCAAAATTGAAATAATTGAATGAACAGTTTGCTTGTAGGCCTAGGCCCATTCACTAGCTGCATTGATATTATGCTTTTTCCAATATCTGAAGCAATGAATAATGGGAAGAGAGTGTTTATTATTTTTATCCACTCTATCTGATCAAAATATGTTGTATTAGGTGAAAAATTAATTATATTTGTATTCAAAATTGAAATAATTGAATGAACAGTCTGCTTGTAGGCCTAGGCCCATTCACTAGCTGCATTGATATTATGCTTTTTCCAATATCTGAAGCAATGAATAATGGGAAGATACTGTTTATTATTTTTATCCACTCTATTTGATCAAAATATGTTGTATTAGGTGAAAAATTAATTATATTTGTATTCAAAATTGAAATAATTGAATGAACAGTCTGCTTGTAGGCCTAGGCCCATTCACTAGCTGCATTGATATTATGCTTTTTCCAATATCTGAAGCAATGAATAATGGGAAGATACTGTTTACTATTTTTATTCACTCTATTTGATCAAAATATGTTGTATTAGGTGAAAAATTAATTATATTTGTATTCAAAATTGAAATAATTGAATGAACAGTCTGCTTGTAGGCCTAGGCCCATTCACTAGCTGCATTGATATTATGCTTTTTCCAATATCTGAAGCAATGAATAATGGGAAGAGAGTGTTTATTATTTTTATCCACTCTATTTGATCGAAATATGTTGTATTAGGTGAAAAATTAATTATATTTGTATTCAAAATTGAAATAATTTAATGAACAGTCTGCTTGTAGGCCTAGGCCCATTCACTAGCTGCATTGATATTATGCTTTTTCCAATATCTGAAGCAATGAATAATGGGAAGAGAGTGTTTATTATTTTTATCCACTCTATTTGATCAAAATATATTGAATTAGGTGAAAAATTAATTATATTTGTATTCAAAATTGAAATAATTGAATGAACAGTCTGCTTGTAGGCCTAGGCCCATTCACTAGCTGCATTGATATTATGCTTTTTCCAATATCTGAAGCAATGAATAATGGGAAGAGAGTGTTTTTTTTTTTATCCACTCTATTTGATCAAAATATGTTGTATTAGGTGAAAAATTAATTATATTTGTATTCAAAATTGAAATTATTGAATGAACAGTTTGCTTGTAGGCCTAGTCCCATTCACTAGCTGCATTGATATTATGCTTTTTCCAATATCTGAAGCAATGAATAATGGGAAGATACTGTTTATTATTTTTATCCACTCTATTTGATCAAAATATGTTGTATTAGGTGAAAAATTAATTATATTTGTATTCAAAATTGAAATAATTGAATGAACAGTTTGCTTGTAGGCCTAGGCCCATTCACTAGCTGCATTGAAATTATGCTTTTTTCAATATCTGAAGCAATGAATAATGGGAAGAGAGTGTTCATTATTTTTATCCACTCTATTTGATCAAAATATGTTGTATTAGGTGAAAAATTAATTATATTTGTATTCGAAATTGGAATAATTGAATGAACAGTCTGCTTGTAGGCCTAGGCCCATTCACTAGCTGCATTGATATTATGCTTTTTCCAATATCTGAAGCAATGAATAATGGGAAGAGAGTGTTTATTATTTTTATCCACTCTATTTGATCAAAATATGTTGTATTAGGTGAAAAATTAATTATATTTGTATTCAAAATTGAAATAATTGAATGAACAGTCTGCTTGTAGGCCTAGGCCCATTCACTAGCTGCATTGATATTATGCTTTTTCCAATATCTGAAGCAATGAATAATGGGAAGATACTGTTTATTATTTTTATTCACTCTATTTGATCAAAATATGTTGTATTAGGTGAAAAATTAATTTTATTTGTATTCAAAATTGAAATAATTGAATGAACAGTCTGCTTGTAGGCCTAGGCCCATTCACTAGCTGCATTGATATTATGCTTTTTCCAATATCTGAAGCAATGAATAATGGGAAGATACTGTTTATTATTTTTATCCACTCTATTTGATCAAAATATGTTGTATTAGGTGAAAAATTAATTATATTTGTATTCAAAATTGAAATAATTGAATGAACAGTCTGCTTGTAGGCCTAGGCCTATTCACTAGCTGCATTGATATTATGCTTTCTCCAATATCTGAAGCAATGAATAATGGGAAAAGAGTGTTTATTATTTTTATTCACTCTATTTGATCAAAATATGTTGTATTAGGTGAAAAATTAATTATATTTGTATTCAAAATTGAAATAATTGAATGAACAGTCTGCTTGTAGGCCTAGGCCCATTCACTAGCTGCATTGATATTATGCTTTTTCCAATATCTGAAGCAATGAATAATGGGAAGAGAGTGTTTATTATTTTTATTCACTCTATTTGATCAAAATATGTTGTATTAGGTGAAAAATTAATTATATTTGTATTCAAAATTGAAATAATTGAATGAACAGTCTGCTTGTAGGCCTAGGCCCATTCACTAGCTGCATTGATATTATGCTTTTTCCAATATCTGAAGCAATAAATAATGGGAAGAGAGTGTTTATTATTTTTATCCACTCTATTTGATCAAAATATGTTGTATTAGGTGAAAAATTAATTATATTTGTATTCAAAATTGAAATAATTGAATGAACAGTTTGCTTGTAGGCCTAGGCCCATTCACTAGCTGCATTGATATTATGCTTTTTCCAATATCTGAAGCAATGAATAAAGGGAAAAGAGTGTTTATTATTTTTATCCACTCTATCTGATCAAAATATGTTGTATTAGGTGAAAAATTAATTATATTTGTATTCAAAATTGAAATAATTGAATGAACAGTTTGCTTGTAGGCCTAGGCCCATTCACTAGCTGCATTGATATTATGCTTTTTCCAATATCTGAAGCAATGAATAATGGGAAGAGAGTGTTTATTTTTTTTATCTACTCTATTTGATCAAAATATGTTGTATTAGGTGAAAAATTAATTATATTTGTATTCAAAATTGAAATAATTGAATGAACAGTCTGCTTGTAGGCTTAGGCCCATTCACTAGCTGCATTGATATTATGCTTTTTCCAATATCTGAAGCAATGAATAATGGGAAGATACTGTTTATTATTTTTATCCACTCTATTTGATTGAAATATGTTGTATTAGGTGAAAAATTAATTATATTTGTATTCAAAATTGAAATAATTGAATGAACAGTCTGCTTGTAGGCCTAGGCCCATTCACTAGCTGCATTGATATTATGCTTTTTCCAATATCTGAAGTAATGAATAATGGGAAGATACTGTTTATTATTTTTATTCACTCTATTTGATCAAAATATGTTGTATTAGGTGAAAAATTAATTATATTTGTATTCAAAATTGAAATAATTGAATGAACAGTCTGCTTGTAGGCCTAGGCCCATTCACTAGCTGCATTGATATTATGCTCTTTCCAATATCTGAAGCAATGAATAATGGGAAGATACTGTTTATTATTTTTATCCACTCTATTTGATCAAAATATGTTGTATTAGGTGAAAAATTAATTATATTTATATTCAAAATTGAAATAATTGAATGAACAGTTAGCTTGTAGGCCTAGGCCCATTCACTAGCTGCATTGATATTATGCTTTTTCCAATATCTGAAGCAATGAATAATGGGAAGAGAGTGTTTATCATTTTTATCCACTCTATTTGATCAAAATATGTTGTATTAGGTGAAAAATTAATTATATTTGTATTCAAAATTGAAATAATTGAATGAACAGTTTGCTTGTAGGCCTAGGCCCATTCACTAGCTGCATTGATATTATGCTTTTTCCAATATCTGAAGCAATGAATAATGGGAATAGAGTGTTTATTATTTTTATCCACTCTATTTGATCAAAATATGTTGTATTAGGTGAAAAATTAATTTTATTTGTATTCAAAATTGAAATAATTGAATGAACAGTCTGCTTGTAGGCCTAGGCCCATTCACTAGCTGCATTGATATTATGCTTTTTCCAATATCTGAAGCAATGAATAATGGGAAGATACTGTTTATTATTTTTATCCACTCTATTTGATCAAAATATGTTGTATTAGGTGAAAAATTAATTATATTTGTATTCAAAATTGAAATAATTGAATGAACAGTCTGCTTGTAGGCCTAGGCCTATTCACTAGCTGCATTGATATTATGCTTTCTCCAATATCTGAAGCAATGAATAATGGGAAAAGAGTGTTTATTATTTTTATTCACTCTATTTGATCAAAATATGTTGTATTAGGTGAAAAATTAATTATATTTGTATTCAAAATTGAAATAATTGAATGAACAGTCTGCTTGTAGGCCTAGGCCCATTCACTAGCTGCATTGATATTATGCTTTTTCCAATATCTGAAGCAATGAATAATGGGAAGAGAGTGTTTATTATTTTTATTCACTCTATTTGATCAAAATATGTTGTATTAGGTGAAAAATTAATTATATTTGTATTCAAAATTGAAATAATTGAATGAACAGTCTGCTTGTAGGCCTAGGCCCATTCACTAGCTGCATTGATATTATGCTTTTTCCAATATCTGAAGCAATAAATAATGGGAAGAGAGTGTTTATTATTTTTATCCACTCTATTTGATCAAAATATGTTGTATTAGGTGAAAAATTAATTATATTTGTATTCAAAATTGAAATAATTGAATGAACAGTTTGCTTGTAGGCCTAGGCCCATTCACTAGCTGCATTGATATTATGCTTTTTCCAATATCTGAAGCAATGAATAAAGGGAAAAGAGTGTTTATTATTTTTATCCACTCTATCTGATCAAAATATGTTGTATTAGGTGAAAAATTAATTATATTTGTATTCAAAATTGAAATAATTGAATGAACAGTTTGCTTGTAGGCCTAGGCCCATTCACTAGCTGCATTGATATTATGCTTTTTCCAATATCTGAAGCAATGAATAATGGGAAGAGAGTGTTTATTTTTTTTATCTACTCTATTTGATCAAAATATGTTGTATTAGGTGAAAAATTAATTATATTTGTATTCAAAATTGAAATAATTGAATGAACAGTCTGCTTGTAGGCTTAGGCCCATTCACTAGCTGCATTGATATTATGCTTTTTCCAATATCTGAAGCAATGAATAATGGGAAGATACTGTTTATTATTTTTATCCACTCTATTTGATTGAAATATGTTGTATTAGGTGAAAAATTAATTATATTTGTATTCAAAATTGAAATAATTGAATGAACAGTCTGCTTGTAGGCCTAGGCCCATTCACTAGCTGCATTGATATTATGCTTTTTCCAATATCTGAAGTAATGAATAATGGGAAGATACTGTTTATTATTTTTATTCACTCTATTTGATCAAAATATGTTGTATTAGGTGAAAAATTAATTATATTTGTATTCAAAATTGAAATAATTGAATGAACAGTCTGCTTGTAGGCCTAGGCCCATTCACTAGCTGCATTGATATTATGCTCTTTCCAATATCTGAAGCAATGAATAATGGGAAGATACTGTTTATTATTTTTATCCACTCTATTTGATCAAAATATGTTGTATTAGGTGAAAAATTAATTATATTTATATTCAAAATTGAAATAATTGAATGAACAGTTAGCTTGTAGGCCTAGGCCCATTCACTAGCTGCATTGATATTATGCTTTTTCCAATATCTGAAGCAATGAATAATGGGAAGAGAGTGTTTATCATTTTTATCCACTCTATTTGATCAAAATATGTTGTATTAGGTGAAAAATTAATTATATTTGTATTCAAAATTGAAATAATTGAATGAACAGTTTGCTTGTAGGCCTAGGCCCATTCACTAGCTGCATTGATATTATGCTTTTTCCAATATCTGAAGCAATGAATAATGGGAATAGAGTGTTTATTATTTTTATCCACTCTATTTGATCAAAATATGTTGTATTAGGTGAAAAATTTATTATATTTGTATTCAAAATTGAAATAATTGAATGAACAGTCTGCTTGTAGGCCTAGGCCCATTCACTAGCTGCATTGATATTATGCTTTTTCCAATATCTGAACCAATGAATAATGGGAAGATACTGTTTATTATTTTTATCCACTCTATTTGATCAAAATATGTTGTATTAGGTGAAAAATTAATTATATTTGTATTCAAAATTGAAATAATTGAATGAACAGTCTGCTTGTAGGCCTAGGCCCATTCACTAGCTGCATTGATATTATGCTTTTTCCAATATCTGAAGCAATGAATAATGGGAAGATACTGTTTATTATTTTTATTCACTCTATTTGATCAAAATATGTTGTTTTAGGTGAAAAATTAATTATATTTGTATTCAAAATTGAAATAATTTAATGAACAGTCTGCTTGTAGGCCTAGGCCCATTCACTAGCTGCATTGATATTATGCTTTTTCCAATATCTGAAGCAATGAATAATGGGAAGAGAGTGTTTATTATTTTTATCCACTCTATTTGATCAAAATATGTTGTATTAGGTGAAAAATTAATTATATTTGTATTCAAAATTGAAATAATTGAATGAACAGTCTGCTTGTAGGCCTAGGCCCATTCACTAGCTGCATTGATATTATGCTTTTTCCAATATCTGAAGCAATGAATAATGGGAAGAGAGTGTTTATTATTTTAATCCACTCTATTTGATCAAAATATGTTGTATTAGGTGAAAAATTTATTATATTTGTATTCAAAATTGAAATAATTGGATGAACAGTCTGCTTGTAGGCCTAGGCCCATTCACCAGCTGCATTGATATTATGCTTTTTCCAATATCTGAAGCAATGAATAATGGGAAGATACTGTTTATTATTTTTATTCACTCTATTTGATCAAAATATGTTGTATTAGGTGAAAAATTGATTATATTTGTATTCAAAATTGAAATAATTGAATGAACAGTCTGCTTGTAGGCCTAGGCCCATTCACTAGCTGCATTGATATTATGCTTTTTCCAATATCTGAAGCAATGAATAATGGGAAGAGAGTGTTTATTATTTTTATCCACTCTATTTGATCGAAATATGTTGTATTAGGTGAAAAATTAATTATATTTGTATTCAAAATTGAAATAATTTAATGAACAGTCTGCTTGTAGGCCTAGGCCCATTCACTAGCTGCATTGATATTATGCTTTTTCCAATATCTGAAGCAATGAATAATGGGAAGAGAGTGTTTATTATTTTTATCCACTCTATTTGATCAAAATATATTGAATTAGGTGAAAAATTAATTATATTTGTATTCAAAATTGAAATAATTGAATGAACAGTCTGCTTGTAGGCCTAGGCCCATTCACTAGCTGCATTGATATTATGCTTTTTCCAATATCTGAAGCAATGAATAATGGGAAGATACTGTTTATTATTTTTATTCACTCTATTTGATCAAAATATGTTGTATTAGGTGAAAAATTAATTATATTTGTATTCAAAATTGAAATAATTGAATGAACAGTCTGCTTGTAGGCCTAGGCCTATTCACTAGCTGCATTGATATTATGCTTTCTCCAATATCTGAAGCAATGAATAATGGGAAGAGAGTGTTTATTTTTTTTATCCACTCTATTTGATCAAAATATGTTGTATTAGGTGAAAAATTAATTATATTTGTATTCCAAATTGAATTAATTGAATGAACAGTCTGCTTGTAGGCCTAGGCCCATTCACTAGCTGCATTGATATTATGCTTTTTCCAATATCTGAAGCAATGAATAATGGGAAGAGAGTGTTCATTATTTTTATCCACTCTATTTGATCAAAATATGTTGTATTAGGTGAAAAATTGATTATATTTGTATTCAAAATTGGAATAATTGAATGAACAGTCTGCTTGTAGGCCTAGGCCCATTCACTAGCTGCATTGATATTATGCTTTTTCCAATATCTGAAGCAATGAATAATGGGAAGAGAGTGTTTATTATTTTTATCCACTCTATTTGATCAAAGTATGTTGTATTAGGTGAAAAATTAATTATATTTGTATTCAAAATTGAAATAATTGAATGAACAGTCTGCTTGTAGGCCTAGGCCCATTCACTAGCTGCATTGATATTATGCTTTTTCCAATATCTGAAGCAATGAATAATGGGAAGATACTGTTTATTATTTTTATTCACTCTATTTGATCAAAATATGTTGTATTAGGTGAAAAATTAATTTTATTTGTATTCAAAATTGAAATAATTGAATGAACAGTCTGCTTGTAGGCCTAGGCCCATTCACTAGCTGCATTGATATTATGCTTTTTCCAATATCTGAAGCAATGAATAATGGGAAGATACTGTTTATTATTTTTATTCACTCTATTTGATCAAAATATGTTGTATTAGGTGAAAAATTAATTATATTTGTATTCAAAATTGAAATAATTGAATGAACAGTCTGCTTGTAGGCCTAGGCCTATTCACTAGCTGCATTGATATTATGCTTTCTCCAATATCTGAAGCAATGAATAATGGGAAGAGAGTGTTTATTTTTTTTATCCACTCTATTTGATCAAAATATGTTGTATTAGGTGAAAAATTAATTATATTTGTATTCAAAATTGAATTAATTGAATGAACAGTCTGCTTGTAGGCCTAGGCCCATTCACTAGCTGCATTGATATTATGCTTTTTCCAATATCTGAAGCAATGAATAATGGGAAGATACTGTTTATTATTTTTATTCACTCTATTTGATCAAAATATGTTGTTTTAGGTGAAAAATTAATTATATTTGTATTCAAAATTGAAATAATTTAATGAACAGTCTGCTTGTAGGCCTAGGCCCATTCACTAGCTGCATTGATATTATGCTTTTTCCAATATCTGAAGCAATGAATAATGGGAAGAGAGTGTTTATTATTTTTATCCACTCTATTTGATCAAAATATGTTGTATTAGGTGAAAAATTAATTATATTTGTATTCAAAATTGAAATAATTGAATGAACAGTCTGCTTGTAGGCCTAGGCCCATTCACTAGCTGCATTGATATTATGCTTTTTCCAATATCTGAAGCAATGAATAATGGGAAGATACTGTTTATTATTTTTATCCACTCTATTTGATCAAAATATGTTGTATTAGGTGAAAAATTTATTATATTTGTATTCAAAATTGAAATAATTGGATGAACAGTCAGCTTGTAGGCCTAGGCCCATTCACCAGCTGCATTGATATTATGCTTTTTCCAATATCTGAAGCAATGAATAATGGGAAGATACTGTTTATTATTTTTATTCACTCTATTTGATCAAAATATGTTGTATTAGGTGAAAAATTAATTATATTTGTATTCAAAATTGAAATAATTGAATGAACAGTCTGCTTGTAGGCCTAGGCCCATCCACTAGCTGCATTGATATTATGCTTTTTCCAATATCTGAAGCAATGAATAATGGGAAGAGAGTGTTTATTATTTTTATCCACTCTATTTGATCAAAATATATTGAATTAGGTGAAAAATTAATTATATTTGTATTCAAAATTGAAATAATTGAATGAACAGTCTGCTTGTAGGCCTAGGCCCATTCACTAGCTGCATTGATATTATGCTTTTTCCAATATCTGAAGCAATGAATAATGGGAAGAGAGTGTTTATTTGTTTTATCCACTCTATTTGATCAAAATATGTTGTATTAGGTGAAAAATTAATTATATTTGTATTCAAAATTGAAATAATTGAATGAACAGTTTGCTTGTAGGCCTAGTCCCATTCACTAGCTGCATTGATATTATGCTTTTTCCAATATCTGAAGCAATGAATAATGGGAAGAGAGTGTTTATTATTTTTATCCACTCTATTTGATCAAAATATGTTGTATTAGGTGAAATATTAATTATATTTGTATTCAAAATTGAAATAATTGAATGAACAGTTTGCTTGTAGGCCTAGGCCCATTCACTAGCTGCATTGATATTATGCTTTTTCCAATATCTGAAGCAATGAATAATGGGAAGAGAGTGTTCATTATTTTTATCCACTCTATTTGATCAAAATATGTTGTATTAGGTGAAAAATTAATTATATTTGTATTCAAAATTGGAATAATTGAATGAACAGTCTGCTTGTAGGCCTAGGCCCATTCACTAGCTGCATTGATATTATGCTTTTTCCAATATCTGAAGCAATGAATAATGGGAAGAGAGTGTTTATTATTTTTATCCACTCTATTTGATCAAAATATGTTGTATTAGGTGAAAAATTAATTATATTTGTATTCAAAATTGAAATAATTGAATGAACAGTCTGCTTGTAGGCCTAGGCCCATTCACTAGCTGCATTGATATTATGCTTTTTCCAATATCTGAAGCAATGAATAATGGGAAGATACTGTTTATTATTTTTATTCACTCTATTTGATCAAAATATGTTGTATTAGGTGAAAAATTAATTTTATTTGTATTCAAAATTGAAATAATTGAATGAACAGTCTGCTTGTAGGCCTAGGCCCATTCACTGGCTGCATTGATATTATGCTTTTTCCAATATCTGAAGCAATGAATAATGGGAAGATACTGTTTATTATTTTTATTCACTCTATTTGATCAAAATATGTTGTATTAGGTGAAAAATTAATTATATTTGTATTCAAAATTGAAATAATTGAATGAACAGTCTGCTTGTAGGCCTAGGCCTATTCACTAGCTGCATTGATATTATGCTTTCTCCAATATCTGAAGCAATGAATAATGGGAAGAGAGTGTTTATTTTTTTTATCCATTCTATTTGATCAAAATATGTTGTATTAGGTGAAAAATTAATTATATTTGTATTCAAAATTGAATTAATTGAATGAACAGTCTGCTTGTAGGCCTAGGCCCATTCACTAGCTGCATTGATATTATGCTTTTTCCAATATCTGAAGCAATGAATAATGGGAAGATACTGTTTATTATTTTTATTCACTCTATTTGATCAAAATATGTTGTATTAGGTGAAAAATTAATTATATTTGTATTCAAAATTGAAATAATTGAATGAACAGTCTGCTTGTAGGCTTAAGCCCATTCACTAGCTGCATTGATATTATGCTTTTTCCAATATCTGAAGCAATGAATAATGGGAAGAGAGTGTTTATTATTTTTATCCACTCTATTTGATCAAAATATGTTGTATTAGGTGAAAAATTAATTATATTTGTAATCAAAATTGAAATAATTGAATGAACAGTCTGCTTGTAGGCCTAGGCCCATTCACTAGCTGCATTGATATTATGCTTTTTCCAATATCTGAAGCAATGAATAATGGGAAGAGAGTGTTTATTATTTTTATCCACTCTATTTGATCAAAATATGTTGTATTAGGTGAAAAATTAATTATATTTGTATTAAAAATTGAAATAATTGAATGAACAGTCTGCTTGTAGGCCTAGGCCCATTCACTAGCTGCATTGATATTATGCTTTTTCCAATATCTGAAGCAATGAATAATGGGAAGAGAGTGTTTATTATTTTTATCCACTCTATTTGATCAAAATATGTTGTATTAGGTGAAAAATTAATTATATTTGTATTCAAAATTGAAATAATTGAATGAACAGTCTGCTTGTAGGCCTAGGCCCATTCACTAGCTGCATTGATATTATGCTTTTTCCAATATCTGAAGCAATGAATAATGGGAAGATACTGTTTATTATTTTTATTCACTCTATTTGATCAAAATATGTTGTATTAGGTGAAAAATTAATTATATTTGTATTCAAAATTGAAATAATTGAATGAACAGTCTGCTTGTAGGCCTAGGCCCATTCACTAGCTGCATTGATATTATGCTTTTTCCAATATCTGAAGCAATGAATAATGGGAAGATACTGTTTATTATTTTTATTCACTCTATTTGATCAAAATATGTTGTATTAGGTGAAAAATTAAGTATATTTGTATTCAAAATTGAAATAATTGAATGAACAGTCTGCTTGTAGTTCTAGGCCCATTCACTAGCTGCATTGATATTATGCTTTTTCCAATATCTGAAGCAATGAATAATGGGAAGATACTGTTTATTATTTTTATTCACTTCATTTGATCAAAATATGTTGTATTAGGTGAAAAATTAATTATATTTGTATTCAAAATTGAAATAATTGAATGAACAGTCTGCTTGTAGGCCTAGGCCCATTCACTAGCTGCATTGATATTATGCTTTTTCCAATATCTGAAGCAATGAATAATGGGAAGATACTGTTTATTATTTTTATTCACTCTATTTGATCAAAATATGTTGTATTAGGTGAAAAATTAATTATATTTGTATTCAAAATTGAAATAATTGAATGAACAGTCTGCTTGTAGGCCTAGGCCCATTCACTAGCTGCATTGATATTATGCTTTTTCCAATATCTGAAGCAATGAATAAAGGGAAGAGAGTGTTTATTATTTTTATCCACTCTATTTGATCAAATTATGTTGTATTAGGTGAAAAATTAATTATATTTGTATTCAAAATTGAAATAATTGAATAAACAGTCTGCTTGTAGGCCTAGGCCCATTCACTAGCTGCATTGATATTATGCTTTTTCCAATATCTGAAGCAATGAATAATGGGAAGATACTGTTTACTATTTTTATTCACTCTATTTGATCAAAATATGTTGTATTAGGTGAAAAATTAATTATATTTGTATTCAAAATTGAAATAATTGAATGAACAGTCTGCTTGTAGGCCTAGGCCCATTCACTAGCTGCATTGATATTATGCTTTTTCCAATATCTGAAGCAATGAATAATGGGAAGATACTGTTTATTATTTTTATTCACTCAATTGATCAAAATATGTTGTATCAGTTGAAAAATTAATTATATTTGTATTCAAAATTGAAATAATTGAATGAACAGTCTGCTTGTAGGCCTAGGCCCATTCACTAGCTGCATTGATATTATGCTTTTTCCAATATCTGAAGCAATGAATAATGGGAAGAGAGTGTTTATTATTTATATCCACTCTATTTGATCAAAATATGTTGTATTAGGTGAAAAATTAATTATATTTGTATTCAAAATTGAAATAATTGAATGAACAGTCTGCTTTTAGGCCTAGGCCCATTCACTAGCTGCATTGATATTATGCTTTTTCCAATATCTGAAGCAATGAATAATGGGAAGAGAGTGTTTATTATTTTTATCCACTCTATTTGATCAAAATATGTTGTATTAGGTGAAAAATTAATTATATTTGTATTCAAAATTGAAATAATTGAATGAACAGTCTGCTTGTAGGCCTAGGCCCATTCACTAGCTACATTGATATTATGCTATTTCCAATATCTGAAGCAATGAATAATGGGAAGAGAGTGTTTATTATTTTTATTCACTCTATTTGATCAAAATATGTTGTATTAGGTGAAAAATTAATTATATTTGTATTCAAAATTGAAATAATTGAATGAACAGTCTGCTTGTAGGCCTAGGCCCATTCACTAGCTGCATTGATATTATGCTTTTTCCAATATCTGAAGCAATGAATAATGGGAAGAGAGTGTTTATTATTTTTATCCACTCTATTTGATCAAAATATGTTGTATTAGGTGAAAATATAATTATATTTGTATTTTAAAATTGAAATAATTGAATGAACAGTCTGCTTGTAGGCCTAGGCCCATTCACTAGCTGCATTGATATTATGCTTTTTCCAATATCTGAAGCAATGAATAATGGGAAGAGAGTGTTTATTATTTTTATCCACTCTATTTGATCAAAATATGTTTGTTTAGGTGAAAAATTAATTATATTTGTATTCAAAATTGAAATAATTGAATGAACAGTCTGCTTGTAGGCCTAGGCCCATTCACTAGCTGCATTGATATTATGCTTTTTCCAATATCTGAAGCAATGAATAATGGGAAGAGAGTGTTTATTATTTTTATCCACTCTAATAGATCAAAATATGTTGTATTAGGTGAAATATTAATTATATTTGTATTCAAAATTGAAATAATTGAATGAACAGTTTGCTTGTAGGCCTAGGCCCATTCACTAGCTGCATTGATATTATGCTTTTTCCAATATCTGAAGCAATGAATAATGGGAAGAGAGTGTTCATTATTTTTATCCACTCTATTTGATCAAAATATGTTGTATTAGGTGAAAAATTAATTATATTTGTATTCAAAATTGGAATAATTGAATGAACAGTCTGCTTGTAGGCCTAGGCCCATTCACTAGCTGCATTGATATTATGCTTTTTCCAATATCTGAAGCAATGAATAATGGGAAGAGAGTGTTTATTATTTTTATCCACTCTATTTGATCAAAATATGTTGTATTAGGTGAAAAATTAATTATATTTGTATTCAAAATTGAAATAATTGAATGAACAGTCTGCTTGTAGGCCTAGGCCCATTCACTAGCTGCATTGATATTATGCTTTTTCCAATATCTGAAGCAATGAATAATGGGAAGATACTGTTTATTATTTTTATTCACTCTATTTGATCAAAATATGTTGTATTAGGTGAAAAATTAATTTTATTTGTATTCAAAATTGAAATAATTGAATGAACAGTCTGCTTGTAGGCCTAGGCCCATTCACTGGCTGCATTGATATTATGCTTTTTCCAATATCTGAAGCAATGAATAATGGGAAGATACTGTTTATTATTTTTATTCACTCTATTTGATCAAAATATGTTGTATTAGGTGAAAAATTAATTATATTTGTATTCAAAATTGAAATAATTGAATGAACAGTCTGCTTGTAGGCCTAGGCCTATTCACTAGCTGCATTGATATTATGCTTTCTCCAATATCTGAAGCAATGAATAATGGGAAGAGAGTGTTTATTTTTTTTATCCATTCTATTTGATCAAAATATGTTGTATTAGGTGAAAAATTAATTATATTTGTATTCAAAATTGAATTAATTGAATGAACAGTCTGCTTGTAGGCCTAGGCCCATTCACTAGCTGCATTGATATTATGCTTTTTCCAATATCTGAAGCAATGAATAATGGGAAGATACTGTTTATTATTTTTATTCACTCTATTTGATCAAAATATGTTGTATTAGGTGAAAAATTAATTATATTTGTATTCAAAATTGAAATAATTGAATGAACAGTCTGCTTGTAGGCTTAAGCCCATTCACTAGCTGCATTGATATTATGCTTTTTCCAATATCTGAAGCAATGAATAATGGGAAGAGAGTGTTTATTATTTTTATCCACTCTATTTGATCAAAATATGTTGTATTAGGTGAAAAATTAATTATATTTGTAATCAAAATTGAAATAATTGAATGAACAGTCTGCTTGTAGGCCTAGGCCCATTCACTAGCTGCATTGATATTATGCTTTTTCCAATATCTGAAGCAATGAATAATGGGAAGAGAGTGTTTATTATTTTTATCCACTCTATTTGATCAAAATATGTTGTATTAGGTGAAAAATTAATTATATTTGTATTAAAAATTGAAATAATTGAATGAACAGTCTGCTTGTAGGCCTAGGCCCATTCACTAGCTGCATTGATATTATGCTTTTTCCAATATCTGAAGCAATGAATAATGGGAAGAGAGTGTTTATTATTTTTATCCACTCTATTTGATCAAAATATGTTGTATTAGGTGAAAAATTAATTATATTTGTATTCAAAATTGAAATAATTGAATGAACAGTCTGCTTGTAGGCCTAGGCCCATTCACTAGCTGCATTGATATTATGCTTTTTCCAATATCTGAAGCAATGAATAATGGGAAGATACTGTTTATTATTTTTATTCACTCTATTTGATCAAAATATGTTGTATTAGGTGAAAAATTAATTATATTTGTATTCAAAATTGAAATAATTGAATGAACAGTCTGCTTGTAGGCCTAGGCCCATTCACTAGCTGCATTGATATTATGCTTTTTCCAATATCTGAAGCAATGAATAATGGGAAGATACTGTTTATTATTTTTATTCACTCTATTTGATCAAAATATGTTGTATTAGGTGAAAAATTAAGTATATTTGTATTCAAAATTGAAATAATTGAATGAACAGTCTGCTTGTAGTTCTAGGCCCATTCACTAGCTGCATTGATATTATGCTTTTTCCAATATCTGAAGCAATGAATAATGGGAAGATACTGTTTATTATTTTTATTCACTTCATTTGATCAAAATATGTTGTATTAGGTGAAAAATTAATTATATTTGTATTCAAAATTGAAATAATTGAATGAACAGTCTGCTTGTAGGCCTAGGCCCATTCACTAGCTGCATTGATATTATGCTTTTTCCAATATCTGAAGCAATGAATAATGGGAAGATACTGTTTATTATTTTTATTCACTCTATTTGATCAAAATATGTTGTATTAGGTGAAAAATTAATTATATTTGTATTCAAAATTGAAATAATTGAATGAACAGTCTGCTTGTAGGCCTAGGCCCATTCACTAGCTGCATTGATATTATGCTTTTTCCAATATCTGAAGCAATGAATAAAGGGAAGAGAGTGTTTATTATTTTTATCCACTCTATTTGATCAAATTATGTTGTATTAGGTGAAAAATTAATTATATTTGTATTCAAAATTGAAATAATTGAATGAACAGTCTGCTTGTAGGCCTAGGCCCATTCACTAGCTGCATTGATATTATGCTTTTTCCAATATCTGAAGCAATGAATAATGGGAAGATACTGTTTACTATTTTTATTCACTCTATTTGATCAAAATATGTTGTATTAGGTGAAAAATTAATTATATTTGTATTCAAAATTGAAATAATTGAATGAACAGTCTGCTTGTAGGCCTAGGCCCATTCACTAGCTGCATTGATATTATGCTTTTTCCAATATCTGAAGCAATGAATAATGGGAAGATACTGTTTATTATTTTTATTCACTCAATTGATCAAAATATGTTGTATCAGTTGAAAAATTAATTATATTTGTATTCAAAATTGAAATAATTGAATGAACAGTCTTCTTGTAGGCCTAGGCCCATTCACTAGCTGCATTGATATTATGCTTTTTCCAATATCTGAAGCAATGAATAATGGGAAGAGAGTGTTTATTATTTATATCCACTCTATTTGATCAAAATATGTTGTATTAGGTGAAAAATTAATTATATTTGCATTCAAAATTGAAATAATTGAATGAACAGTCTGCTTGTAGGCCTAGGCCCATTCACTAGCTGCATTGATATTATGCTTTTTCCAATATCTGAAGCAATGAATAATGGGAAGAGAGTGTTTATTATTTTTATCCACTCTATTTGATCAAAATATGTTGTATTAGGTGAAAAATTAATTATATTTGTATTCAAAATTGAAATAATTGAATGAACAGTCTGCTTTTAGGCCTAGGCCCATTCACTAGCTGCATTGATATTATGCTTTTTCCAATATCTGAAGCAATGAATAATGGGAAGAGAGTGTTTATTATTTTTATCCACTCTATTTGATCAAAATATGTTGTATTAGGTGAAAAATTAATTATATTTGTATTCAAAATTGAAATAATTGAATGAACAGTCTGCTTGTAGGCCTAGGCCCATTCACTAGCTACATTGATATTATGCTATTTCCAATATCTGAAGCAATGAATAATGGGAAGAGAGTGTTTATTATTTTTATCCACTCTATTTGATCAAAATATGTTGTATTAGGTGAAAAATTAATTATATTTGTATTCAAAATTGAAATAATTGAATGAACAGTCTGCTTGTAGGCCTAGGCCCATTCACTAGCTGCATTGATATTATGCTTTTTCCAATATCTGAAGCAATGAATAATGGGAAGAGAGTGTTTATTATTTTTATCCACTCTATTTGATCAAAATATGTTGTATTAGGTGAAAATATAATTATATTTGTATTTTAAAATTGAAATAATTGAATGAACAGTCTGCTTGTAGGCCTAGGCCCATTCACTAGCTGCATTGATATTATGCTTTTTCCAATATCTGAAGCAATGAATAATGGGAAGAGAGTGTTTATTATTTTTATCCACTCTATTTGATCAAAATATGTTTGTTTAGGTGAAAAATTAATTATATTTGTATTCAAAATTGAAATAATTGAATGAACAGTCTGCTTGTAGGCCTGTGCCCATTCACTAGCTGCATTGATATTATGCTTTTTCAATATCTGGAGCAATGAATAATGGGAAGAGAGTGTTTATTATTTTTATCCACTCTATTTGATCAAAATATGTTGTATTAGGTGAAAATATAATTATATTTGTATTCAAAATTGAAATAATTGAATGAACAGTCTGCTTGTAGGCCTGTGCCCATTCACTAGCTGCATTGATATTATGCTTTTTCCAATATCTGAAGCAATGAATAATGGGAAGAGAGTGTTTATTATTTTTATCCACTCTATTTGATCAAAATATGTTGTATTAGGTGGAAAATTAATTATATTTGTATTCAAAATTGAAATAATTGAATGAACAGTCTGCTTGTAGGCCTAGGCTCATTCACTAGCTGCATTGATATCATGCTTTTTCCAATATCTGAAGCAATGAATAATGAGAAGATACTGTTTATTATTTTTATTCACTCTATTTGATCAAAATATGTTGTATTAGGTGAAAAATTAATTATATTTGTATTCAAAATTGAAATAATTGAATGAACAGTCTGCTTGTAGGCCTATACCCATTCACTAGCTGCATTGATATTATGCTTTTTCCAATATCTGAAGCAATGAATAATGGGAAGATACTGTTTATTATTTTTATTCACTCTATTTGATCAAAATATGTTGTATTAGGTGAAAAATTAATTATATTTGTATTCAAAATTGAAATAATTGAATGAACAGTCTGCTTGTAGGCCTAGGCCCATTCACTAGCTGCATTGATATTATGCTTTTTGCAATATCTGAAGCAATGAATAATGGGAAGATACTGTTTATTATTTTTATTCACTCTATTTGATCAAAATATGTTGTATTAGGTGAAAAATTTATTATATTTGTATTCAAAATTGAAATAATTGAATGAACAGTCTGCTTGTAGGCCTAGGCCCATTCACTAGCTGCATTGATATTATGCTTTTTCCAATATCTGAAGCAATGAATAATGGGAAGAGAGTGTTTATTATTTTTATCCACTCTATTTGATCAAAATATGTTGTATTAGGTGAAAAATTAATTATATTTGTATTCAAAATTGAAATAATTGAATGAACAGTCTGCTTGTAGGCCTAGGCCCATTCACTAGCTGCATTGATATTATGCTTTTTCCAATATCTGAAGCAATGAATAATGGGAAGAGAGTGTTTATTATTTTTATCCACTCTATTTGATCAAAATATGTTGTATTAGGAGAAAAATTAATTATATTTGTATTCAAAATTGAAATAATTTAATGAACAGTCTGCTTGTAGGCCTAGGCCCATCCACTAGCTGCATTGATATTATGCTTTTTCCAATATCTGAAGCAATGAATAATGGGAAGAGAGTGTTTATTATTTTTATCCACTCTATTTGATCAAAATATGTTGTATTAGGTGAAAAATTATTTATATTTGTATTCAAAATTGAAATAATTGAATGAACAGTCTGCTTGTAGGCCTAGACCCATTCACTAGCTGCATTGATATTATGCTTTTTCCAATATCTGAAGCAATGAATAATGGGAAGATACTGTTTATTATTTTTATTCACTCTATTTGATCAAAATATGTTGTATTAGGTGAAAAATTAATTATATTTGTATTCTAAATTGAAATAATTGAATGAACAGTCTGCTTGTAGGCCTAGGCCCATTCACTAGCTGCATTGATATTATGCTTTTTCCAATATCTGAAGCAATGAATAATGGGAAGATACTGTTTATTATTTTTATTCACTCTATTTGATCAAAATATGTTGTATTAGGTGAAAAATTAATTATATTTGTATTCAAAATTGAAATAATTGAATGAACAGTCTGCTTGTAGGCCTAGGCCCATTCACTAGCTGTATTGATATTATGCTTTTTCCAATATCTGAAGCAATGAATAATGGGAAGAGAGTGTTTATTATTTTTATCCACTCTATTTGATCAAAATATGTTGTATTAGGTGAAAAATTAATTATATTTGTATTCAAAATTGAAATAATTGAATGAACAGTCTGCTTGTAGGCCTAGGCCCATTCACTAGCTGCATTGATATTATGCTTTTTCCAATATCTGAAGCAATAAATAATGGGAAGATACTGTTTATTATTTTTATCCACTCTATTTGATCAAAATATGTTGTATTAGGTGAAAAATTAATTATATTTGTATTCAAAATTGAAATAATTGAATGAACAGTCTGCTTGTAGGCCTAGGCCCATTCACTAGCTGCATTGATATTATGCTTTTTCCAATATCTGAAGCAATGAATAATGGGAAGAGAGTGTTTATTATTTTTATCCACTCTATTTGATCAAAATATGTTGTATTAGGTGAAAAATTAATTATATTTGTATTCAAAATTGAAATAATTGAATGAACAGTCTGCTTTTAGGCCTAGGCCCATTCACTAGCTGCATTGATATTATGCTTTTTCCAATATCTGAAGCAATGAATAATGGGAAGAGAGTGTTTATTATTTTTATCCACTCTATTTGATCAAAATAGTGTGTATTAGGTGAAAAATTAATTATATTTGTATTCAAAATTGAAATAATTTAATGAACAGTCTGCTTGTAGGCCTAGGCCCATTCACTAGCTGCATTGATATTATGCTTTTTCCAATATCTGAAGCAATGAATAATGGGAAGAGAGTGTTTATTATTTTTATCCACTCTATTTGATCAAAATATGTTGTATTAGGTGAAAAATTAATTATATTTGTATTCAAAATTGAAATAATTGAATGAACAGTCTGCTTGTAGGCCTAGGCCCATTCACTAGCTGCATTGATATTATGCTTTTTCCAATATCTGAAGCAATGAATAATGGGAAGAGAGTGTTTATTATTTTTATCCACTCTATTTTATCAAAATATATTGTATTAGGTGAAAAATTAATTATATTTGTATTCAAAATTGAAATAATTGAATGAACAGTTTACTTGTAGGCCTAGGCCCATTCACTAGCTGAATTGATATTATGCTTTTTCCAATATCTGAAGCAATGAATTATGGGAAGAGAGTGTTTATTATTTTTATCCACTCTATTTGATCAAAATATGTTGTATTAGGTGGAAAATTAATTATATTTGTATTCAAAATTGAAATAATTGAATGAACAGTCTGCTTGTAGGCCTAGGCCCATTCACTAGCTGCATTGATATTATGCTTTTTCCAATATCTGAAGCAATGAAAAATGGGAAGAGAGTGTTTATTATTTTTATCCACTCTATTTGATCAAAATATGTTGTATTAGGTGAAAAATTAATTATATTTGTATTCAAAATTGAAATAATTGAATGAACAGTCTGCTTGTAGGCCTAGGCCCATTCACTAGCTGCATTGATATTATGCTTTTTCCAATATCTGAAGCAATGAATAATGGGAAGAGAGTGTTTATTATTTTTATCCACTCTATTTGATCTAAATATGTTGTGTTAGGTGAAAAATTAATTATATTTGTATTCAAAATTGAAATAATTGAATGAACAGTTTGCTTGTAGGCCTAGGCCCATTCACTAGCTGCATTGATATTATGCTTTTTCCAATATCTGAAGCAATGAATAATGGGAAGATACTGTTTATTATTTTTATTCACTCTATTTGATCAAAATATGTTGTATTAGGTGAAAAATTTATTATATTTGTATTCAAAATTGAAATAATTGAATGAACAGTCTGCTTGTAGGCCTAGGCCCATTCACTAGCTGCATTGATATTATGCTTTTTCCAATATCTGAAGCAATGAATAAAGGGAAGAGAGTGTTTATTATTTTTATCCACTCTATTTGATCAAATTATGTTGTATTAGGTGAAAAATTAATTATATTTGTATTCAAAATTGAAATAATTGAATGAACAGTCTGCTTGTAGGCCTAGGCCCATTCACTAGCTGCATTGATATTATGCTTTTTCCAATATCTGAAGCAATGAATAATGGGAAGAGAGTGTTTATTATTTTTATCCACTCTATTTGATCAAAATATGTTGTATTAGGTGAAAAATTAATTATATTTGTATTCAAAATTGAAATAATTGAATGAACAGTCTGCTTGTAGGCCTAGGCCCATTCACTAGCTGCATTGATATTATGCTTTTTCCAATATCTGAAGCAATGAATAATGGGAAGAGAGTGTTTATTATTTTTATCCACTCTAATAGATCAAAATATGTTGTATTAGGTGAAATATTAATTATATTTGTATTCAAAATTGAAATAATTGAATGAACAGTTTGCTTGTAGGCCTAGGCCCATTCACTAGCTGCATTGATATTATGCTTTTTCCAATATCTGAAGCAATGAATAATGGGAAGAGAGTGTTCATTATTTTTATCCACTCTATTTGATCAAAATATGTTGTATTAGGTGAAAAATTAATTATATTTGTATTCAAAATTGGAATAATTGAATGAACAGTCTGCTTGTAGGCCTAGGCCCATTCACTAGCTGCATTGATATTATGCTTTTTCCAATATCTGAAGCAATGAATAATGGGAAGATACTGTTTATTATTTTTATTCACTCTATTTGATCAAAATATGTTGTATTAGGTGAAAAATTAATTATATTTGTATTCTAAATTGAAATAATTGAATGAACAGTCTGCTTGTAGGCCTAGGCCCATTCACTAGCTGCATTGATATTATGCTTTTTCCAATATCTGAAGCAATGAATAATGGGAAGATACTGTTTATTATTTTTATTCACTCTATTTGATCAAAATATGTTGTATTAGGTGAAAAATTAATTATATTTGTATTCAAAATTGAAATAATTGAATGAACAGTCTGCTTGTAGGCCTAGGCCCATTCACTAGCTGTATTGATATTATGCTTTTTCCAATATCTGAAGCAATGAATAATGGGAAGAGAGTGTTTATTATTTTTATCCACTCTATTTGATCAAAATATGTTGTATTAGGTGAAAAATTAATTATATTTGTATTCAAAATTGAAATAATTGAATGAACAGTCTGCTTGTAGGCCTAGGCCCATTCACTAGCTGCATTGATATTATGCTTTTTCCAATATCTGAAGCAATAAATAATGGGAAGATACTGTTTATTATTTTTATCCACTCTATTTGATCAAAATATGTTGTATTAGGTGAAAAATTAATTATATTTGTATTCAAAATTGAAATAATTGAATGAACAGTCTGCTTGTAGGCTTAGGCCCATTCACTAGCTGCATTGATATTATGCTTTTTCCAATATCTGAAGCAATGAATAATGGGAAGAGAGTGTTTATTATTTTTATCCACTCTATTTGATCAAAATATGTTGTATTAGGTGAAAAATTAATTATATTTGTATTCAAAATTGAAATAATTGAATGAACAGTCTGCTTTTAGGCCTAGGCCCATTCACTAGCTGCATTGATATTATGCTTTTTCCAATATCTGAAGCAATGAATAATGGGAAGAGAGTGTTTATTATTTTTATCCACTCTATTTGATCAAAATAGTGTGTATTAGGTGAAAAATTAATTATATTTGTATTCAAAATTGAAATAATTTAATGAACAGTCTGCTTGTAGGCCTAGGCCCATTCACTAGCTGCATTGATATTATGCTTTTTCCAATATCTGAAGCAATGAATAATGGGAAGAGAGTGTTTATTATTTTTATCCACTCTATTTGATCAAAATATGTTGTATTAGGTGAAAAATTAATTATATTTGTATTCAAAATTGAAATAATTGAATGAACAGTCTGCTTGTAGGCCTAGGCCCATTCACTAGCTGCATTGATATTATGCTTTTTCCAATATCTGAAGCAATGAATAATGGGAAGAGAGTGTTTATTATTTTTATCCACTCTATTTGATCAAAATATGTTGTATTAGGTGAAAAATTAATTATATTTGTATTCAAAATTGAAATAATTGAATGAACAGTCTGCTTGTAGGCCTAGGCCCATTCACTAGCTGCATTGATATTATGCTTTTTCCAATATCTGAAGCAATGAATAATGGGAAGATACTGTTTATTATTTTTATTCACTCTATTTGATCAAAATATGTTGTATTAGGTGAAAAATTAATTATATTTGTATTCAAAATTGAAATAATTGAATGAACAGTCTGCTTGTAGGCCTAGGCCCATTCACTAGCTGCATTGATATTATGCTTTTTCCAATATCTGAAGCAATGAATAATGGGAAGATACTGTTTATTATTTTTATTCACTCTATTTGATCAAAATATGTTGTATTAGGTGAAAAATTAAGTATATTTGTATTCAAAATTGAAATAATTGAATGAACAGTCTGCTTGTAGTTCTAGGCCCATTCACTAGCTGCATTGATATTATGCTTTTTCCAATATCTGAAGCAATGAATAATGGGAAGATACTGTTTATTATTTTTATTCACTTCATTTGATCAAAATATGTTGTATTAGGTGAAAAATTAATTATATTTGTATTCAAAATTGAAATAATTGAATGAACAGTCTGCTTGTAGGCCTAGGCCCATTCACTAGCTGCATTGATATTATGCTTTTTCCAATATCTGAAGCAATGAATAATGGGAAGATACTGTTTATTATTTTTATTCACTCTATTTGATCAAAATATGTTGTATTAGGTGAAAAATTAATTATATTTGTATTCAAAATTGAAATAATTGAATGAACAGTCTGCTTGTAGGCCTAGGCCCATTCACTAGCTGCATTGATATTATGCTTTTTCCAATATCTGAAGCAATGAATAAAGGGAAGAGAGTGTTTATTATTTTTATCCACTCTATTTGATCAAATTATGTTGTATTAGGTGAAAAATTAATTATATTTGTATTCAAAATTGAAATAATTGAATGAACAGTCTGCTTGTAGGCCTAGGCCCATTCACTAGCTGCATTGATATTATGCTTTTTCCAATATCTGAAGCAATGAATAATGAGAAGATACTGTTTACTATTTTTATTCACTCTATTTGATCAAAATATGTTGTATTAGGTGAAAAATTAATTATATTTGTATTCAAAATTGAAATAATTGAATGAACAGTCTGCTTGTAGGCCTAGGCCCATTCACTAGCTGCATTGATATTATGCTTTTTCCAATATCTGAAGCAATGAATAATGGGAAGATACTGTTTATTATTTTTATTCACTCAATTGATCAAAATATGTTGTATCAGTTGAAAAATTAATTATATTTGTATTCAAAATTGAAATAATTGAATGAACAGTCTGCTTGTAGGCCTAGGCCCATTCACTAGCTGCATTGATATTATGCTTTTTCCAATATCTGAAGCAATGAATAATGGGAAGAGAGTGTTTATTATTTATATCCACTCTATTTGATCAAAATATGTTGTATTAGGTGAAAAATTAATTATATTTGCATTCAAAATTGAAATAATTGAATGAACAGTCTGCTTGTAGGCCTAGGCCCATTCACTAGCTGCATTGATATTATGCTTTTTCCAATATCTGAAGCAATGAATAATGGGAAGAGAGTGTTTATTATTTTTATCCACTCTATTTGATCAAAATATGTTGTATTAGGTGAAAAATTAATTATATTTGTATTCAAAATTGAAATAATTGAATGAACAGTCTGCTTTTAGGCCTAGGCCCATTCACTAGCTGCATTGATATTATGCTTTTTCCAATATCTGAAGCAATGAATAATGGGAAGAGAGTGTTTATTATTTTTATCCACTCTATTTGATCAAAATATGTTGTATTAGGTGAAAAATTAATTATATTTGTATTCAAAATTGAAATAATTGAATGAACAGTCTGCTTGTAGGCCTAGGCCCATTCACTAGCTACATTGATATTATGCTATTTCCAATATCTGAAGCAATGAATAATGGGAAGAGAGTGTTTATTATTTTTATCCACTCTATTTGATCAAAATATGTTGTATTAGGTGAAAAATTAATTATATTTGTATTCAAAATTGAAATAATTGAATGAACAGTCTGCTTGTAGGCCTAGGCCCATTCACTAGCTGCATTGATATTATGCTTTTTCCAATATCTGAAGCAATGAATAATGGGAAGAGAGTGTTTATTATTTTTATCCACTCTATTTGATCAAAATATGTTGTATTAGGTGAAAATATAATTATATTTGTATTTTAAAATTGAAATAATTGAATGAACAGTCTGCTTGTAGGCCTAGGCCCATTCACTAGCTGCATTGA
The DNA here is from genome assembly GCA_948455865.1 of Conomelus anceps. NCBI lineage: Eukaryota > Metazoa > Arthropoda > Insecta > Hemiptera > Delphacidae > Conomelus > Conomelus anceps. Next base: position 93,546,552 of record OX418218.1, read on the forward strand.
TATTATGCTTTTTCCAATATCTGAAGCAATGAATAATGGGAAGAGAGTGTTTATTATTTTTATCCACTCTATTTGATCAAAATATGTTTGTTTAGGTGAAAAATTAATTATATTTGTATTCAAAATTGAAATAATTGAATGAACAGTCTGCTTGTAGGCCTGTGCCCATTCACTAGCTGCATTGATATTATGCTTTTTCAATATCTGGAGCAATGAATAATGGGAAGAGAGTGTTTATTATTTTTATCCACTCTATTTGATCAAAATATGTTGTATTAGGTGAAAATATAATTATATTTGTATTCAAAATTGAAATAATTGAATGAACAGTCTGCTTGTAGGCCTGTGCCCATTCACTAGCTGCATTGATATTATGCTTTTTCCAATATCTGAAGCAATGAATAATGGGAAGAGAGTGTTTATTATTTTTATCCACTCTATTTGATCAAAATATGTTGTATTAGGTGGAAAATTAATTATATTTGTATTCAAAATTGAAATAATTGAATGAACAGTCTGCTTGTAGGCCTAGGCTCATTCACTAGCTGCATTGATATCATGCTTTTTCCAATATCTGAAGCAATGAATAATGAGAAGATACTGTTTATTATTTTTATTCACTCTATTTGATCAAAATATGTTGTATTAGGTGAAAAATTAATTATATTTGTATTCAAAATTGAAATAATTGAATGAACAGTCTGCTTGTAGGCCTATACCCATTCACTAGCTGCATTGATATTATGCTTTTTCCAATATCTGAAGCAATGAATAATGGGAAGATACTGTTTATTATTTTTATTCACTCTATTTGATCAAAATATGTTGTATTAGGTGAAAAATTAATTATATTTGTATTCAAAATTGAAATAATTGAATGAACAGTCTGCTTGTAGGCCTAGGCCCATTCACTAGCTGCATTGATATTATGCTTTTTGCAATATCTGAAGCAATGAATAATGGGAAGATACTGTTTATTATTTTTATTCACTCTATTTGATCAAAATATGTTGTATTAGGTGAAAAATTTATTATATTTGTATTCAAAATTGAAATAATTGAATGAACAGTCTGCTTGTAGGCCTAGGCCCATTCACTAGCTGCATTGATATTATGCTTTTTCCAATATCTGAAGCAATGAATAATGGGAAGAGAGTGTTTATTATTTTTATCCACTCTATTTGATCAAAATATGTTGTATTAGGTGAAAAATTAATTATATTTGTATTCAAAATTGAAATAATTGAATGAACAGTCTGCTTGTAGGCCTAGGCCCATTCACTAGCTGCATTGATATTATGCTTTTTCCAATATCTGAAGCAATGAATAATGGGAAGAGAGTGTTTATTATTTTTATCCACTCTATTTGATCAAAATATGTTGTATTAGGAGAAAAATTAATTATATTTGTATTCAAAATTGAAATAATTTAATGAACAGTCTGCTTGTAGGCCTAGGCCCATCCACTAGCTGCATTGATATTATGCTTTTTCCAATATCTGAAGCAATGAATAATGGGAAGAGAGTGTTTATTATTTTTATCCACTCTATTTGATCAAAATATGTTGTATTAGGTGAAAAATTATTTATATTTGTATTCAAAATTGAAATAATTGAATGAACAGTCTGCTTGTAGGCCTAGACCCATTCACTAGCTGCATTGATATTATGCTTTTTCCAATATCTGAAGCAATGAATAATGGGAAGATACTGTTTATTATTTTTATTCACTCTATTTGATCAAAATATGTTGTATTAGGTGAAAAATTAATTATATTTGTATTCTAAATTGAAATAATTGAATGAACAGTCTGCTTGTAGGCCTAGGCCCATTCACTAGCTGCATTGATATTATGCTTTTTCCAATATCTGAAGCAATGAATAATGGGAAGATACTGTTTATTATTTTTATTCACTCTATTTGATCAAAATATGTTGTATTAGGTGAAAAATTAATTATATTTGTATTCAAAATTGAAATAATTGAATGAACAGTCTGCTTGTAGGCCTAGGCCCATTCACTAGCTGTATTGATATTATGCTTTTTCCAATATCTGAAGCAATGAATAATGGGAAGAGAGTGTTTATTATTTTTATCCACTCTATTTGATCAAAATATGTTGTATTAGGTGAAAAATTAATTATATTTGTATTCAAAATTGAAATAATTGAATGAACAGTCTGCTTGTAGGCCTAGGCCCATTCACTAGCTGCATTGATATTATGCTTTTTCCAATATCTGAAGCAATAAATAATGGGAAGATACTGTTTATTATTTTTATCCACTCTATTTGATCAAAATATGTTGTATTAGGTGAAAAATTAATTATATTTGTATTCAAAATTGAAATAATTGAATGAACAGTCTGCTTGTAGGCCTAGGCCCATTCACTAGCTGCATTGATATTATGCTTTTTCCAATATCTGAAGCAATGAATAATGGGAAGAGAGTGTTTATTATTTTTATCCACTCTATTTGATCAAAATATGTTGTATTAGGTGAAAAATTAATTATATTTGTATTCAAAATTGAAATAATTGAATGAACAGTCTGCTTTTAGGCCTAGGCCCATTCACTAGCTGCATTGATATTATGCTTTTTCCAATATCTGAAGCAATGAATAATGGGAAGAGAGTGTTTATTATTTTTATCCACTCTATTTGATCAAAATAGTGTGTATTAGGTGAAAAATTAATTATATTTGTATTCAAAATTGAAATAATTTAATGAACAGTCTGCTTGTAGGCCTAGGCCCATTCACTAGCTGCATTGATATTATGCTTTTTCCAATATCTGAAGCAATGAATAATGGGAAGAGAGTGTTTATTATTTTTATCCACTCTATTTGATCAAAATATGTTGTATTAGGTGAAAAATTAATTATATTTGTATTCAAAATTGAAATAATTGAATGAACAGTCTGCTTGTAGGCCTAGGCCCATTCACTAGCTGCATTGATATTATGCTTTTTCCAATATCTGAAGCAATGAATAATGGGAAGAGAGTGTTTATTATTTTTATCCACTCTATTTTATCAAAATATATTGTATTAGGTGAAAAATTAATTATATTTGTATTCAAAATTGAAATAATTGAATGAACAGTTTACTTGTAGGCCTAGGCCCATTCACTAGCTGAATTGATATTATGCTTTTTCCAATATCTGAAGCAATGAATTATGGGAAGAGAGTGTTTATTATTTTTATCCACTCTATTTGATCAAAATATGTTGTATTAGGTGGAAAATTAATTATATTTGTATTCAAAATTGAAATAATTGAATGAACAGTCTGCTTGTAGGCCTAGGCCCATTCACTAGCTGCATTGATATTATGCTTTTTCCAATATCTGAAGCAATGAAAAATGGGAAGAGAGTGTTTATTATTTTTATCCACTCTATTTGATCAAAATATGTTGTATTAGGTGAAAAATTAATTATATTTGTATTCAAAATTGAAATAATTGAATGAACAGTCTGCTTGTAGGCCTAGGCCCATTCACTAGCTGCATTGATATTATGCTTTTTCCAATATCTGAAGCAATGAATAATGGGAAGATACTGTTTATTATTTTTATTCACTCTATTTGATCAAAATATGTTGTATTAGGTGAAAAATTTATTATATTTGTATTCAAAATTGAAATAATTGAATGAACAGTCTGCTTGTAGGCCTAGGCCCATTCACTAGCTGCATTGATATTATGCTTTTTCCAATATCTGAAGCAATGAATAATGGGAAGAGAGTGTTTATTATTTTTATCCACTCTATTTGATCAAAATATGTTGTATTAGGTGAAAAATTAATTATATTTGTATTCAAAATTGAAATAATTGAATGAACAGTCTGCTTGTAGGCCTAGGCCCATTCACTAGCTGCATTGATATTATACTTTTTCCAATATCTGAAGCAATGAATAATGGGAAGATAATGTTTTTTATTTTTATTCACTCTATTTGATCAAAATATGTTGTATTAGGTGAAAAATTAATTATATTTGTATTCAAAATTGAAATAATTGAATGAACAGTCTGCTTGTAGGCCTAGGCCCATTCACTAGCTGCATTGATATTATGCTTTTTCCAATATCTGAAGCAATGAATAATGGGAAGAGAGTGTTTATTATTTTTATTCACTCTATTTGATCAAAATATGTTGTATTAGGTGAAAAATTAATTATATTTGTATTCAAAATTGAAATAATTGAATGAACAGTCTGCTTGTAGGCCTAGGCCCATTCACTAGCTGCATTGATATTATGCTTTTTCCAATATCTGAAGCAATTAATAATGGGAAGAGAGTGTTTATTATTTTTATCCACTCTATTTGATCAAAATATGTTGTATTAGGTGAAAAATTAATTATATTTGTATTCAAAATTGAAATAATTGAATGAACAGTTTGCTTGTAGGCCTAGGCCCATTCACTAGCTGCATTGATATTATGCTTTTTCCAATATCTGAAGCAATGAATAAAGGGAAGAGAGTGTTTATTATTTTTATCCACTCTATTTGATCAAATTATGTTGTATTAGGTGAAAAATTAATTATATTTGTATTCAAAATTGAAATAATTGAATGAACAGTTTGCTTGTAGGCCTAGGCCCATTCACTAGCTGCATTGATATTATGCTTTTTCCAATATCTGAAGCAATGAATAATGGGAAGAGAGTGTTTATTTTTTTTATCCACTCTATTTGATCAAAATATGTTGTATTAGGTGAAAAATTAATTATATTTGTATTCAAAATTGAAATAATTGAATGAACAGTCTGCTTGTAGGCCTAGGCCCATTCACTAGCTGCATTGATATTATGCTCTTTCCAATATCTGAAGCAATGAATAATGGGAAGATACTGTTTATTATTTTTATCCACTCTATTTGATTGAAATATGTTGTATTAGGTGAAAAATTAATTATATTTGTATTCAAAATTGAAATAATTGAATGAACAGTCTGCTTGTAGGCCTAGGCCCATTCACTAGCTGCATTGATATTATGCTTTTTCCAATATCTGGAGCAATGAATAATGGGAAGATACTGTTTATTATTTTTATTCACTCTATTTGATCAAAATATGTTGTATTAGGTGAAAAATTTATTATATTTGTATTCAAAATTGAAATAATTGAATGAACAGTCTGCTTGTAGGCCTAGGCCCATTCACTAGCTGCATTGATATTATGCTTTTTCCAATATCTGAAGCAATGAATAATGGGAAGAGAGTGTTTATTATTTTTATCCACTCTATTTGATCAAAATATGTTGTATTAGGTGAAAAATTAATTATATTTGTATTCAAAATTGAAATAATTGAATGAACAGTCTGCTTGTAGGCCTAGGCCCATTCACTAGCTGCATTGATATTATGCTTTTTCCAATATCTGAAGCAATGAATAATGGGAAGAGAGTGTTTATTATTTTTTTTCACTCTATTTGATCAAAATATGTTGTATTAGGTGAAAAATTAATTATATTTGTATTCAAAATTGAAATAATTGAATGAACAGTCTGCTTGTAGGCCTAGGCCCATTCACTAGCTGCATTGATATTATGCTTTTTCCAATATCTGAAGCAATGAATAATGGGAAGAGAGTGTTTATTATTTTTATTCACTCTATTTGATCAAAATATGTTGTATTAGGTGAAAAATTAATTATATTTGTATTCAAAATTGAAATAATTGAATGAACAGTCTGCTTGTAGGCCTAGGCCCATTCACTAGCTGCATTGATATTATGCTTTTTCCAATATCTGAAGCAATTAATAATGGGAAGAGAGTGTTTATTATTTTTATCCACTCTATTTGATCAAAATATGTTGTATTAGGTGAAAAATTAATTATATTTGTATTCAAAATTGAAATAATTGAATGAACAGTTTGCTTGTAGGCCTAGGCCCATTCACTAGCTGCATTGATATTATGCTTTTTCCAATATCTGAAGCAATGAATAAAGGGAAGAGAGTGTTTATTATTTTTATCCACTCTATTTGATCAAAATATGTTGTATTAGGTGAAAAATTAATTATATTTGTATTCAAAATTGAAATAATTGAATGAACAGTTTGCTTGTAGGCCTAGGCCCATTCACTAGCTGCATTGATATTATGCTTTTTCCAATATCTGAAGCAATGAATAATGGGAAGAGAGTGTTTATTATTTTTATTCACTCTATTTGATCAAAATATGTTGTATTAGGTGATAAATTAATTATATTTGTATTCAAAATTGAAATAATTGAATGAACAGTCTGCTTGTAGGCCTAGGCCCATTCACTAGCTGCATTGATATTATGCTTTTTCCAATATCTGATGCAATGAATAATGGGAAGAGAGTGTTTATTATTTTTATTCACTCTATTTGATCAAAATATGTTGTATTAGGTGAAAAATTAATTATATTTGTATTCAAAATTGAAATAATTGAATGAACAGTCTGCTTGTAGGCCTAGGCCCATTCACTAGCTGCATTGATATTATGCTTTTTCCAATATCTGAAGCAATTAATAATGGGAAGAGAGTGTTTATTATTTTTATCCACTCTATTTGATCAAAATATGTTGTATTAGGTGAAAAATTAATTATATTTGTATTCAAAATTGAAATAATTGAATGAACAGTTTGCTTGTAGGCCTAGGCCCATTCACTAGCTGCATTGATATTATGCTTTTTCCAATATCTGAAGCAATGAATAAAGGGAAGAGAGTGTTTATCATTTTTATCCACTCTATTTGATCAAATTATGTTGTATTAGGTGAAAAATTAATTATATTTGTATTCAAAATTGAAATAATTGAATGAACAGTTTGCTTGTAGGCCTAGGCTCATTCACTAGCTGCATTGATATTATGCTTTTCCCAATATCTGAAGCAATGAATAATGGGAAGAGAGTGTTTATTTTTTTTATCCACTCTATTTGATCAAAATATGTTGTATTAGGTGAAAAATTAATTATATTTGTATTCAAAATTGAAATAATTGAATGAACAGTCTGCTTGTAGGCCTAGGCCCATTCACTAGCTGCATTGATATTATGCTTTTTCCAATATCTGAAGCAATGAATAATGGGAAGATACTGTTTATTATTTTTATCCACTCTATTTGATTGAAATATGTTGTATTAGGTGAAAAATTAATTATATTTGTATTCAAAATTGAAATAATTGAATGAACAGTCTGCTTGTAGGCCTAGGCCCATTCACTAGCTGCATTGATATTATGCTTTTTCCAATATCTGAAGCAATGAATAATGGGAAGATACTGTTTATTATTTTTATTCACTCTATTTGATCAAAATATGTTGTATTAGGTGAAAAATTTATTATATTTGTATTCAAAATTGAAATAATTGAATGAACAGTCTGCTTGTAGGCCTAGGCCCATTCACTAGCTGCATTGATATTATGCTTTTTCCAATATCTGAAGCAATGAATAATGGGAAGAGAGTGTTTATTATTTTTATCCACTCTATTTGATCAAAATATGTTGTATTAGGTGAAAAATTAATTATATTTGTATTCAAAATTGAAATAATTGAATGAACAGTCTGCTTGTAGGCCTAGGCCCATTCACTAGCTGCATTGATATTATGCTTTTTCCAATATCTGAAGCAATGAATAATGGGAAGAGAGTGTTTATTATTTTTATTCACTCTATTTGATCAAAATATGTTGTATTAGGTGAAAAATTAATTATATTTGTATTCAAAATCGAAATAATTGAATGAACAGTCTGCTTGTAGGCCTAGGCCCATTCACTAGCTGCATTGATATTATGCTTTTTCCAATATCTGAAGCAATGAATAATGGGAAGAGAGTGTTTATTATTTTTATTCACTCTATTTGATCAAAATATGTTGTATTAGGTGAAAAATTAATTATATTTGTATTCAAAATTGAAATAATTGAATGAACAGTCTGCTTGTAGGCCTAGGCCCATTCACTAGCTGCATTGATATTATGCTTTTTCCAATATCTGAAGCAATTAATAATGGGAAGAGAGTGTTTATTATTTTTATCCACTCTATTTGATCAAAATATGTTGTATTAGGTGAAAAATTAATTATATTTGTATTCAAAATTGAAATAATTGAATGAACAGTTTGCTTGTAGGCCTAGGCCCATTCACTAGCTGCATTGATATTATGCTTTTTCCAATATCTGAAGAAATGAATAAAGGGAAGAGAGTGTTTCTTATTTTTATCCACTCTATTTGATCAAAATATGTTGTATTAGGTGAAAAATTAATTATATTTGTATTCAAAATTGAAATAATTGAATGAACAGTTTGCTTGTAGGCCTAGGCCCATCCACTAGCTGCATTGATATTATGCTTTTTCCAATATCTGAAGCAATGAATAATGGGAAGAGAGTGTTTATTTTTTTTATCCACTCTATTTGATCAAAATATGTTGTATTAGGTGAAAAATGAATTATATTTGTATTCAAAATTGAAATAATTGAATGAACAGTCTGCTTGTAGGCCTAGGCCCATTCACTAGCTGCATTGATATTATGCTTTTTCCAGTATCTGAAGCAATGAATAATGGGAAGATACTGTTTATTATTTTTATTCACTCTATTTGATCAAAATATGTTGTATTAGGTGAAAAATTTATTATATTTGTATTCAAAATTGAAATAATTGAATGAACAGTCTGCTTGTAGGCCTAGGCCCATTCACTAGCTGCATTGATATTATGCTTTTTCCAATATCTGAAGCAATAAATAATGGGAAGAGAGTGTTTATTATTTTTATCCACTCTATTTGATCAAAATATGTTGTATTAGGTGAAAAATTAATTATATTTGTATTCAAAATTGAAATAATTGAATGAACAGTTTGCTTGTAGGCCTAGGCCCATTCACTAGCTGCATTGATATTATGCTTTTTCCAATATCTGAAGCAATGAATAATGGGAAGAGAGTGTTTATTATTTTTATCCACTCTATTTGATCAAAATATGTTGTATTAGGTGAAAAATTAATTATATTTGTATTCAAAATTGAAATAATTGAATGAACAGTCTGCTTGTAGGCCTAGGCCCATTCACTAGCTGCATTGATATTATGCTTTTTCCAATATCTGAAGCAATGAATAATGGGAAGATACTGTTTATTATTTTTATCCACTCTATTTGATCAAAATTTGTTGTATTAGGTGAAAAATTAATTATATTTGTATTCAAAATTGAAATAATTGAATGAACAGTCTGCTTGTAGGCCTAGGCCCATTCACTAGCTGCATTGATATTATGCTTTTTCCAATATCTGAAGCAATGAATAATGGGAAGATACTGTTTATTATTTTTATTCACTCTATTTGATCAAAATATGTTGTTTTAGGTGAAAAATTAATTATATTTGTATTCAAAATTGAAATAATTGAATGAACAGTCTGCTTGTAGGCCTAGGCCCATTCACTAGCTGCATTGATATTATGCTTTTTCCAATATCTGAAGCAATGAATAATGGGAAGAGAGTGTTTATTATTTTTATCCACTCTATTTGATCAAAATATGTTGTATTAGGTGAAAAATTTATTATATTTGTATTCAAAATTGAAATAATTGAATGAACAGTCTGCTTGTAGGCCTAGGCCCATTCACTAGCTGCATTGATATTATGCTTTTTCCAATATCTGAAGCAATGAATAATGGGAAGAGAGTGTTTATTATTTTTATCCACTCTATTTGATCAAAATATGTTGTATTAGGTGAAAAATTAATTATATTTGTATTCAAAATTGAAATAATTGAATGAACAGTCTGCTTGTAGGCCTAGGCCCATTCACTAGCTGCATTGATATTATACTTTTTCCAATATCTGAAGCAATGAATAATGGGAAGATAATGTTTTTTATTTTTATTCACTCTATTTGATCAAAATATGTTGTATTAGGTGAAAAATTAATTATATTTGTATTCAAAATTGAAATAATTGAATGAACAGTCTGCTTGTAGGCCTAGGCCCATTCACTAGCTGCATTGATATTATGCTTTTTCCAATATCTGAAGCAATGAATGATGGGAAGAGAGTGTTTATTATTTTTATTCACTCTATTTGATCAAAATATGTTGTATTAGGTGAAAAATTAATTATATTTGTATTCAAAATTGAAATAATTGAATGAACAGTCTGCTTGTAGGCCTAGGCCCATTCACTAGCTGCATTGATATTATGCTTTTTCCAATATCTGAAGCAATTAATAATGGGAAGAGAGTGTTTATTATTTTTATCCACTCTATTTGATCAAAATATGTTGTATTAGGTGAAAAATTAATTATATTTGTATTCAAAATTGAAATAATTGAATGAACAGTTTGCTTGTAGGCCTAGGCCCATTCACTAGCTGCATTGATATTATGCTTTTTCCAATATCTGAAGCAATGAATAAAGGGAAGAGAGTGTTTATTATTTTTATCCACTCTATTTGATCAAATTATGTTGTATTAGGTGAAAAATTAATTATATTTGTATTCAAAATTGAAATAATTGAATGAACAGTTTGCTTGTAGGCCTAGGCCCATTCACTAGCTGCATTGATATTATGCTTTTTCCAATATCTGAAGCAATGAATAATGGGAAGAGAGTGTTTATTTTTTTTATCCACTCTATTTGATCAAAATATGTTGTATTAGGTGAAAAATTAATTATATTTGTATTCAAAATTGAAATAATTGAATGAACAGTCTGCTTGTAGGCCTAGGCCCATTCACTAGCTGCATTGATATTATGCTCTTTCCAATATCTGAAGCAATGAATAATGGGAAGATACTGTTTATTATTTTTATCCACTCTATTTGATTGAAATATGTTGTATTAGGTGAAAAATTTATTATATTTGTATTCAAAATTGAAATAATTGAATGAACAGTCTGCTTGTAGGCCTAGGCCCATTCACTAGCTGCATTGATATTATGCTTTTTCCAATATCTGGAGCAATGAATAATGGGAAGATACTGTTTATTATTTTTATTCACTCTATTTGATCAAAATATGTTGTATTAGGTGAAAAATTTATTATATTTGTATTCAAAATTGAAATAATTGAATGAACAGTCTGCTTGTAGGCCTAGGCCCATTCACTATCTGCATTGATATTATGCTTTTTCCAATATCTGAAGCAATGAATAATGGGAAGAGAGTGTTTATTATTTTTATCCACTCTATTTGATCAAAATATGTTGTATTAGGTGAAAAATTAATTATATTTGTATTCAAAATTGAAATAATTGAATGAACAGTCTGCTTGTAGGCCTAGGCCCATTCACTAGCTGCATTGATATTATGCTTTTTCCAATATCTGAAGCAATGAATAATGGGAAGAGAGTGTTTATTATTTTTTTTCACTCTATTTGATCAAAATATGTTGTATTAGGTGAAAAATTAATTATATTTGTATTCAAAATTGAAATAATTGAATGAACAGTCTGCTTGTAGGCCTAGGCCCATTCACTAGCTGCATTGATATTATGCTTTTTCCAATATCTGAAGCAATGAATAATGGGAAGAGAGTGTTTATTATTTTTATTCACTCTATTTGATCAAAATATGTTGTATTAGGTGAAAAATTAATTATATTTGTATTCAAAATTGAAATAATTGAATGAACAGTCTGCTTGTAGGCCTAGGCCCATTCACTAGCTGCATTGATATTATGCTTTTTCCAATATCTGAAGCAATTAATAATGGGAAGAGAGTGTTTATTATTTTTATCCACTCTATTTGATCAAAATATGTTGTATTAGGTGAAAAATTAATTATATTTGTATTCAAAATTGAAATAATTGAATGAACAGTTTGCTTGTAGGCCTAGGCCCATTCACTAGCTGCATTGATATTATGCTTTTTCCAATATCTGAAGCAATGAATAAAGGGAAGAGAGTGTTTATTATTTTTATCCACTCTATTTGATCAAAATATGTTGTATTAGGTGAAAAATTAATTATATTTGTATTCAAAATTGAAATAATTGAATGAACAGTTTGCTTGTAGGCCTAGGCCCATTCACTAGCTGCATTGATATTATGCTTTTTCCAATATCTGAAGCAATGAATAATGGGAAGAGAGTGTTTATTATTTTTATTCACTCTATTTGATCAAAATATGTTGTATTAGGTGATAAATTAATTATATTTGTATTCAAAATTGAAATAATTGAATGAACAGTCTGCTTGTAGGCCTAGGCCCATTCACTAGCTGCATTGATATTATGCTTTTTCCAATATCTGATGCAATGAATAATGGGAAGAGAGTGTTTATTATTTTTATTCACTCTATTTGATCAAAATATGTTGTATTAGGTGAAAAATTAATTATATTTGTATTCAAAATTGAAATAATTGAATGAACAGTCTGCTTGTAGGCCTAGGCCCATTCACTAGCTGCATTGATATTATGCTTTTTCCAATATCTGAAGCAATTAATAATGGGAAGAGAGTGTTTATTATTTTTATCCACTCTATTTGATCAAAATATGTTGTATTAGGTGAAAAATTAATTATATTTGTATTCAAAATTGAAATAATTGAATGAACAGTTTGCTTGTAGGCCTAGGCCCATTCACTAGCTGCATTGATATTATGCTTTTTCCAATATCTGAAGCAATGAATAAAGGGAAGAGAGTGTTTATCATTTTTATCCACTCTATTTGATCAAATTATGTTGTATTAGGTGAAAAATTAATTATATTTGTATTCAAAATTGAAATAATTGAATGAACAGTTTGCTTGTAGGCCTAGGCTCATTCACTAGCTGCATTGATATTATGCTTTTCCCAATATCTGAAGCAATGAATAATGGGAAGAGAGTGTTTATTTTTTTTATCCACTCTATTTGATCAAAATATGTTGTATTAGGTGAAAAATTAATTATATTTGTATTCAAAATTGAAATAATTGAATGAACAGTCTGCTTGTAGGCCTAGGCCCATTCACTAGCTGCATTGATATTATGCTTTTTCCAATATCTGAAGCAATGAATAATGGGAAGATACTGTTTATTATTTTTATCCACTCTATTTGATTGAAATATGTTGTATTAGGTGAAAAATTAATTATATTTGTATTCAAAATTGAAATAATTGAATGAACAGTCTGCTTGTAGGCCTAGGCCCATTCACTAGCTGCATTGATATTATGCTTTTTCCAATATCTGAAGCAATGAATAATGGGAAGATACTGTTTATTATTTTTATTCACTCTATTTGATCAAAATATGTTGTATTAGGTGAAAAATTTATTATATTTGTATTCAAAATTGAAATAATTGAATGAACAGTCTGCTTGTAGGCCTAGGCCCATTCACTAGCTGCATTGATATTATGCTTTTTCCAATATCTGAAGCAATGAATAATGGGAAGAGAGTGTTTATTATTTTTATCCACTCTATTTGATCAAAATATGTTGTATTAGGTGAAAAATTAATTATATTTGTATTCAAAATTGAAATAATTGAATGAACAGTCTGCTTGTAGGCCTAGGCCCATTCACTAGCTGCATTGATATTATGCTTTTTCCAATATCTGAAGCAATGAATAATGGGAAGAGAGTGTTTATTATTTTTATTCACTCTATTTGATCAAAATATGTTGTATTAGGTGAAAAATTAATTATATTTGTATTCAAAATCGAAATAATTGAATGAACAGTCTGCTTGTAGGCCTAGGCCCATTCACTAGCTGCATTGATATTATGCTTTTTCCAATATCTGAAGCAATGAATAATGGGAAGAGAGTGTTTATTATTTTTATTCACTCTATTTGATCAAAATATGTTGTATTAGGTGAAAAATTAATTATATTTGTATTCAAAATTGAAATAATTGAATGAACAGTCTGCTTGTAGGCCTAGGCCCATTCACTAGCTGCATTGATATTATGCTTTTTCCAATATCTGAAGCAATTAATAATGGGAAGAGAGTGTTTATTATTTTTATCCACTCTATTTGATCAAAATATGTTGTATTAGGTGAAAAATTAATTATATTTGTATTCAAAATTGAAATAATTGAATGAACAGTTTGCTTGTAGGCCTAGGCCCATTCACTAGCTGCATTGATATTATGCTTTTTCCAATATCTGAAGAAATGAATAAAGGGAAGAGAGTGTTTCTTATTTTTATCCACTCTATTTGATCAAAATATGTTGTATTAGGTGAAAAATTAATTATATTTGTATTCAAAATTGAAATAATTGAATGAACAGTTTGCTTGTAGGCCTAGGCCCATCCACTAGCTGCATTGATATTATGCTTTTTCCAATATCTGAAGCAATGAATAATGGGAAGAGAGTGTTTATTTTTTTTATCCACTCTATTTGATCAAAATATGTTGTATTAGGTGAAAAATGAATTATATTTGTATTCAAAATTGAAATAATTGAATGAACAGTCTGCTTGTAGGCCTAGGCCCATTCACTAGCTGCATTGATATTATGCTTTTTCCAGTATCTGAAGCAATGAATAATGGGAAGATACTGTTTATTATTTTTATTCACTCTATTTGATCAAAATATGTTGTATTAGGTGAAAAATTTATTATATTTGTATTCAAAATTGAAATAATTGAATGAACAGTCTGCTTGTAGGCCTAGGCCCATTCACTAGCTGCATTGATATTATGCTTTTTCCAATATCTGAAGCAATAAATAATGGGAAGAGAGTGTTTATTATTTTTATCCACTCTATTTGATCAAAATATGTTGTATTAGGTGAAAAATTAATTATATTTGTATTCAAAATTGAAATAATTGAATGAACAGTTTGCTTGTAGGCCTAGGCCCATTCACTAGCTGCATTGATATTATGCTTTTTCCAATATCTGAAGCAATGAATAATGGGAAGAGAGTGTTTATTATTTTTATCCACTCTATTTGATCAAAATATGTTGTATTAGGTGAAAAATTAATTATATTTGTATTCAAAATTGAAATAATTGAATGAACAGTCTGCTTGTAGGCCTAGGCCCATTCACTAGCTGCATTGATATTATGCTTTTTCCAATATCTGAAGCAATGAATAATGGGAAGATACTGTTTATTATTTTTATCCACTCTATTTGATCAAAATTTGTTGTATTAGGTGAAAAATTAATTATATTTGTATTCAAAATTGAAATAATTGAATGAACAGTCTGCTTGTAGGCCTAGGCCCATTCACTAGCTGCATTGATATTATGCTTTTTCCAATATCTGAAGCAATGAATAATGGGAAGATACTGTTTATTATTTTTATTCACTCTATTTGATCAAAATATGTTGTTTTAGGTGAAAAATTAATTATATTTGTATTCAAAATTGAAATAATTGAATGAACAGTCTGCTTGTAGGCCTAGGCCCATTCACTAGCTGCATTGATATTATGCTTTTTCCAATATCTGAAGCAATGAATAATGGGAAGAGAGTGTTTATTATTTTTATCCACTCTATTTGATCAAAATATGTTGTATTAGGTGAAAAATTAATTATATTTGTATTCAAAATTGAAATAATTGAATGAACAGTCTGCTTGTAGGCCTAGGCCCATTCACTAGCTGCATTGATATTATGCTTTTTCCAATATCTGAAGCAATGAATAATGGGAAGAGAGTGTTTATTATTTTTATCCACTCTATTTGATCAAAATATGTTGTATTAGGTGAAAAATTTATTATATTTGTATTCAAAATTGAAATAATTGAATGAACAGTCTGCTTGTAGGCCTAGGCCCATTCACTAGCTGCATTGATATTATGCTTTTTCCAATATCTGAAGCAATGAATAATGGGAAGATACTGTTTATTATTTTTATTCACTCTATTTGATCAAAATATGTTGTATTAGGTGAAAAATTAATTATATTTGTATTCAAAATTGAAATAATTGAATGAACAGTCTGCTTGTAGGCCTAGGCCCATTCACTAGCTGCATTGATATTATGCTTTTTCCAATATCTGAAGCAATGAATAATGGGAAGAGAGTGTTTATTATTTTTATCCACTCTATTTGATCGAAATATGTTGTATTAGGTGAAAAATTAATTATATTTGTATTCAAAATTGAAATAATTTAATGAACAGTCTGCTTGTAGGCCTAGGCCCATTCACTAGCTGCATTGATATTATGCTTTTTCCAATATCTGAAGCAATGAATAATGGGAAGAGAGTGTTTATTATTTTTATCCACTCTATTTGATCAAAATATATTGAATTAGGTGAAAAATTAATTATATTTGTATTCAAAATTGAAATAATTGAATGAACAGTCTGCTTGTAGGCCTAGGCCCATTCACTAGCTGCATTGATATTATGCTTTTTCCAATATCTGAAGTAATGAATAATAAGAAGAGAGTGTTTATTTTTTTTATCCACTCTATTTGATCAAAATATGTTGTATTAGGTGAAAAATTAATTATATTTGTATTCAAAATTGAAATAATTGAATGAACAGTTTGCTTGTAGGCCTAGTCCCATTCACTAGCTGCATTGATATTATGCTTTTTCCAATATCTGAAGCAATGAATAATGGGAAGAGAGTGTTTATTTTTTGTATCCACTCTATTTGATCAAAATATGTTGTATTAGGTGAAAAATTAATTATATTTGTATTCAAAATTGAAATAATTGAATGAACAGTCTGCTTGTAGGCCTAGGCCCATTCACTAGCTGCATTGATATTATGCTTTTTCCAATATCTGAAGCAATGAATAATGGGAAGATACTGTTTATTATTTTTATCCACTCTATTTGATTGAAATATGTTGTATTAGGTGAAAAATGAATTATATTTGTATTCAAAATTGAAATAATTGAATGAACAGTCTGCTTGTAGGCCTAGGCCCATTCACTAGCTGCATTGATATTATGCTTTTTCCAGTATCTGAAGCAATGAATAATGGGAAGATACTGTTTATTATTTTTATTCACTCTATTTGATCAAAATATGTTGTATTAGGTGAAAAATTTATTATATTTGTATTCAAAATTGAAATAATTGAATGAACAGTCTGCTTGTAGGCCTAGGCCCATTCACTAGCTGCATTGATATTATGCTTTTTCCAATATCTGAAGCAATGAATAATGGGAAGAGAGTGTTTATTATTTTTATCCACTCTATTTGATCAAAATATGTTGTATTAGGTGAAAAATTAATTATATTTGTATTCAAAATTGAAATAATTGAATGAACAGTCTGCTTGTAGGCCTAGGCCCATTCACTAGCTGCATTGATATTATGCTTTTTCCAATATCTGAAGCAATGAATAATGGGAAGAGAGTGTTTATTATTTTTATCCACTCTATTTGATCAAAATATGTTGTATTAGGTGAAAAATTAATTATATTTGTATTCAAAATTGAAATAATTGAATGAACAGTCTGCTTGTAGGCCTAGGCCCATTCACTAGCTGCATTGATATTATGCTTTTTCCAATATCTGAAGCAATGAATAATGGGAAGATACTGTTTATTATTTTTATTCACTCTATTTGATCAAAATATGTTGTATTAGGTGAAAAATTAATTATATTTGTATTCAAAATTGAAATAATTGAATGAACAGTCTGCTTGTAGGCCTAGGCCCATTCACTAGCTGCATTGATATTATGCTTTTTCCAATATCTGAAGCAATGAATAATGGGAAGATACTGTTTATTATTTTTATCCACTCTATTTGATTGAAATATGTTGTATTAGGTGAAAAATTAATTATATTTGTATTCAAAATTGAAATAATTGAATGAACAGTCTGCTTGTAGGCCTAGGCCCATTCACTAGCTGCATTGATATTATGCTTTTTCCAATATCTGAAGCAATGAATAATGGGAAGAGAGTGTTTATTATTTTTATCCACTCTATTTGATCAAAATATGTTGTATTAGGTGAAAGATTAATTATATTTGTATTCAAAATTGAAATAATTGAATGAACAGTTTGCTTGTAGGCCTAGCCCATTCACTAGCTGCATTGATATTATGCTTTTTCCAATATCTGAAGCAATGAATAATGGGAAGAGAGTGTTTATTATTTTTATCCACTCTATTTGATCAAAATATGTTGTATTAGGTGAAAAATTAATTATATTTGTATTCAAAATTGAAATAATTGAATGAACAGTCTGCTTGTAGGCCTAGGCCCATTCACTAGCTGCATTGATATTATGCTTTTTCCAATATCTGAAGCAATGAATAATGGGAAGATACTGTTTATTATTTTTATCCACTCTATTTGATCAAAATATGTTGTATCAGGTGAAAAATTAATTATATTTGTATTCAAAATTGAAATAATTGAATGAACAGTCTGCTTGTAGGCCTAGGCCCATTCACTAGCTGCATTGATATTATGCTTTTTCCAATATCTGAAGCAATGAATAATGGGAAGATACTGTTTATTATTTTTATTCACTCTATTTGATCAAAATATGTTGTTTTAGGTGAAAAATTAATTATATTTGTATTCAAAATTGAAATAATTGAATGAACAGTCTGCTTGTAGGCCTAGGCCCATTCACTAGCTGCATTGATATTATGCTTTTTCCAATATCTGAAGCAATGAATAATGGGAAGAGAGTGTTTATTATTTTTATCCACTCTATTTGATCAAAATATGTTGTATTAGGTGAAAAATTAATTATATTTGTATTCAAAATTGAAATAATTGAATGAACAGTCTGCTTGTAGGCCTAGGCCCATTCACTAGCTGCATTGATATTATGCTTTTTCCAATATCTGAAGCAATGAATAATGGGAAGAGAGTGTTTATTATTTTTATCCACTCTATTTGATCAAAATATGTTGTATTAGGTGAAAAATTTATTATATTTGTATTCAAAATTGAAATAATTGAATGAACAGTCTGCTTGTAGGCCTAGGCCCATTCACTAGCTGCATTGATATTATGCTTTTTCCAATATCTGAAGCAATGAATAATGGGAAGATACTGTTTATTATTTTTATTCACTCTATTTGATCAAAATATGTTGTATTAGGTGAAAAATTAATTATATTTGTATTCAAAATTGAAATAATTGAATGAACAGTCTGCTTGTAGGCCTAGGCCCATTCACTAGCTGCATTGATATTATGCTTTTTCCAATATCTGAAGCAATGAATAATGGGAAGAGAGTGTTTATTATTTTTATCCACTCTATTTGATCGAAATATGTTGTATTAGGTGAAAAATTAATTATATTTGTATTCAAAATTGAAATAATTTAATGAACAGTCTGCTTGTAGGCCTAGGCCCATTCACTAGCTGCATTGATATTATGCTTTTTCCAATATCTGAAGCAATGAATAATGGGAAGAGAGTGTTTATTATTTTTATCCACTCTATTTGATCAAAATATATTGAATTAGGTGAAAAATTAATTATATTTGTATTCAAAATTGAAATAATTGAATGAACAGTCTGCTTGTAGGCCTAGGCCCATTCAATAGCTGCATTGATATTATGCTTTTTCCAATATCTGAAGCAATGAATAATAAGAAGAGAGTGTTTATTTTTTTTATCCACTCTATTTGATCAAAATATGTTGTATTAGGTGAAAAATTAATTATATTTGTATTCAAAATTGAAATAATTGAATGAACAGTTTGCTTGTAGGCCTAGTCCCATTCACTAGCTGCATTGATATTATGCTTTTTCCAATATCTGAAGCAATGAATAATGGGAAGAGAGTGTTTATTTTTTTTATCCACTCTATTTGATCAAAATATGTTGTATTAGGTGAAAAATTAATTATATTTGTATTCAAAATTGAAATAATTGAATGAACAGTCTGCTTGTAGGCCTAGGCCCATTCACTAGCTGCATTGATATTATGCTTTTTCCAATATCTGAAGCAATGAATAATGGGAAGATACTGTTTATTATTTTTATCCACTCTATTTGATTGGAATATGTTGTATTAGGTGAAAAATTAATTATATTTGTATTCAAAATTGAAATAATTGAATGAACAGTCTGCTTGTAGGCCTAGGCCCATTCACTAGCTGCATTGATATTATGCTTTTTCCAGTATCTGAAGCAATGAATAATGGGAAGATACTGTTTATTATTTTTATTCACTCTATTTGATCAAAATATGTTGTATTAGGTGAAAAATTTATTATATTTGTATTCAAAATTGAAATAATTGAATGAACAGTCTGCTTGTAGGCCTAGGCCCATTCACTAGCTGCATTGATATTATGCTTTTTCCAATATCTGAAGCAATGAATAATGGGAAGAGAGTGTTTATTATTTTTATCCACTCTATTTGATCAAAATATGTTGTATTAGGTGAAAAATTAATTATATTTGTATTCAAAATTGAAATAATTGAATGAACAGTCTGCTTGTAAGCCTAGGCCAATTCACTAGCTGCATTGATATTATGTTTTTTCCAATATCTGAAGCAATGAATAATGGGAAGATACTGTTTATTATTTTTATTCACTCTATTTGATCAAAATATGTTGTATTAGGTGAAAAATTAATTATATTTGTATTCAAAATTGAAATAATTGAATGAACAGTCTGCTTGTAGGCCTAGGCCCATTCACTAGCTGCATTGATATTATGCTTTTTCCAATATCTGAAGCAATGAATAATGGGAAGAGAGTGTTTATTATTTTTATTCACTCTATTTGATCAAAATATGTTGTATTAGGTGAAAAATTAATTATATTTGTATTCAAAATTGAAATAATTGAATGAACAGTCTGCTTGTAGGCCTAGGCCCATTCACTAGCTGCATTGATATTATGCTTTTTCCAATATCTGAAGCAATTAATAATGGGAAGAGAGTGTTTATTATTTTTATCCACTCTATTTGATCAAAATATGTTGTATTAGGTGAAAAATTAATTATATTTGTATTCAAAATTGAAATAATTGAATGAACAGTTTGCTTATAGGCCTAGGCCCATTCACTAGCTGCATTGATATTATGCTTTTTCCAATATCTGAAGCAATGAATAAAGGGAAGAGAGTGTTTATTATTTTTGCCCACTCTATTTGATCAAAATATGTTGTATTAGGTGAAAAATTAATTATATTTGTATTCAAAATTGAAATAATTGAATGGACAGTTTGCTTGTAGGCCTAGGCCCATTCACTAGCTGCATTGATATTATGCTTTTTCCAATATCTGAAGCAATGAATAATGGGAAGAGAGTGTTTATTTTTTTTATCCACTCTATTTGATCAAAATATGTTGTATTAGGTGAAAAATTAATTATATTTGTATTCAAAATTGAAATAATTGAATGAACAGTCTGCTTGTAGGCCTAGGCCCATTCACTAGCTGCATTGATATTATGCTTTTTCCAATATCTGAAGCAATGAATAATGGGAAGAGAGTGTTTATTATTTTTATCCACTCTATTTGATCAAAATATGTTGTATTAGGAGAAAAATTAATTATATTTGTATTCAAAATTGAAATAATTGAATGAACAGTCTGCTTGTAGGCCTAGGCCCATTCACTAGCTGCATTGATATTATTCTTTTTCCAATATCTGAAGCAATGAATAATGGGAAGAGAGTGTTTATTATTTTTATCCACTCTATTTGATCGAAATATGTTGTATTAGGTGAAAAATTAATTATATTTGTATTCAAAATTGAAATAATTTAATGAACAGTCTGCTTGTAGGCCTAGGCCCATTCACTAGCTGCATTGATATTATGCTTTTTCCAATATCTGAAGCAATGAATAATGGGAAGAGAGTGTTTATTATTTTTATCCACTCTATTTGATCAAAATATATTGAATTAGGTGAAAAATTA
Source organism: Conomelus anceps (assembly GCA_948455865.1). NCBI lineage: Eukaryota > Metazoa > Arthropoda > Insecta > Hemiptera > Delphacidae > Conomelus > Conomelus anceps. The sequence goes on from OX418218.1 coordinate 93,568,301, forward strand.
ATTATATTTGTATTCAAAATTGAAATAATTGAATGAACAGTCTGCTTGTAGGCCTAGGCCCATTCACTAGCTGCATTGATATTATGCTTTTTCCAATATCTGAAGCAATGAATAATGGGAAGAGAGTGTTTATTTTTTTTATCCACTCCATTTGATCAAAATATGTTGTATTAGGTGAAAAATTAATTATATTTGTATTCAAAATTGAAATAATTGAATGAACAGTCTGCTTGTAGGCCTAGGCCCATTCACTAGCTGCATTGATATTATGCTTTTTCCAATATCTGAAGCAATGAATAATGGGAAGAGAGTGTTTATTATTTTTATCCACTCTATTTGATCAAAATATGTTGTATTAGGTGAAAAATTAATTATATTTGTATTCAAAATTGAAATAATTGAATGAACAGTCTGCTTGTAGGCCTAGGCCCATTCACTAGCTGCATTGATATTATGCTTTTTCCAATATCTGAAGCAATGAATAATGGGAAGATACTGTTTATTATTTTTATTCACTCTATTTGATCAAAATATGTTGTATTAGGTGAAAAATTAATTATATTTGTATTCAAAATTGAAATAATTGAATGAACAGTCTGCTTGTAGGCCTAGGCCCATTCACTAGCTGCATTGATATTATGCTTTTTCCAATATCTGAAGCAATGAATAATGGGAAGAGAGTGTTTATTATTTTTATTCACTCTATTTGATCAAAATATGTTGTATTAGGTGAAAAATTAATTATATTTGTATTCAAAATTGAAATAATTGAATGAACAGTCTGCTTGTAGGCCTAGGCCCATTCACTAGCTGCATTGATATTATGCTCTTTCCAATATCTGAAGCAATTAATAATGGGAAGAGAGTGTTTATTATTTTTATCCACTCTATTTGATCAAAATATGTTGTATTAGGTGAAAAATTAATTATATTTGTATTCAAAATTGAAATAATTGAATGAACAGTTTGCTTGTAGGCCTAGGCCCATTCACTAGCTGCATTGATATTATGCTTTTTCCAATATCTGAAGCAATGAATAATGGGAAGAGAGTGTTTTTTTTTTTTTGTATCCACTCTATTTGATCAAAATATGTTGTATTAGGTGAAAAATTAATTATATTTGTATTCAAAATTGAAATAATTGAATTAACAGTTTGCTTGTAGGCCTAGGCCCATTCACTAGCTGCATTGATATTATGCTTTTTCCAATATCTGAAGCAATGAATAATGGGAAGAGAGTGTTCATTTTTTTATCCACTCTATTTGATCAAAATATGTTGTATTAGGTGAAAAATTAATTATATTTGTATTCAAAATTGAAATAATTGAATGAACAGTCTGCTTGTAGGCCTAGGCCCATTCACTAGCTGCATTGATATTATGCTTTTTCCAATATCTGAAGCAATGAATAATGGGAAGATACTGTTTATTATTTTTATCCACTCTATTTGATTGAAATATGTTGTATTAGGTGAAAAATTAATTATATTTGTATTCAAAATTGAAATAATTGAATGAACAGTCTGCTTGTAGGCCTAGGCCCATTCACTAGCTGCATTGATATTATGCTTTTTCCAATATCTGAAGCAATGAATAATGGGAAGATACTGTTTATTATTTTTATTCACTCTATTTGATCAAAATATGTTGTATTAGGTGAAAAATTAATTATATTTGTATTCAAAATTGAAATAATTGAATGAACAGTCTGCTTGTAGGCCTAGGCCCATTCACTAGCTGCATTGATATTATGCTCTTTCCAATATCTGAAGCAATGAATAATGGGAAGATACTGTTTATTATTTTTATCCACTCTATTTGATCAAAATATGTTGTATTAGGTGAAAAATTAATTATATTTGTATTCAAAATTGAAATAATTGAATGAACAGTTAGCTTGTAGGCCTAGGCCCATTCACTAGCTGCATTGATATTATGCTTTTTCCAATATCTGAAGCAATGAATAATGGGAAGAGAGTGTTTATTATTTTTATCCACTCTATTTGATCAAAATATGTTGTATTAGGTGAAAAATTAATTATATTTGTATTCAAAATTGAAATAATTGAATGAACAGTTTGCTTGTAGGCCTAGGCCCATTGACTAGCTGCATTGATATTATGCTTTTTCCAATATCTGAAGCAATGAATAATGGGAAGAGAGTGTTTATTATTTTTATCCACTCTATCTGATCAAAATATGTTGTATTAGGTGAAAAATTAATTATATTTGTATTCAAAATTGAAATAATTGAATGAACAGTCTGCTTGTAGGCCTAGGCCCATTCACTAGCTGCATTGATATTATGCTTTTTCCAATATCTGAAGCAATGAATAATGGGAAGATACTGTTTATTATTTTTATCCACTCTATTTGATCAAAATATGTTGTATTAGGTGAAAAATTAATTATATTTGTATTCAAAATTGAAATAATTGAATGAACAGTCTGCTTGTAGGCCTAGGCCCATTCACTAGCTGCATTGATATTATGCTTTTTCCAATATCTGAAGCAATGAATAATGGGAAGAGAGTGTTTATTATTTTTATCCACTCTATTTGATCAAAATATGTTGTTTTAGGTGAAAAATTAATTATATTTGTATTCAAAATTGAAATAATTGAATGAACAGTCTGCTTGTAGGCCTAGGCCCATTCACTAGCTGCATTGATATTATGCTTTTTCCAATATCTGAAGCAATGAATAATGGGAAGATACTGTTTATTATTTTTATCCACTCTATTTGATCAAAATATGTTGTATTAGGTGAAAAATTTATTATATTTGTATTCAAAACTGAAATAATTGAATGAACAGTCTGCTTGTAGGCCTAGGCCCATTCACTAGCTGCATTGATATTATGCTTTTTCCAATATCTGAAGCAATGAATAATGGGAAGATACTGTTTATTATTTTTATTCACTCTATTTGATCAAAATATGTAGTATTAGGTGAAAAATTAATTATATTTGTATTCAAAATTGAAATAATTGAATGAACAGTCTGCTTGTAGGCCTAGGCCCATTCACTAGCTGCATTGATATTATGCTTTTTCCAATATCTGAAGCAATGAATAATGGGAAGAGAGTGTTTATTATTTTTATCCACTCTATTTGATCGAAATATGTTGTATTAGGTGAAACATTAATTATATTTGTATTCAAAATTGAAATAATTGAATGAACAGTCTGCTTGTAGGCCTAGGCCCATTCACTAGCTGCATTGATATTATGTTTTTTCCAATATCTGAAGCAATGAATAATGGGAAGAGAGTGTTTATTATTTTTATCCACTCTATTTGATCAAAATATATTGTATTAGGTGAAAAATTAATTATATTTGTATTCAAAATTGAAATAATTGAATGAACAGTCTGCTTGTAGGCCTAGGCCCATTTACTAGCTGCATTGATATTATGCTTTTTCCAATATCTGAAGCAATGAATAATGGGAAGAGAGTGTTTATTTTTTTTATCCACTCTATTTGATCAAAATATGTTGTATTAGGTGAAAAATTAATTATATTTGTATTCAAAATTGAAATAGTTGAATGAACAGTCTGCTTGTAGGCCTAGGCCCATTCACTAGCTGCATTGATATTATGCTTTTTCCAATATCTGAAGCAATAAATAATGGGAAGAGAGTGTTTATTATTTTTATCCACTCTATTTGATCAAAATATGTTGTATTAGGTGAAAAATTAATCATATTTGTATTCAAAATTGAAATAATTGAATGAACAGTCTGCTTGTAGGCCTAGGCCCATTCACTAGCTGCATTGATATTATGCTTTTTCCAATATTTGAAGCAATGAATAATGGGAAGATATTTTTTTTTATTTTTATCCACTCTATTTGATCAAAATATGTTGTATTAGGTGAAAAATTTATTATATTTGTATTCAAAATTGAAATAATTGAATGAACAGTCTGCTTGTAGGCCTAGGCCCATTCACTAGCTGCATTGATATTATGCTTTTTCCAATATCTGAAGCAATGAATAATGGGAAGAGAGTGTTTATTATTTTTATTCACTCTATTTGATCAAAATATGTTGTATTAGGTGAAAAATTAATTATATTTGTATTCAAAATTGAAATAATTGAATGAACAGTCTGCTTGTAGGCCTAGGCCCATTCACTAGCTGCATTGATATTATGCTTTTTCCAATATCTGAAGCAATGAATAATGGGAAGAGAGTGTTTATCATTTTTATCCACTCTATTTGATCAAAATATGTTGTATTAGGTGAAAAATTAATTATATTTGTATTCAAAATTGAAATAATTGAATGAACAGTCTGCTTGTAGGCCTAGGCCCATTCACTAGCTGCATTGATATTATGCTTTTTCCAATATCTGAAGCAATGAATAATGGGAAGAGAGTGTTTATTATTCTTATCCACTCTATTTGATCAAAATATGTTGTATTAGGTGAAAAATTAATCATATTTGTATTCAAAATTGAAATAATTGAATGAACAGTCTGCTTGTAGGCCTAGGCCCATTCACTAGCTGCATTGATATTATGCTTTTTCCAATATCTGAAGCAATGAATAATGGGAAGATACTGTTTATTATTTTTATTCACTCTATTTGATCAAAATATGTTGTATTAGGAGAAAAATTTATTTTATTTGTATTCAAAATTGAAATAATTGAATGAACAGTCTGCTTGTAGGCCTAGGCCCATTCACTAGCTGCATTGATATTATGCTTTTTCCAATATCTGAAGCAATGAATAATGGGAAGAGAGTGTTTATTATTTTTATCCACTCTATTTGATCAAAATATGTTGTATTAGTTGGAAAATTTATTATATTTGTATTCAAAATTGAAATAATTGAATGAACAGTCTGCTTGTAGGCCTAGGCCCATTCACTAGCTGCATTGATATTATGCTTTTTCCAATATCTGAAGCAATGAATAATGGGAAGATACTGTTTATTATTTTTATTCACTCTATTTGATCAAAATATGTTGTATTAGGTGAAAAATTAATTATATTTGTATTCAAAATTGAAATAATTGAATGAACAGTCTGCTTGTAGGCCTAGGCCCATTCACTAGCTGCATTGATATTATGCTTTTTCCAATATCTGAAGCAATGAATAATGGGAAGAGAGTGTTTATTATTTTTATCCACTCTATTTGATCAAAATATGTTGTATTGGGTTAAAAATTAATTATATTTGTATTCAAAATTGAAATAATTGAAAGAACAGTTTGCTTGTAGGCCTAGGCCCATTCACTAGCTGCATTGATATTATGCTTTTTCCAATATCTGAAGCAATGAATAATGGGAAGATACTGTTTATTATTTTTATTCACTCTATTTGATCAAAATATGTTGTATTAGGTGAAAAATTAATTATATTTGTATTCAAAATTGAAATAATTGAATGAACAGTCTGCTTGTAGGCCTAGGCCCATTCACTAGCTGCATTGATATTATGCTTTTTCCAATATCTGAAGCAATGAATAATGGGAAGATACTTTTTATTATTTTTATTCACTCTATTTGATCAAAATATGTTGTATTAGGTGAAAAATTAATTATAATTGTATTCTAAATTGAAATAATTGAATGAACAGTCTGCTTGTAGGCCTAGGCCCATTCACTAGCTGCATTGATATTATGCTTTTTCCAATATCTGAAGCAATGAATAATGGGAAGAGAGTGTTTATTATTTTTATCCACTCTATTTGATCAAAATATGTTGTATTAGGTGAAAAATTAATTATATTTGTATTCAAAATTGAAATAATTGAATGAACAGTTTGCTTGTAGGCCTAGGCCCATTCACTAGCTGCATTGATATTATGCTTTTTCCAATATCTGTAGCAATGAATAATGGGAAGAGAGTGTTTATTATTTTTATCCACTCTATTTGATCAAAATATGTTGTATTAGGTGAAAAATTAATTATATTTGTATTCAAAATTGAAATAATCGAATGAACAGTCGGCTTGTAGGCCTAGGCCCATTCACTAGCTGCATTGATATTATGCTTTTTCCAATATCTGAAGCAATGAATAATGGGAAGAGAGTGTTTATTATTTTTATCCACTCTATTTGATCAAAATATGTTGTATTAGGTGAAAAATTAATTATATTTGTATTCAAAATTGAAATAATTGAATGAACAGTCTGCTTGTAGGCCTAGGCCCATTCACTAGCTGCATTGATATTATGCTTTTTCCAATATCTGAAGCAATGAATAATGGGAAGAGAGTGTTTATTATTTTTATCCACTCTATTTGATCAAAATATATTGTATTAGGTGAAAAATTAATTATATTTGTATTCAAAATTGAAATAATTGAATGAACAGTCTGCTTGTAGGCCTAGGCCCATTCACTAGCTGCATTGATATTATGCTTTTTCCAATATCTGAAGCAATGAATAATGGGAAGAGAGTGTTTATTATTTTTATCCACTCTATTTGATCAAAATATGTTGTATTAGGTGAAAAATTAATTATATTTGTATTCAAAATTGAAATAATTGAATGAACAGTTTGCTTGTAGGCCTAGGCCCATTCACTAGCTGCATTGATATTATGCTTTTTCCAATATCTGAAGCAATGAATAATGGGAAGAGAGTGTTTATTATTTTTATCCACTCTATTTGATCAAAATATGTTGTATTAGGTGAAAAATTAATTATATTTGTATTCAAAATTGAAATAATTGAATGAACAGTCTGCTTGTAGGCCTAGGCCCATTCACTAGCTGCATTGATATTATGCTTTTTCCAATATCTGAAGCAATGAATAATGGGAAGATACTGTTTATTATTTTTATCCACTCTATTTGATCAAAATATGTTGTATTAGGTGAAAAATTAATTATATTTGTATTCAAAATTGAAATAATTGAATGAACAGTCTGCTTGTAGGCCTAGGCCCATTCACTAGCTGCATTGATATTATGCTTTTTCCAATATCTGAAGCAATGAATAATGGGAAGAGAGTGTTTATTATTTTTATCCACTCTATTTGATCAAAATATGTTGTATTAGGTGAAAAATTTATTATATTTGTATTCAAAATTGAAATAATTGAATGAACAGTCTGCTTGTAGGCCTAGGCCCATTCACTAGCTGCATTGATATTATGCTTTTTCCAATATCTGAAGCAATGAATAATGGGAAGATACTGTTTATTATTTTTATTCACTCTATTTGATCAAAATATGTTGTATTAGGTGAAAAATTAATTATATTTGTATTCAAAATTGAAATAATTGAATGAACAGTCTGCTTGTAGGCCTAGGCCCATTCACTAGCTGCATTGATATTATGCTTTTTCCAATATCTGAAGCAATGAATAATGGGAAGAGAGTGTTTATTATTTTTATTCACTCTATTTGATCAAAATATGTTGTATTAGGTGAAAAATTAATTATATTTGTATTCAAAATTGAAATAATTGAATGAACAGTCTGCTTGTAGGCCTAGGCCCATTCACTAGCTGCATTGATATCATGCTTTTTCCAATATCTGAAGCAATTAATAATGGGAAGAGAGTGTTTATTATTTTTATCCACTCTATTTGATCAAAATATGTTGTATTAGGTGAAAAATTAATTATATTTGTATTCAAAATTGAAATAATTGAATGAACAGTTTGCTTGTAGGCCTAGGCCCATTCACTAGCTGCATTGATATTATGCTTTTTCCAATATCTGAAGCAATGAATAAAGGGAAGAGAGTGTTTATTATTTTTATCCACTCTATTTGATCAAAATATGTTGTATTAGGTGAAAAATTAATTATATTTGTATTCAAAATTGAAATAATTGAATGAACAGTTTGCTTGTAGGCCTAGGCCCATTCACTAGCTGCATTGATATTATGCTTTTTCCAATATCTGAAGCAATGAATAATGGGAAGAGAGTGTTTATTTTTTTCATCCACTCTATTTGATCAAAATATGTTGTATTAGGTGAAAAATTAATTATATTTGTATTCAAAATTGAAATAATTGAATGAACAGTCTGCTTGTAGGCCTAGGCTCATTCACTAGCTGCATTGATATTATGCTTTTTCCAATATCTGAAGCAATGAATAATGGAAAGATACTGTTTATTATTTTTATCCACTCTATTTGATTGAAATATGTTGTATTAGGTGAAAAATTAATTATATTTGTATTCAAAATTGAAATAATTGAATGAACAGTCTGCTTGTAGGCCTAGGCCCATTCACTAGCTGCATTGATATTATGCTTTTTCCAATATCTGAAGCAATGAATAATGGGAAGATACTGTTTATTATTTTTATTCACTCTATTTGATCAAAATATGTTGTATTAGGTGAAAAATTTATTATATTTGTATTCAAAATTGAAATAATTGAATGAACAGTCTGCTTGTAGGCCTAGGCCCATTCACTAGCTGCATTGATATTATGCTTTTTCCAATATCTGAAGCAATGAATAATGGGAAGAGAGTGTTTATTATTTTTATCCACTCTATTTGATCAAAATATGTTGTATTAGGTGAAAAATTAATTATATTTGTATTCAAAATTGAAATAATTGAATGAACAGTCTGCATGTATGCCTAGGCCCATTCACTAGCTGCATTGATATTATGCTTTTTCCAATATCTGAAGCAATGAATAATGGGAAGATACTGTTTATTATTTTTATTCACTCTATTTGATCAAAATATGTTGTATTAGGTGAAAAATTAATTATATTTGTATTCAAAATTGAAATAATTGAATGAACAGTCTGCTTGTAGGCCTAGGCCCATTCACTAGCTACATCGATATTATGCTTTTTCCAATATCTGAAGCAATGAATAATGGGAAGAGAGTGTTTATTATTTTTATTCACTCTATTTGATCAAAATATGTTGTATTAGGTGAAAAATTAATTATATATGTATTCAAAATTGAAATAATTGAATGAACAGTCTGCTTGTAGGCCTAGGCCCATTCACTAGCTGCATTGATATTATGCTTTTTCCAATATCTGAAGCAATTAATAATGGGAAGAGAGTGTTTATTATTTTTATCCACTCTATTTGATCAAAATATGTTGTATTAGGTGAAAAATTAATTATATTTGTATTCAAAATTGAAATAATTGAATGAACAGTTTGCTTGTAGGCCTAGGCCCATTCACTAGCTGCATTGATATTATGCTTTTTCCAATATCTGAAGCAATGAATAAAGGGAAGAGAGTGTTTATTATTTTTATCCACTCTATTTGATCAAAATATGTTGTATTAGGTGAAAAATTAATTATATTTGTATTCAAAATTGAAATAATTGAATGAACAGTTTGCTTGTAGGCCTAGGCCCATTCACTAGCTGCATTGATATTATGCTTTTTCCAATATCTGAAGCAATGAATAATGGGAAGAGAGTGTTTATTTTTTTTATCCACTCTATTTGATTGAAATATGTTGTATTAGGTGAAAAATTAATTATATTTGTATTCAAAATTGAAATAATTGAATGAACAGTCTGCTTGTAGGCCTAGGCCCATTCACTAGCTGCATTGATATTATACTTTTTCCAATATCTGAAGCAATGAATAATGGGAAGATACTGTTTATTATTTTTATTCACTCTATTTGATCAAAATATGTTGTATTAGGTGAAAAATTAATTATATTTGTATTCAAAATTGAAATAATTGAATGAACAGTCTGCTTGTAGGCCTAGGCCCATTCACTAGCTGCATTGATATTATGCTCTTTCCAATATCTGAAGCAATGAATAATGGGAAGATACTGTTTATTATTTTTATCCACTCTATTTGATCAAAATATGTTGTATTAGGTGAAAAATTAATTATATTTGTATTCAAAATTGAAATAATTGAATGAACAGTTAGCTTGTAGGCCTAGGCCCATTCACTAGCTGCATTGATATTATGCTTTTTCCAATATCTGAAGCAATGAATAATGGGAAGAGAGTGTTTATTATTTTTATCCACTCTATTTGATCAAAATATGTTGTATTAGGTGAAAAATTAATTATATTTGTATTCAAAATTGAAATAATTGAATGAACAGTTTGCTTGTAGGCCTAGGCCCATTGACTAGCTGCATTGATATTATGCTTTTTCCAATATCTGAAGCAATGAATAATGGGAAGAGAGTGTTTATTATTTTTATCCACTCTATCTGATCAAAATATGTTGTATTAGGTGAAAAATTAATTATATTTGTATTCAAAATTGAAATAATTGAATGAACAGTCTGCTTGTAGGCCTAGGCCCATTCACTAGCTGCATTGATATTATGCTTTTTCCAATATCTGAAGCAATGAATAATGGGAAGATACTGTTTATTATTTTTATCCACTCTATTTGATCAAAATATGTTGTATTAGGTGAAAAATTAATTATATTTGTATTCAAAATTGAAATAATTGAATGAACAGTCTGCTTGTAGGCCTAGGCCCATTCACTAGCTGCATTGATATTATGCTTTTTCCAATATCTGAAGCAATGAATAATGGGAAGATACTGTTTATTATTTTTATTCACTCTATTTGATCAAAATATGTTGTTTTAAGTGAAAAATTAATTTTATTTGTATTCAAAATTGAAATAATTGAATGAACAGTCTGCTTGTAGGCCTAGGCCCATTCACTAGCTGCATTGATATTATGCTTTTTCCAATATCTGAAGCAATGAATAATGGGAAGAGAGTGTTTATTATTTTTATCCACTCTATTTGATCAAAATATGTTGTATTAGGTGAAAAATTAATTATATTTGTATTCAAAATTGAAATAATTGGATGAACAGTCTGCTTGTAGGCCTAGGCCCATTCACTAGCTGCATTGATATTATGCTTTTTCCAATATCTGAAGCAATGAATAATGGGAAGAGAGTGTTTATTATTTTTATCCACTCTATTTGATCAAAATATGTTGTATTAGGTGAAAAATTTATTATATTTGTATTCAAAACTGAAATAATTGAATGAACAGTCTGCTTGTAGGCCTAGGCCCATTCACTAGCTGCATTGATATTATGCTTTTTCCAATATCTGAAGCAATGAATAATGGGAAGATACTGTTTATTATTTTTATCCACTCTATTTGATCAAAATTTGTAGTATTAGGTGAAAAATTAATTATATTTGTATTCAAAATTGAAATAATTGAATGAACAGTCTGCTTGTAGGCCTAGGCCCATTCACTAGCTGCATTGATATTATGCTTTTTCCAATATCTGAAGCAATGAATAATGGGAAGAGAGTGTTTATTATTTTTATCCACTCTATTTGATCGAAATATGTTGTATTAGGTGAAACATTAATTATATTTGTATTCAAAATTGAAATAATTGAATGAACAGTCTGCTTGTAGGCCTAGGCCAATTCACTAGCTGCATTGATATTATGTTTTTTCCAATATCTGAAGCAATGAATAATGGGAAGAGAGTGTTTATTATTTTTATCCACTCTATTTGATCAAAATATATTGTATTAGGTGAAAAATTAATTATATTTGTATTCAAAATTGAAATAATTGAATGAACAGTCTGCTTGTAGGCCTAGGCCCATTCACTAGCTGCATTGATATTATGCTTTTTCCAAAATCTGAAGCAATGAATAATGGGAAGAGAGTGTTTATTATTTTTATCCACTCTATTTGATCAAAATATGTTGTATTAGGTGAAAAATTAATCATATTTGTATTCAAAATTGAAATAATTGAATGAACAGTCTGCTTGTAGGCCTAGGCCCATTCACTAGCTGCATTGATATTATGCTTTTTCCAATATTTGAAGCAATGAATAATGGGAAGAGAGTGTTTATTATTTTTATCCACTCTATTTGATCAAAATATGTTGTATTAGGTGAAAAATTTATTATATTTGTATTCAAAATTGAAATAATTGAATGAACAGTCTGCTTGTAGGCCTAGGCCCATTCACTAGCTGCATTGATATTATGCTTTTTCCAATATCTGAAGCAATGAATAATGGGAAGAGAGTGTTTATTATTTTTATTCACTCTATTTGATCAAAATATGTTGTATTAGGTGAAAAATTAATTATATTTGTATTCAAAATTGAAATAATTGAATGAACAGTCTGCTTGTAGGCCTAGGCCCATTCACTAGCTGCATTGATATTATGCTTTTTCCAATATCTGAAGCAATGAATAATGGGAAGAGAGTGTTTATTATTTTTATCCACTCTATTTGATCAAAATATGTTGTATTAGGTGAAAAATTAATTATATTTGTATTCAAAATTGAAATAATTGAATGAACAGTCTGCTTGTAGGCCTAGGCCCATTCACTAGCTGCATTGATATCATGCTTTTTCCAATATCTGAAGCAATTAATAATGGGAAGAGAGTGTTTATTATTTTTATCCACTCTATTTGATCAAAATATGTTGTATTAGGTGAAAAATTAATTATATTTGTATTCAAAATTGAAATAATTGAATGAACAGTTTGCTTGTAGGCCTAGGCCCATTCACTAGCTGCATTGATATTATGCTTTTTCCAATATCTGAAGCAATGAATAAAGGGAAGAGAGTGTTTATTATTTTTATCCACTCTATTTGATCAAAATATGTTGTATTAGGTGAAAAATTAATTATATTTGTATTCAAAATTGAAATAATTGAATGAACAGTTTGCTTGTAGGCCTAGGCCCATTCACTAGCTGCATTGATATTATGCTTTTTCCAATATCTGAAGCAATGAATAATGGGAAGAGAGTGTTTATTTTTTTCATCCACTCTATTTGATCAAAATATGTTGTATTAGGTGAAAAATTAATTATATTTGTATTCAAAATTGAAATAATTGAATGAACAGTCTGCTTGTAGGCCTAGGCTCATTCACTAGCTGCATTGATATTATGCTTTTTCCAATATCTGAAGCAATGAATAATGGAAAGATACTGTTTATTATTTTTATCCACTCTATTTGATTGAAATATGTTGTATTAGGTGAAAAATTAATTATATTTGTATTCAAAATTGAAATAATTGAATGAACAGTCTGCTTGTAGGCCTAGGCCCATTCACTAGCTGCATTGATATTATGCTTTTTCCAATATCTGAAGCAATGAATAATGGGAAGATACTGTTTATTATTTTTATTCACTCTATTTGATCAAAATATGTTGTATTAGGTGAAAAATTTATTATATTTGTATTCAAAATTGAAATAATTGAATGAACAGTCTGCTTGTAGGCCTAGGCCCATTCACTAGCTGCATTGATATTATGCTTTTTCCAATATCTGAAGCAATGAATAATGGGAAGAGAGTGTTTATTATTTTTATCCACTCTATTTGATCAAAATATGTTGTATTAGGTGAAAAATTAATTATATTTGTATTCAAAATTGAAATAATTGAATGAACAGTCTGCATGTAGGCCTAGGCCCATTCACTAGCTGCATTGATATTATGCTTTTTCCAATATCTGAAGCAATGAATAATGGGAAGATACTGTTTATTATTTTTATTCACTCTATTTGATCAAAATATGTTGTATTAGGTGAAAAATTAATTATATTTGTATTCAAAATTGAAATAATTGAATGAACAGTCTGCTTGTAGGCCTAGGCCCATTCACTAGCTACATCGATATTATGCTTTTTCCAATATCTGAAGCAATGAATAATGGGAAGAGAGTGTTTATTATTTTTATTCACTCTATTTGATCAAAATATGTTGTATTAGGTGAAAAATTAATTATATATGTATTCAAAATTGAAATAATTGAATGAACAGTCTGCTTGTAGGCCTAGGCCCATTCACTAGCTGCATTGATATTATGCTTTTTCCAATATCTGAAGCAATTAATAATGGGAAGAGAGTGTTTATTATTTTTATCCACTCTATTTGATCAAAATATGTTGTATTAGGTGAAAAATTAATTATATTTGTATTCAAAATTGAAATAATTGAATGAACAGTTTGCTTGTAGGCCTAGGCCCATTCACTAGCTGCATTGATATTATGCTTTTTCCAATATCTGAAGCAATGAATAAAGGGAAGAGAGTGTTTATTATTTTTATCCACTCTATTTGATCAAAATATGTTGTATTAGGTGAAAAATTAATTATATTTGTATTCAAAATTGAAATAATTGAATGAACAGTTTGCTTGTAGGCCTAGGCCCATTCACTAGCTGCATTGATATTATGCTTTTTCCAATATCTGAAGCAATGAATAATGGGAAGAGAGTGTTTATTTTTTTTATCCACTCTATTTGATTGAAATATGTTGTATTAGGTGAAAAATTAATTATATTTGTATTCAAAATTGAAATAATTGAATGAACAGTCTGCTTGTAGGCCTAGGCCCATTCACTAGCTGCATTGATATTATACTTTTTCCAATATCTGAAGCAATGAATAATGGGAAGATACTGTTTATTATTTTTATTCACTCTATTTGATCAAAATATGTTGTATTAGGTGAAAAATTAATTATATTTGTATTCAAAATTGAAATAATTGAATGAACAGTCTGCTTGTAGGCCTAGGCCCATTCACTAGCTGCATTGATATTATGCTCTTTCCAATATCTGAAGCAATGAATAATGGGAAGATACTGTTTATTATTTTTATCCACTCTATTTGATCAAAATATGTTGTATTAGGTGAAAAATTAATTATATTTGTATTCAAAATTGAAATAATTGAATGAACAGTTAGCTTGTAGGCCTAGGCCCATTCACTAGCTGCATTGATATTATGCTTTTTCCAATATCTGAAGCAATGAATAATGGGAAGAGAGTGTTTATTATTTTTATCCACTCTATTTGATCAAAATATGTTGTATTAGGTGAAAAATTAATTATATTTGTATTCAAAATTGAAATAATTGAATGAACAGTTTGCTTGTAGGCCTAGGCCCATTGACTAGCTGCATTGATATTATGCTTTTTCCAATATCTGAAGCAATGAATAATGGGAAGAGAGTGTTTATTATTTTTATCCACTCTATCTGATCAAAATATGTTGTATTAGGTGAAAAATTAATTATATTTGTATTCAAAATTGAAATAATTGAATGAACAGTCTGCTTGTAGGCCTAGGCCCATTCACTAGCTGCATTGATATTATGCTTTTTCCAATATCTGAAGCAATGAATAATGGGAAGATACTGTTTATTATTTTTATCCACTCTATTTGATCAAAATATGTTGTATTAGGTGAAAAATTAATTATATTTGTATTCAAAATTGAAATAATTGAATGAACAGTCTGCTTGTAGGCCTAGGCCCATTCACTAGCTGCATTGATATTATGCTTTTTCCAATATCTGAAGCAATGAATAATGGGAAGATACTGTTTATTATTTTTATTCACTCTATTTGATCAAAATATGTTGTTTTAAGTGAAAAATTAATTTTATTTGTATTCAAAATTGAAATAATTGAATGAACAGTCTGCTTGTAGGCCTAGGCCCATTCACTAGCTGCATTGATATTATGCTTTTTCCAATATCTGAAGCAATGAATAATGGGAAGAGAGTGTTTATTATTTTTATCCACTCTATTTGATCAAAATATGTTGTATTAGGTGAAAAATTAATTATATTTGTATTCAAAATTGAAATAATTGGATGAACAGTCTGCTTGTAGGCCTAGGCCCATTCACTAGCTGCATTGATATTATGCTTTTTCCAATATCTGAAGCAATGAATAATGGGAAGAGAGTGTTTATTATTTTTATCCACTCTATTTGATCAAAATATGTTGTATTAGGTGAAAAATTTATTATATTTGTATTCAAAACTGAAATAATTGAATGAACAGTCTGCTTGTAGGCCTAGGCCCATTCACTAGCTGCATTGATATTATGCTTTTTCCAATATCTGAAGCAATGAATAATGGGAAGATACTGTTTATTATTTTTATCCACTCTATTTGATCAAAATTTGTAGTATTAGGTGAAAAATTAATTATATTTGTATTCAAAATTGAAATAATTGAATGAACAGTCTGCTTGTAGGCCTAGGCCCATTCACTAGCTGCATTGATATTATGCTTTTTCCAATATCTGAAGCAATGAATAATGGGAAGAGAGTGTTTATTATTTTTATCCACTCTATTTGATCGAAATATGTTGTATTAGGTGAAACATTAATTATATTTGTATTCAAAATTGAAATAATTGAATGAACAGTCTGCTTGTAGGCCTAGGCCAATTCACTAGCTGCATTGATATTATGTTTTTTCCAATATCTGAAGCAATGAATAATGGGAAGAGAGTGTTTATTATTTTTATCCACTCTATTTGATCAAAATATATTGTATTAGGTGAAAAATTAATTATATTTGTATTCAAAATT
The DNA here is from genome assembly GCA_948455865.1 of Conomelus anceps. Classification (NCBI taxonomy): domain Eukaryota; kingdom Metazoa; phylum Arthropoda; class Insecta; order Hemiptera; family Delphacidae; genus Conomelus; species Conomelus anceps. The sequence continues at coordinate 93,584,604 of OX418218.1, forward strand.
GAAATAATTGAATGAACAGTCTGCTTGTAGGCCTAGGCCCATTCACTAGCTGCATTGATATTATGCTTTTTCCAAAATCTGAAGCAATGAATAATGGGAAGAGAGTGTTTATTATTTTTATCCACTCTATTTGATCAAAATATGTTGTATTAGGTGAAAAATTAATCATATTTGTATTCAAAATTGAAATAATTGAATGAACAGTCTGCTTGTAGGCCTAGGCCCATTCACTAGCTGCATTGATATTATGCTTTTTCCAATATTTGAAGCAATGAATAATGGGAAGAGAGTGTTTATTATTTTTATCCACTCTATTTGATCAAAATATGTTGTATTAGGTGAAAAATTTATTATATTTGTATTCAAAATTGAAATAATTGAATGAACAGTCTGCTTGTAGGCCTAGGCCCATTCACTAGCTGCATTGATATTATGCTTTTTCCAATATCTGAAGCAATGAATAATGGGAAGAGAGTGTTTATTATTTTTATTCACTCTATTTGATCAAAATATGTTGTATTAGGTGAAAAATTAATTATATTTGTATTCAAAATTGAAATAATTGAATGAACAGTCTGCTTGTAGGCCTAGGCCCATTCACTAGCTGCATTGATATTATGCTTTTTCCAATATCTGAAGCAATGAATAATGGGAAGAGAGTGTTTATTATTTTTATCCACTCTATTTGATCAAAATATGTTGTATTAGGTGAAAAATTAATTATATTTGTATTCAAAATTGAAATAATTGAATGAACAGTCTGCTTGTAGGCCTAGGCCCATTCACTAGCTGCATTGATATCATGCTTTTTCCAATATCTGAAGCAATTAATAATGGGAAGAGAGTGTTTATTATTTTTATCCACTCTATTTGATCAAAATATGTTGTATTAGGTGAAAAATTAATTATATTTGTATTCAAAATTGAAATAATTGAATGAACAGTTTGCTTGTAGGCCTAGGCCCATTCACTAGCTGCATTGATATTATGCTTTTTCCAATATCTGAAGCAATGAATAAAGGGAAGAGAGTGTTTATTATTTTTATCCACTCTATTTGATCAAAATATGTTGTATTAGGTGAAAAATTAATTATATTTGTATTCAAAATTGAAATAATTGAATGAACAGTTTGCTTGTAGGCCTAGGCCCATTCACTAGCTGCATTGATATTATGCTTTTTCCAATATCTGAAGCAATGAATAATGGGAAGAGAGTGTTTATTTTTTTCATCCACTCTATTTGATCAAAATATGTTGTATTAGGTGAAAAATTAATTATATTTGTATTCAAAATTGAAATAATTGAATGAACAGTCTGCTTGTAGGCCTAGGCTCATTCACTAGCTGCATTGATATTATGCTTTTTCCAATATCTGAAGCAATGAATAATGGGAAGAGAGTGTTTATTATTTTTATCCACTCTATTTGATTGAAATATGTTGTATTAGGTGAAAAATTAATTATATTTGTATTCAAAATTGAAATAATTGAATGAACAGTCTGCTTGTAGGCCTAGGCCCATTCACTAGCTGCATTGATATTATGCTTTTTCCAATATCTGAAGCAATGAATAATGGGAAGATACTGTTTATTATTTTTATTCACTCTATTTGATCAAAATATGTTGTATTAGGTGAAAAATTTATTATATTTGTATTCAAAATTGAAATAATTGAATGAACAGTCTGCTTGTAGGCCTAGGCCCATTCACTAGCTGCATTGATATTATGCTTTTTCCAATATCTGAAGCAATGAATAATGGGAAGAGAGTGTTTATTATTTTTATCCACTCTATTTGATCAAAATATGTTGTATTAGGTGAAAAATTAATTATATTTGTATTCAAAATTGAAATAATTGAATGAACAGTCTGCATGTAGGCCTAGGCCCATTCACTAGCTGCATTGATATTATGCTTTTTCCAATATCTGAAGCAATGAATAATGGGAAGATACTGTTTATTATTTTTATTCACTCTATTTGATCAAAATATGTTGTATTAGGTGAAAAATTAATTATATTTGTATTCAAAATTGAAATAATTGAATGAACAGTCTGCTTGTAGGCCTAGGCCCATTCACTAGCTACATCGATATTATGCTTTTTCCAATATCTGAAGCAATGAATAATGGGAAGAGAGTGTTTATTATTTTTATTCACTCTATTTGATCAAAATATGTTGTATTAGGTGAAAAATTAATTATATATGTATTCAAAATTGAAATAATTGAATGAACAGTCTGCTTGTAGGCCTAGGCCCATTCACTAGCTGCATTGATATTATGCTTTTTCCAATATCTGAAGCAATTAATAATGGGAAGAGAGTGTTTATTATTTTTATCCACTCTATTTGATCAAAATATGTTGTATTAGGTGAAAAATTAATTATATTTGTATTCAAAATTGAAATAATTGAATGAACAGTTTGCTTGTAGGCCTAGGCCCATTCACTAGCTGCATTGATATTATGCTTTTTCCAATATCTGAAGCAATGAATAAAGGGAAGAGAGTGTTTATTATTTTTATCCACTCTATTTGATCAAAATATGTTGTATTAGGTGAAAAATTAATTATATTTGTATTCAAAATTGAAATAATTGAATGAACAGTTTGCTTGTAGGCCTAGGCCCATTCACTAGCTGCATTGATATTATGCTTTTTCCAATATCTGAAGCAATGAATAATGGGAAGAGAGTGTTTATTTTTTTTATCCACTCTATTTGATTGAAATATGTTGTATTAGGTGAAAAATTAATTATATTTGTATTCAAAATTGAAATAATTGAATGAACAGTCTGCTTGTAGGCCTAGGCCCATTCACTAGCTGCATTGATATTATACTTTTTCCAATATCTGAAGCAATGAATAATGGGAAGATACTGTTTATTATTTTTATTCACTCTATTTGATCAAAATATGTTGTATTAGGTGAAAAATTAATTATATTTGTATTCAAAATTGAAATAATTGAATGAACAGTCTGCTTGTAGGCCTAGGCCCATTCACTAGCTGCATTGATATTATGCTCTTTCCAATATCTGAAGCAATGAATAATGGGAAGATACTGTTTATTATTTTTATCCACTCTATTTGATCAAAATATGTTGTATTAGGTGAAAAATTAATTATATTTGTATTCAAAATTGAAATAATTGAATGAACAGTTAGCTTGTAGGCCTAGGCCCATTCACTAGCTGCATTGATATTATGCTTTTTCCAATATCTGAAGCAATGAATAATGGGAAGAGAGTGTTTATTATTTTTATCCACTCTATTTGATCAAAATATGTTGTATTAGGTGAAAAATTAATTATATTTGTATTCAAAATTGAAATAATTGAATGAACAGTTTGCTTGTAGGCCTAGGCCCATTGACTAGCTGCATTGATATTATGCTTTTTCCAATATCTGAAGCAATGAATAATGGGAAGAGAGTGTTTATTATTTTTATCCACTCTATCTGATCAAAATATGTTGTATTAGGTGAAAAATTAATTATATTTGTATTCAAAATTGAAATAATTGAATGAACAGTCTGCTTGTAGGCCTAGGCCCATTCACTAGCTGCATTGATATTATGCTTTTTCCAATATCTGAAGCAATGAATAATGGGAAGATACTGTTTATTATTTTTATCCACTCTATTTGATCAAAATATGTTGTATTAGGTGAAAAATTAATTATATTTGTATTCAAAATTGAAATAATTGAATGAACAGTCTGCTTGTAGGCCTAGGCCCATTCACTAGCTGCATTGATATTATGCTTTTTCCAATATCTGAAGCAATGAATAATGGGAAGATACTGTTTATTATTTTTATTCACTCTATTTGATCAAAATATGTTGTTTTAAGTGAAAAATTAATTTTATTTGTATTCAAAATTGAAATAATTGAATGAACAGTCTGCTTGTAGGCCTAGGCCCATTCACTAGCTGCATTGATATTATGCTTTTTCCAATATCTGAAGCAATGAATAATGGGAAGAGAGTGTTTATTATTTTTATCCACTCTATTTGATCAAAATATGTTGTATTAGGTGAAAAATTAATTATATTTGTATTCAAAATTGAAATAATTGGATGAACAGTCTGCTTGTAGGCCTAGGCCCATTCACTAGCTGCATTGATATTATGCTTTTTCCAATATCTGAAGCAATGAATAATGGGAAGAGAGTGTTTATTATTTTTATCCACTCTATTTGATCAAAATATGTTGTATTAGGTGAAAAATTTATTATATTTGTATTCAAAACTGAAATAATTGAATGAACAGTCTGCTTGTAGGCCTAGGCCCATTCACTAGCTGCATTGATATTATGCTTTTTCCAATATCTGAAGCAATGAATAATGGGAAGATACTGTTTATTATTTTTATCCACTCTATTTGATCAAAATTTGTAGTATTAGGTGAAAAATTAATTATATTTGTATTCAAAATTGAAATAATTGAATGAACAGTCTGCTTGTAGGCCTAGGCCCATTCACTAGCTGCATTGATATTATGCTTTTTCCAATATCTGAAGCAATGAATAATGGGAAGAGAGTGTTTATTATTTTTATCCACTCTATTTGATCGAAATATGTTGTATTAGGTGAAACATTAATTATATTTGTATTCAAAATTGAAATAATTGAATGAACAGTCTGCTTGTAGGCCTAGGCCAATCCACTAGCTGCATTGATATTATGTTTTTTCCAATATCTGAAGCAATGAATAATGGGAAGAGAGTGTTTATTATTTTTATCCACTCTATTTGATCAAAATATATTGTATTAGGTGAAAAATTAATTATATTTGTATTCAAAATTGAAATAATTGAATGAACAGTCTGCTTGTAGGCCTAGGCCCATTCACTAGCTGCATTGATATTATGCTTTTTCCAAAATCTGAAGCAATGAATAATGGGAAGAGAGTGTTTATTATTTTTATCCACTCTATTTGATCAAAATATGTTGTATTAGGTGAAAAATTAATCATATTTGTATTCAAAATTGAAATAATTGAATGAACAGTCTGCTTGTAGGCCTAGGCCCATTCACTAGCTGCATTGATATTATGCTTTTTCCAATATTTGAAGCAATGAATAATGGGAAGAGAGTGTTTATTATTTTTATCCACTCTATTTGATCAAAATATGTTGTATTAGGTGAAAAATTTATTATATTTGTATTCAAAATTGAAATAATTGAATGAACAGTCTGCTTGTAGGCCTAGGCCCATTCACTAGCTGCATTGATATTATGCTTTTTCCAATATCTGAAGCAATGAATAATGGGAAGAGAGTGTTTATTATTTTTATTCACTCTATTTGATCAAAATATGTTGTATTAGGTGAAAAATTAATTATATTTGTATTCAAAATTGAAATAATTGAATGAACAGTCTGCTTGTAGGCCTAGGCCCATTCACTAGCTGCATTGATATTATGCTTTTTCCAATATCTGAAGCAATGAATAATGGGAAGAGAGTGTTTATTATTTTTATCCACTCTATTTGATCAAAATATGTTGTATTAGGTGAAAAATTAATTATATTTGTATTCAAAATTGAAATAATTGAATGAACAGTCTGCTTGTAGGCCTAGGCCCAATCACTAGCTGCATTGATATTATGCTTTTTCCAATATCTGAAGCAATGAATAATGGGAAGAGAGTGTTTATTATTTTTATCCACTCTATTTGATCAAAATATGTTGTATTAGGTGAAAAATTAATCATATTTGTATTCAAAATTGAAATAATTGAATGAACAGTCTGCTTGTAGGCCTAGGCCCATTCACTAGCTGCATTGATATTATGCTTTTTCCAATATCTGAAGCAATGAATAATGGGAAGATACTGTTTATTATTTTTATTCACTCTATTTGATCAAAATATGTTGTATTAGGAGAAAAATTTATTATATTTGTATTCAAAATTGAAATAATTGAATGAACAGTCTGCTTGTAGGCCTAGGCCCATTCACTAGCTGCATTGATATTATGCTTTTTCCAATATCTGAAGCAATGAATAATGGGAAGAGAGTGTTTATTATTTTTATCCACTCTATTTGATCAAAATATGTTGTATTAGTTGAAAAATTTATTATATTTGTATTCAAAATTGAAATAATTGAATGAACAGTCTGCTTGTAGGCCCAGGCCCATTCACTAGCTGCATTGATATTATGCTTTTTCCAATATCTGAAGCAATGAATAATGGGAAGATACTGTTTATTATTTTTATTCACTCTATTTGATCAAAATATGTTGTATTAGGTGAAAAATTAATTATATTTGTATTCAAAATTGAAATAATTGAATGAACAGTCTGCTTGTAGGCCTAGGCCCATTCACTAGCTGCATTGATATTATGCTTTTTCCAATATCTGAAGCAATGAATAATGGGAAGAGAGTGTTTATTATTTTTATCTACTCTATTTGATCAAAATATGTTGTATTGGGTGAAAAATTAATTATATTTGTATTCAAAATTGAAATAATTGAAAGAACAGTTTGCTTGTAGGCCTAGGCCCATTCACTAGCTGCATTGATATTATGCTTTTTCCAATATCTGAAGCAATGAATAATGGGAAGAGAGTGTTTATTATTTTTATTCACTCTATTTGATCAAAATATGTTGTATTAGGTGAAAAATTAATTATATTTGTATTCAAAATTGAAATAATTGAATGAACAGTCTGCTTGTAGGCCTAGGCCCATTCACTAGCTGCATTGATATTATGCTTTTTCCAATATCTGAAGCTATGAATGATGGGAAGATACTTTTTATTATTTTTATTCACTCTATTTGATCAAAATATGTTGTATTAGGTGAAAAATCAATTATAATTGTATTCTAAATTGAAATAATTGAATGAACAGTCTGCTTGTAGGCCTAGGCCCATTCACTAGCTGCATTGATATTATGCTTTTTCCAATATCTGAAGCAATGAATAATGGGAAGAGAGTGTTTATTATTTTTATCCACTCTATTTGATCAAAATATGTTGTATTAGGTGAAAAATTAATTATATTTGTATTCAAAATTGAAATAATTGAATGAACAGTTTGCTTGTAGGCCTAGGCCCATTCACTAGCTGCATTGATATTATGCTTTTTCCAATATCTGAAGCAATGAATAATGGGAAGAGAGTGTTTATAATTTTTATCCACTCTATTTGATCAAAATATGTTGTATTAGGTGAAAAATTAATTATATTTGTATTCAAAATTGAAATAATCGAATGAACAGTCTGCTTGTAGGCCTAGGCCCATTCACTAGCTGCATTGATATTATGCTTTTTCCAATATCTGAAGCAATGAATAATGGGAAGAGAGTGTTTATTATTTTTATCCACTCTATTTGATCAAAATATGTTGTATTAGGTGAAAAATTAATTATATTTGTATTCAAAATTGAAATAATTGAATGAACAGTCTGCTTGTAGGCCTAGGCCCATTCACTAGCTGCATTGATATTATGCTTTTTCCAATATCTGAAGCAATGAATAATGGGAAGAGAGTGTTTATTATTTTTATCCACTCTATTTGATCAAAATATATTGTATTAGGTGAAAAATTAATTATATTTGTATTCAAAATTGAAATAATTGAATGAACAGTCTGCTTGTAGGCCTAGGCCCATTCACTAGCTGCATTGATATTATGCTTTTTCCAATATCTGAAGCAATGAATAATGGGAAGAGAGTGTTTATTATTTTTATCCACTCTATTTGATCAAAATATGTTGTATTAGGTGAAAAATTAATTATATTTGTATTCAAAATTGAAATAATTGAATGAACAGTCTGCTTGTAGGCCTAGGCCCATTCACTAGCTGCATTGATATTATGCTTTTTCCAATATCTGAAGCAATGAATAATGGGAAGATACTGTTTATTATTTTTATTCACTCTATTTGATCAAAATATGTTGTTTTAGGTAAAAAATTAATTATATTTGTATTCAAAATTGAAATAATTGAATGAACAGTCTGCTTGTAGGCCTAGGCCCATTCACTAGCTGCATTGATATTATGCTTTTTCCAATATCTGAAGCAATGAATAATGGGAAGAGAGTGTTTATTATTTTTATCCACTCTATTTGATCAAAATATGTTGTATTAGGTGAAAAATTTATTATATTTGTATTCAAAATTGAAATAATTGAATGAACAGTCTGCTTGTAGGCCTAGGCCCATTCACTAGCTGCATTGATATTATGCTTTTTCCAATATCTGAAGCAATGAATAATGGGAAGATACTGTTTATTATTTTTATTCACTCTATTTGATCAAAATATGTTGTATTAGGTGAAAAATTAATTATATTTGTATTCAAAATTGAAATAATTGAATGAACAGTCTGCTTGTAGGCCTAGGCCCATTCACTAGCTGCATTGATATTATGCTTTTTCCAATATCTGAAGCAATGAATAATGGGAAGAGAGTGTTTATTATTTTTATTCACTCTATTTGATCAAAATATGTTGTATTAGGTGAAAAATTAATTATATTTGTATTCAAAATTGAAATAATTGAATGAACAGTCTGCTTGTAGGCCTAGGCCCATTCACTAGCTGCATTGATATTATGCTTTTTCCAATATCTGAAGCAATTAATAATGGGAAGAGAGTGTTTATTATTTTTATCCACTCTATTTGATCAAAATATGTTGTATTAGGTGAAAAATTAATTATATTTGTATTCAAAATTGAAATAATTGAATGAACAGTTTGCTTGTAGGCCTAGGCCCATTCACTAGCTGCATTGATATTATGCTTTTTCCAATATCTGAAGCAATGAATAAAGGGAAGAGAGTGTTTATTATTTTTATCCACTCTATTTGATCAAAATATGTTGTATTAGGTGAAAAATTAATTATATTTGTATTCAAAATTGAAATAATTGAATGAACAGTCTGCTTGTAGGCCTAGGCCCATTCACTAGCTGCATTGATATTATGCTTTTTCCAATATCTGAAGCAATGAATAATGGGAAGAGAGTGTTTATTTTTTTTATCCACTCTATTTGATCAAAATATGTTGTATTAGGTGAAAAATTAATTATATTTGTATTCAAAATTGAAATAATTGAATGAACAGTCTGCTTGTAGGCCTAGGCCCATTCACTAGCTGCATTGATATTATGCTTTTTCCAATATCTGAAGCAATGAATAATGGGAAGATACTGTTTATTATTTTTATCCACTCTATTTGATCAAAATATGTTGTATTAGGTGAAAAATTAATTATATTTGTATTCAAAATTGAAATAATTGAATGAACAGTCTGCTTGTAGGCCTAGGCCCATTCACTAGCTGCATTGATATTATGCTTTTTCCAATATCTGAAGCAATGAATAATGGGAAGATACTGTTTATTATTTTTATTCACTCTATTTGATCAAAATATGTTGTATTAGGTGAAAAATTTATTATATTTGTATTCAAAATTGAAATAATTGAATGAACAGTCTGCTTGTAGGCCTAGGCCCATTCACTAGCTACATCGATATTATGCTTTTTCCAATATCTGAAGCAATGAATAATGGGAAGAGAGTGTTTATTATTTTTATTCACTCTATTTGATCAAAATATGTTGTATTAGGTGAAAAATTAATTATATTTGTATTCAAAATTGAAATAATTGAATAAACAGTCTGCTTGTAGGCCTAGGCCCATTCACTAGCTGCATTATATTATGCTTTTTCCAATATCTGAAGCAATTAATAATGGGAAGAGAGTGTTTATTATTTTTATCCACTCTATTTGATCAAAATATGTTGTATTAGGTGAAAAATTAATTATATTTGTATTCAAAATTGAAATAATTGAATGAACAGTTTGCTTGTAGGCCTAGGCCCATTCACTAGCTGCATTGATATTATGCTTTTTCCAATATCTGAAGCAATGAATAATGGGAAGATACTGTTTATTATTTTTATCCACTCTATTTGATCAAAATATGTTGTATTAGGTGAAAAATTAATTATATTTGTATTCAAAATTGAAATAATTGAATGAACAGTTTGCTTGTAGGCCTAGGCCCATTCACTAGCTGCATTGAAATTATGCTTTTTCCAATATCTGAAGCAATGAATAATGGGAAGAGAGTGTTCATTATTTTTATCCACTCTATTTGATCAAAATATGTTGTATTAGGTGAAAAATTAATTATATTTGTATTCGAAATTGGAATAATTGAATGAACAGTCTGCTTGTAGGCCTAGGCCCATTCACTAGCTGCATTGATATTATGCTTTTTCCAATATCTGAAGCAATGAATAATGGGAAGAGAGTGTTTATTATTCTTATCCACTCTATTTGATCAAAATATGTTGTATTAGGTGAAAAATTAATTATATTTGTATTCAAAATTGAAATAATTGAATGAACAGTCTGCTTGTAGGCCTAGGCCCATTCACTAGCTGCATTGATATTATGCTTTTTCCAATATCTGAAGCAATGAATAATGGGAAGATACTGTTTATTTTTTTTATCCACTCTATTTGATCAAAATATGTTGTATTAGGTGAAAAATTAATTTTATTTGTATTCAAAATTGAAATAATTGAATGAACAGTCTGCTTGTAGGCCTAGGCCCATTCACTAGCTGCATTGATATTATGCTTTTTCCAATATCTAAAGCAATGAATAATGGGAAGAGAGTGTTTATTATTTTTATCCACTCTATTTGATCAAAATATGTTGTATTAGGTGAAAAATTAATTATATTTGTATTCAAAATTGAAATAATTGAATGAACAGTCTGCTTGTAGGCCTAGGCCCATTCACTAGCTGCATTGATATTATGCTTTTTCCAATATCTGAAGCAATGAATAATGGGAAGAGAGTGTTTATTATTTTTATCCACTCTATTTGATTGAAATATGTTGTATTAGGTGAAAAATTAATTATATTTGTATTCAAAATTGAAATAATTGAATGAACAGTCTGCTTGTAGGCCTAGGCCTATTCACTAGCTGCATTGATATTATGCTTTCTCCAATATCTGAAGCAATGAATAATGGGAAAAGAGTGTTTATTATTTTTATTCACTCTATTTGATCAAAATATGTTGTATTAGGTGAAAAATTAATTATATTTGTATTCAAAATTGAAATAATTGAATGAACAGTCTGCTTGTAGGCCTAGGCCCATTCACTAGCTGCATTGATATTATGCTTTTTCCAATATCTGAAGCAATGAATAATGGGAAGAGAGTGTTTATTATTTTTATCCACTCTATTTGATTGAAATATGTTGTATTAGGTGAAAAATTAATTATATTTGTATTCAAAATTGAAATAATTGAATGAACATTCTGCTTGTAGGCCTAGGCCCATTCACTAGCTGCATTGATATTATGCTTTTTCCAATATCTGAAGCAATGAATAATGGGAAGAGAGTGTTTATTATTTTTATCCACTCTATTTGATCAAAATATGTTGTATTAGGTGAAAAATTAATTATATTTGTATTCAAAATTGAAATAATTGAATGAACAGTTTGCTTGTAGGCCTAGGCCCATTCACTAGCTGCATTGATATTATGCTTTTTCCAATATCTGAAGCAATGAATAATGGGAAGAGAGTGTTTATTATTTTTATCCACTCTATTTGATCAAAATATGTTGTATTAGGTGAAAAATTAATTATATTTGTATTCAAAATTGAAATAATTGAATGAACAGTCTGCTTGTAGGCCTAGGCCCATTCACTAGCTGCATTGATATTATGCTTTTTCCAATATCTGAAGCAATGAATAATGGGAAGATACTGTTTATTATTTTTATCCACTCTATTTGATCAAAATATGTTGTATTAGGTGAAAAACTAATTATATTTGTATTCAAAATTGAAATAATTGAATGAACAGTCGGCTTGTAGGCCTAGGCCCATTCACTAGCTGCATTGATATTATGCTTTTTCCAATATCTGAAGCAATGAATAATGGGAAGAGAGTGTTTATTATTTTTATCCACTCTATTTGATCAAAATATGTTGTATTAGGTGAAAAATTAATTATATTTGTATTCAAAATTGAAATAATTGAATGAACAGTCTGCTTGTAGGCCTAGGCCCATTCACTAGCTGCATTGATATTATGCTTCTTCCAATATCTGAAGCAATGAATAATGGGAAGAGAGTGTTTATTATTTTTATCCACTCTATTTGATCAAAATATGTTGTATTAGGTGAAAAATTTATTATATTTGTATTCAAAATTGAAATAATTGAATGAACAGTCTGCTTGTAGGCCTAGGCCCATTCACTAGCTGCATTGATATTATGCTTTTTCCAATATCTGAAGCAATGAATAATGGGAAGATACTGTTCATTATTTTTATTCACTCTATTTGATCAAAATATGTTGTATTAGGTGAAAAATTAATTATATTTGTATTCAAAATTGAAATAATTCAATGAACAGTCTGCTTGTAGGCCTAGGCCCATTCACTAGCTGCATTGATATTATGCTTTTTCCAATATCTGAAGCAATGAATAATGGGAAGAGAGTGTTTATTATTTTTATCCACTCTATTTGATTGAAATATGTTGTATTAGGTGAAAAATTAATTATATTTGTATTCAAAATTGAAATAATTGAATGAACAGTCTGCTTGTAGGCCTAGGCCTATTCACTAGCTGCATTGATATTATGCTTTCTCCAATATCTGAAGCAATGAATAATGGGAAAAGAGTGTTTATTATTTTTATTCACTCTATTTGATCAAAATATGTTGTATTAGGTGAAAAATTAATTATATTTGTATTCAAAATTGAAATAATTGAATGAACAGTCTGCTTGTAGGCCTAGGCCCATTCACTAGCTGCATTGATATTATGCTTTTTCCAATATCTGAAGCAATGAATAATGGGAAGAGAGTGTTTATTATTTTTATCCACTCTATTTGATTGAAATATGTTGTATTAGGTGAAAAATTAATTATATTTGTATTCAAAATTGAAATAATTGAATGAACATTCTGCTTGTAGGCCTAGGCCCATTCACTAGCTGCATTGATATTATGCTTTTTCCAATATCTGAAGCAATGAATAATGGGAAGAGAGTGTTTATTATTTTTATCCACTCTATTTGATCAAAATATGTTGTATTAGGTGAAAAATTAATTATATTTGTATTCAAAATTGAAATAATTGAATGAACAGTTTGCTTGTAGGCCTAGGCCCATTCACTAGCTGCATTGATATTATGCTTTTTCCAATATCTGAAGCAATGAATAATGGGAAGAGAGTGTTTATTATTTTTATCCACTCTATTTGATCAAAATATGTTGTATTAGGTGAAAAATTAATTATATTTGTATTCAAAATTGAAATAATTGAATGAACAGTCTGCTTGTAGGCCTAGGCCCATTCACTAGCTGCATTGATATTATGCTTTTTCCAATATCTGAAGCAATGAATAATGGGAAGATACTGTTTATTATTTTTATCCACTCTATTTGATCAAAATATGTTGTATTAGGTGAAAAACTAATTATATTTGTATTCAAAATTGAAATAATTGAATGAACAGTCGGCTTGTAGGCCTAGGCCCATTCACTAGCTGCATTGATATTATGCTTTTTCCAATATCTGAAGCAATGAATAATGGGAAGAGAGTGTTTATTATTTTTATCCACTCTATTTGATCAAAATATGTTGTATTAGGTGAAAAATTAATTATATTTGTATTCAAAATTGAAATAATTGAATGAACAGTCTGCTTGTAGGCCTAGGCCCATTCACTAGCTGCATTGATATTATGCTTCTTCCAATATCTGAAGCAATGAATAATGGGAAGAGAGTGTTTATTATTTTTATCCACTCTATTTGATCAAAATATGTTGTATTAGGTGAAAAATTTATTATATTTGTATTCAAAATTGAAATAATTGAATGAACAGTCTGCTTGTAGGCCTAGGCCCATTCACTAGCTGCATTGATATTATGCTTTTTCCAATATCTGAAGCAATGAATAATGGGAAGATACTGTTCATTATTTTTATTCACTCTATTTGATCAAAATATGTTGTATTAGGTGAAAAATTAATTATATTTGTATTCAAAATTGAAATAATTCAATGAACAGTCTGCTTGTAGGCCTAGGCCCATTCACTAGCTGCATTGATATTATGCTTTTTCCAATATCTGAAGCAATGAATAATGGGAAGAGAGTGTTTATTATTTTTATCCACTCTATTTGATCGAAATATGTTGTATTAGGTGAAAAATTAATTATATTTGTATTCAAAATTGAAATAATTTAATGAACAGTCTGCTTGTAGGCCTAGGCCCATTCACTAGCTGCATTGATATTATGCTTCTTCCAATATCTGAAGCAATGAATAATGGGAAGAGAGTGTTTATTATTTTTATCCACTCTATTTGATCAAAATATATTGAATTAGGTGAAAAATTAATTATATTTGTATTCAAAATTGAAATAATTGAATGAACAGTCTGCTTGTAGGCCTAGGCCCATTCACTAGCTGCATTGATATTATGCTTTTTCCAATATCTGAAGCAATGAATAATGGGAAGAGAGTGTTTTTTTTTTTATCCACCTTATTTGATCAAAATATGTTGTATTAGGTGAAAAATTAATTATATTTGTATTCAAAATTGAAATAATTGAATGAACAGTTTGCTTGTAGGCCTAGTCCCATACACTAGCTGCATTGATATTATGCTTTTTCCAATATCTGAAGCAATGAATAATGGGAAGATACTGTTTATTATTTTTATCCACTCTATTTGATCAAAATATGTTGTATTAGGTGAAAAATTAATTATATTTGTATTCAAAATTGAAATAATTGAATGAACAGTTTGCTTGTAGGCCTAGGCCCATTCACTAGCTGCATTGAAATTATGCTTTTTCCAATATCTGAAGCAATGAATAATGGGAAGAGAGTGTTCATTATTTTTATCCACTCTATTTGATCAAAATATGTTGTATTAGGTGAAAAATTAATTATATTTGTATTCGAAATTGGAATAATTGAATGAACAGTCTGCTTGTAGGCCTAGGCCCATTCACTAGCTGCATTGATATTATGCTTTTTCCAATATCTGAAGCAATGAATAATGGGAAGAGAGTGTTTATTATTCTTATCCACTCTATTTGATCAAAATATGTTGTATTAGGTGAAAAATTAATTATATTTGTATTCAAAATTGAAATAATTGAATGAACAGTCTGCTTGAAGGCCTAGGCCCATTCACTAGCTGCATTGATATTATGCTTTTTCCAATATCTGAAGCAATGAATAATGGGAAGATACTGTTTATTTTTTTTATCCACTCTATTTGATCAAAATATGTTGTATTAGGTGAAAAATTAATTTTATTTGTATTCAAAATTGAAATAATTGAATGAACAGTCTGCTTGTAGGCCTAGGCCCATTCACTAGCTGCATTGATATTATGCTTTTTCCAATATCTAAAGCAATGAATAATGGGAAGATACTGTTTATTATTTTTATCCACTCTATTTGATCAAAATATGTTGTATTAGGTGAAAAATTAATTATATTTGTATTCAAAATTGAAATAATTGAATGAACAGTCTGCTTGTAGGCCTAGGCCTATTCACTAGCTGCATTGATATTATGCTTTCTCCAATATCTGAAGCAATGAATAATGGGAAAAGAGTGTTTATTATTTTTATTCACTCTATTTGATCAAAATATGTTGTATTAGGTGAAAAATTAATTATATTTGTATTCAAAATTGAAATAATTGAATGAACAGTCTGCTTGTAGGCCTAGGCCCATTCACTAGCTGCATTGATATTATGCTTTTTCCAATATCTGAAGCAATGAATAATGGGAAGAGAGTGTTTATTATTTTTATCCACTCTATTTGATTGAAATATGTTGTATTAGGTGAAAAATTAATTATATTTGTATTCAAAATTGAAATAATTGAATGAACATTCTGCTTGTAGGCCTAGGCCCATTCACTAGCTGCATTGATATTATGCTTTTTCCAATATCTGAAGCAATGAATAATGGGAAGAGAGTGTTTATTATTTTTATCCACTCTATTTGATCAAAATATGTTGTATTAGGTGAAAAATTAATTATATTTGTATTCAAAATTGAAATAATTGAATGAACAGTTTGCTTGTAGGCCTAGGCCCATTCACTAGCTGCATTGATATTATGCTTTTTCCAATATCTGAAGCAATGAATAATGGGAAGAGAGTGTTTATTATTTTTATCCACTCTATTTGATCAAAATATGTTGTATTAGGTGAAAAATTAATTATATTTGTATTCAAAATTGAAATAATTGAATGAACAGTCTGCTTGTAGGCCTAGGCCCATTCACTAGCTGCATTGATATTATGCTTTTTCCAATATCTGAAGCAATGAATAATGGGAAGATACTGTTTATTATTTTTATCCACTCTATTTGATCAAAATATGTTGTATTAGGTGAAAAACTAATTATATTTGTATTCAAAATTGAAATAATTGAATGAACAGTCTGCTTGTAGGCCTAGGCCCATTCACTAGCTGCATTGATATTATGCTTTTTCCAATATCTGAAGCAATGAATAATGGGAAGAGAGTGTTTATTATTTTTATCCACTCTATTTGATCAAAATATGTATTATTAGGTGAAAAATTAATTATATTTGTATTCAAAATTGAAATAATTGAATGAACAGTCTGCTTGTAGGCCTAGGCCCATTCACTAGCTGCATTGATATTATGCTTCTTCCAATATCTGAAGCAATGAATAATGGGAAGAGAGTGTTTATTATTTTTATTCACTCTATTTGATCAAAATATGTTGTATTAGGTGAAAAATTAATTATATTTGTATTCAAAATTGAAATAATTGAATGAACAGTCTGCTTGTAGGCCTAGGCCCATTCACTAGCTGCATTGATATTATGCTTTTTCCAATATCTGAAGCAATTAATAATGGGAAGAGAGTGTTTATTATTTTTATCCACTCTATTTGATCAAAATATGTTGTATTAGGTGAAAAATTAATTATATTTGTATTCAAAATTGAAATAATTGAATGAACAGTTTGCTTGTAGGCCTAGGCCCATTCACTAGCTGCATTGATATTATGCTTTTTCCAATATCTGAAGCAATGAATAATGGGAAGATACTGTTTATTTTTTTTATCCACTCTATTTGATCAAAATATGTTGTATTAGGTGAAAAATTAATTTTATTTGTATTCAAAATTGAAATAATTGAATGAACAGTCTGCTTGTAGGCCTAGGCCCATTCACTAGCTGCATTGATATTATGCTTTTTCCAATATCTAAAGCAATGAATAATGGGAAGATACTGTTTATTATTTTTATCCACTCTATTTGATCAAAATATGTTGTATTAGGTGAAAAATTAATTATATTTGTATTCAAAATTGAAATAATTGAATGAACAGTCTGCTTGTAGGCCTAGGCCTATTCACTAGCTGCATTGATATTATGCTTTCTCCAATATCTGAAGCAATGAATAATGGGAAAAGAGTGTTTATTATTTTTATTCACTCTATTTGATCAAAATATGTTGTATTAGGTGAAAAATTAATTATATTTGTATTCAAAATTGAAATAATTGAATGAACAGTCTGCTTGTAGGCCTAGGCCCATTCACTAGCTGCATTGATATTATGCTTTTTCCAATATCTGAAGCAATGAATAATGGGAAGATACTGTTTATCATTTTTATCCACTCTATTTGATTGAAATATGTTGTATTAGGTGAAAAATTAATTATATTTGTATTCAAAATTGAAATAATTGAATGAACATTCTGCTTGTAGGCCTAGGCCCATTCACTAGCTGCATTGATATTATGCTTTTTCCAATATCTGAAGCAATGAATAATGGGAAGAGAGTGTTTATTATTTTTATCCACTCTATTTGATCAAAATATGTTGTATTAGGTGAAAAATTAATTATATTTGTATTCAAAATTGAAATAATTGAATGAACAGTTTGCTTGTAGGCCTAGGCCCATTCACTAGCTGCATTGATATTATGCTTTTTCCAATATCTGAAGCAATGAATAATGGGAAGAGAGTGTTTATTATTTTTATCCACTCTATTTGATCAAAATATGTTGTATTAGGTGAAAAATTAATTATATTTGTATTCAAAATTGAAATAATTGAATGAACAGTCTGCTTGTAGGCCTAGGCCCATTCACTAGCTGCATTGATATTATGCTTTTTCCAATATCTGAAGCAATGAATAATGGGAAGATACTGTTTATTATTTTTATCCACTCTATTTGATCAAAATATGTTGTATTAGGTGAAAAACTAATTATATTTGTATTCAAAATTGAAATAATTGAATGAACAGTCTGCTTGTAGGCCTAGGCCCATTCACTAGCTGCATTGATATTATGCTTTTTCCAATATCTGAAGCAATGAATAATGGGAAGAGAGTGTTTATTATTTTTATCCACTCTATTTGTTCAAAATATGTTGTATTAGGTGAAAAATTAATTATATTTGTATTCAAAATTGAAATAATTGAATGAACAGTCTGCTTGTAGGCCTAGGCCCATTCACTAGCTGCATTGATATTATGCTTCTTCCAATATCTGAAGCAATGAATAATGGGAAGAGAGTGTTTATTATTTTTATCCACTCTATTTGATCAAAATATGTTGTATTAGGTGAAAAATTTATTATTTTTGTATTCAAAATTGAAATAATTGAATGAACAGTCTGCTTGTAGGCCTAGGCCCATTCACTAGCTGCATTGATATTATGCTTTTTCCAATATCTGAAGCAATGAATAATGGGAAGATACTGTTCATTATTTTTATTCACTCTATTTGATCAAAATATGTTGTATTAGGTGAAAAATTAATTATATTTGTATTCAAAATTGAAATAATTCAATGAACAGTCTGCTTGTAGGCCTAGGCCCATTCACTAGCTGCATTGATATTATGCTTTTTCCAATATCTGAAGCAATGAATAATGGGAAGAGAGTGTTTATTATTTTCATCCACTCTATTTGATCGAAATATGTTGTATTAGGTGAAAAATTAATTATATTTGTATTCAAAATTGAAATAATTTAATGAACAGTCTGCTTGTAGGCCTAGGCCCATTCACTAGCTGCATTGATATTATGCTTCTTCCAATATCTGAAGCAATGAATAATGGGAAGAGAGTGTTTATTATTTTTATCCACTCTATTTGATCAAAATATATTGAATTAGGTGAAAAATTAATTATATTTGTATTCAAAATTGAAATAATTGAATGAACAGTCTGCTTGTAGGCCTAGGCCCATTCACTAGCTGCATTGATATTATGCTTTTTCCAATATCTGAAGCAATGAATAATGGGAAGAGAGTGTTTTTTTTTTATCCACTCTATTTGATCAAAATATGTTGTATTAGGTGAAAAATTAATTATATTTGTATTCAAAATTGAAATAATTGAATGAACAGTTTGCTTGTAGGCCTAGTCCCATTCACTAGCTGCATTGATATTATGCTTTTTCCAATATCTGAAGCAATGAATAATGGGAAGATACTGTTTATTATTTTTATCCACTCTATTTGATCAAAATATGTTGTATTAGGTGAAAAATTAATTATATTTGTATTCAAAATTGAAATAATTGAATGAACAGTTTGCTTGTAGGCCTAGGCCCATTCACTAGCTGCATTGAAATTATGCTTTTTCCAATATCTGAAGCAATGAATAATGGGAAGAGAGTGTTCATTATTTTTATCCACTCTATTTGATCAAAATATGTTGTATTAGGTGAAAAATTAATTATATTTGTATTCGAAATTGGAATAATTGAATGAACAGTCTGCTTGTAGGCCTAGGCCCATTCACTAGCTGCATTGATATTATGCTTTTTCCAATATCTGAAGCAATGAATAATGGGAAGAGAGTGTTTATTATTCTTATCCACTCTATTTGATCAAAATATGTTGTATTAGGTGAAAAATTAATTATATTTGTATTCAAAATTGAAATAATTGAATGAACAGTCTGCTTGTAGGCCTAGGCCCATTCACTAGCTGCATTGATATTATGCTTTTTCCAATATCTGAAGCAATGAATAATGGGAAGATACTGTTTATTTTTTTTATCCACTCTATTTGATCAAAATATGTTGTATTAGGTGAAAAATTAATTTTATTTGTATTCAAAATTGAAATAATTGAATGAACAGTCTGCTTGTAGGCCTAGGCCCATTCACTAGCTGCATTGATATTATGCTTTTTCCAATATCTAAAGCAATGAATAATGGGAAGATACTGTTTATTATTTTTATCCACTCTATTTGATCAAAATATGTTGTATTAGGTGAAAAATTAATTATATTTGTATTCAAAATTGAAATAATTGAATGAACAGTCTGCTTGTAGGCCTAGGCCTATTCACTAGCTGCATTGATATTATGCTTTCTCCAATATCTGAAGCAATGAATAATGGGAAAAGAGTGTTTATTATTTTTATTCACTCTATTTGATCAAAATATGTTGTATTAGGTGAAAAATTGATTATATTTGTATTCAAAATTGAAATAATTGAATGAACAGTCTGCTTGTAGGCCTAGGCCCATTCACTAGCTGCATTGATATTATGCTTTTTCCAATATCTGAAGCAATGAATAATGGGAAGAGAGTGTTTATTATTTTTATTCACTCTATTTGATCAAAATATGTTGTATTAGGTGAAAAATTAATTATATTTGTATTCAAAATTGAAATAATTGAATGAACAGTCTGCTTGTAGGCCTAGGCCCATTCACTAGCTGCATTGATATTATGCTTTTTCCAATATCTGAAGCAATTAATAATGGGAAGAGAGTGTTTATTATTTTTATCCACTCTATTTGATCAAAATATGTTGTATTAGGTGAAAAATTAATTATATTTGTATTCAAAATTGAAATAATTGAATGAACAGTTTGCTTGTAGGCCTAGGCCCATTCACTAGCTGCATTGATATTATGCTTTTTCCAATATCTGAAGCAATGAATAAAGGGAAGAGAGTGTTTATTATTTTTATCCACTCTATTTGATCAAAATATGTTGTATTAGGTGAAAAATTAATTATATTTGTATTCAAAATTGAAATAATTGAATGAACAGTTTGCTTGTAGGCCTAGGCCCATTCACTAGCTGCATTGATATTATGCTTTTTCCAATATCTGAAGCAATGAATAATGGGAAGAGAGTGTTTATTTTTTTTATCCACTCTATTTGATCAAAATATGTTGTATTAGGTGAAAAATTAATTATATTTGTATTCAAAATTGAAATAATTGAATGAACAGTCTGCTTGTAGGCCTAGGCCCATTCACTAGCTGCATTGATATTATGCTTTTTCCAATATCTGAAGCAATGAATAATGGGAAGATACTGTTTATTATTTTTATCCACTCTATTTGATTGAAATATGTTGTATTAGGTGAAAAATTAATTATATTTGTATTCAAAATTGAAATAATTGAATGAACAGTCTGCTTGTAGGCCTAGGCCCATTCACTAGCTGCATTGATATTATGCTTTTTCCAATATCTGAAGCAATGAATAATGGGAAGATACTGTTTATTATTTTTATTCACTCTATTTGATCAAAATATGTTGTATTAGGTGAAAAATTAATTATATTTGTATTCAAAATTGAAATAATTGAATGAACAGTCTGCTTGTAGGCCTAGGCCCATTCACTAGCTGCATTGATATTATGCTCTTTCCAATATCTGAAGCAATGAATAATGGGAAGAGAGTGTTTATTATTTTTATCCACTCTATTTGATCAAAATATGTTGTATTAGGTGAAAAATTAATTATATTTATATTCAAAATTGAAATAATTGAATGAACAGTTAGCTTGTAGGCCTAGGCCCATTCACTAGCTGCATTGATATTATGCTTTTTCCAATATCTGAAGCAATGAATAATGGGAAGAGAGTGTTTATTATTTTTATCCACTCTATTTGATCAAAATATGTTGTATTAGGTGAAAAATTTATTATATTTGTATTCAAAATTGAAATAATTGAATGAACAGTTTGCTTGTAGGCCTAGGCCCATTCACTAGCTGCATTGATATTATGCTTTTTCCAATATCTGAAGCAATGAATAATGGGAATAGAGTGTTTATTATTTTTATCCACTCTATTTGATCAAAATATGTTGTATTAGGTGAAAAATTTATTATATTTGTATTCAAAATTGAAATAATTGAATGAACAGTCTGCTTGTAGGCCTAGGCCCATTCACTAGCTGCATTGATATTATGCTTTTTCCAATATCTGAAGCAATGAATAATGGGAAGATACTGTTTATTATTTTTATCCACTCTATTTGATCAAAATATGTTGTATTAGGTGAAAAATTAATTATATTTGTATTCAAAATTGAAATAATTGAATGAACAGTCTGCTTGTAGGCCTAGGCCCATTCACTAGCTGCATTGATATTATGCTTTTTCCAATATCTGAAGCAATGAATAATGGGAAGATACTGTTTATTATTTTTATTCACTCTATTTGATCAAAATATGTTGTTTTAGGTGAAAAATTAATTATATTTGTATTCAAAATTGAAATAATTTAATGAACAGTCTGCTTGTAGGCCTAGGCCCATTCACTAGCTGCATTGATATTATGCTTTTTCCAATATCTGAAGCAATGAATAATGGGAAGAGAGTGTTTATTATTTTTATCCACTCTATTTGATCAAAATATGTTGTATTAGGTGAAAAATTAATTATATTTGTATTCAAAATTGAAATAATTGAATGAACAGTCTGCTTGTAGGCCTAGGCCCATTCACTAGCTGCATTGATATTATGCTTTTTCCAATATCTGAAGCAATGAATAATGGGAAGAGAGTGTTTATTATTTTTATCCACTCTATTTGATCAAAATATGTTGTATTAGGTGAAAAATTTATTATATTTGTATTCAAAATTGAAATAATTGGATGAACAGTCTGCTTGTAGGCCTAGGCCCATTCACCAGCTGCATTGATATTATGCTTTTTCCAATATCTGAAGCAATGAATAATGGGAAGATACTGTTTATTATTTTTATTCACTCTATTTGATCAAAATATGTTGTATTAGGTGAAAAATTAATTATATTTGTATTCAAAATTGAAATAATTGAATGAACAGTCTGCTTGTAGGCCTAGGCCCATTCACTAGCTGCATTGATATTATGCTTTTTCCAATATCTGAAGCAATGAATAATGGGAAGAGAGTGTTTATTATTTTTATCCACTCTATTTGATCGAAATATGTTGTATTAGGTGAAAAATTTATTATATTTGTATTCAAAATTGAAATAATTTAATGAACAGTCTGCTTGTAGGCCTAGGCCCATTCACTAGCTGCATTGATATTATGCTTTTTCCAATATCTGAAGCAATGAATAATGGGAAGAGAGTGTTTATTATTTTTATCCACTCTATTTGATCAAAATATATTGAATTAGGTGAAAAATTAATTATATTTGTATTCAAAATTGAAATAATTGAATGAACAGTCTGCTTGTAGGCCTAGGCCCATTCACTTGCTGCATTGATATTATGCTTTTTCCAATATCTGAAGCAATGAATAATGGGAAGAGAGTGTTTATTTGTTTTATCCACTCTATTTGATCAAAATATGTTGTATTAGGTGAAAAATTAATTATATTTGTATTCAAAATTGAAATAATTGAATGAACAGTTTGCTTGTAGGCCTAGTCCCATTCACTAGCTGCATTGATATTATGCTTTTTCCAATATCTGAAGCAATGAATAATGGGAAGATACTGTTTATTATTTTTATCCACTCTATTTGATCAAAATATGTTGTATAAGGTGAAATATTAATTATATTTGTATTCAAAATTGAAATAATTGAATGAACAGTTTGCTTGTAGGCCTAGGCCAATTCACTAGCTGCATTGATATTATGCTTTTTCCAATATCTGAAGCAATGAATAATGGGAAGAGAGTGTTCATTATTTTTATCCACTCTATTTGATCAAAATATGTTGTATTAGGTGAAAAATTAATTATATTTGTATTCAAAATTGGAATAATTGAATGAACAGTCTGCTTGTAGGCCTAGGCCCATTCACTAGCTGCATTGATATTATGCTTTTTCCAATATCTGAAGCAATGAATAATGGGAAGAGAGTGTTTATTATTTTTATCCACTCTATTTGATCAAAATATGTTGTATTAGGTGAAAAAATTAATTATATTTGTATTCAAAATTGAAATAATTGAATGAACAGTCTGCTTGTAGGCCTAGGCCCATTCACTAGCTGCATTGATATTATGCTTTTTCCAATATCTGAAGCAATGAATAATGGGAAGATACTGTTTATTATTTTTATTCACTCTATTTGATCAAAATATGTTGTATTAGGTGAAAAATTAATTTTATTTGTATTCAAAATTGAAATAATTGAATGAACAGTCTGCTTGTAGGCCTAGGCCCATTCACTAGCTGCATTGATATTATGCTTTTTCCAATATCTGAAGCAATGAATAATGGGAAGATACTGTTTTATTATTTTTATTCACTCTATTTGATCAAAATATGTTGTATTAGGTGAAAAATTAATTATATTTGTATTCAAAATTGAAATAATTGAATGAACAGTCTGCTTGTAGGCCTAGGCCCATCCACTAGCTGCATTGATATTATGCTTTCTCCAATATCTGAAGCAATGAATAATGGGAAGAGAGTGTTTATTTTTTTTATCCACTCTATTTGATCAAAATATGTTGTATTAGGTGAAAAATTAATTATATTTGTATTCAAAATTGAATTAATTGAATGAACAGTCTGCTTGTAGGCCTAGGCCCATTCACTAGCTGCATTGATATTATGCTTTTTCCAATATCTGAAGCAATGAATAATGGGAAGATACTGTTTATTATTTTTATTCACTCTATTTGATCAAAATATGTTGTTTTAGGTGAAAAATTAATTATATTTGTATTCAAAATTGAAATAATTTTATGAACAGTCTGCTTGTAGGCCTAGGCCCATTCACTAGCTGCATTGATATTATGCTTTTTCCAATATCTGAAGCAATGAATAATGGGAAGAGAGTGTTTATTATTTTTATCCACTCTATTTGATCAAAATATGTTGTATTAGGTGAAAAAATTAATTATATTTGTATTCAAAATTGAAATAATTGAATGAACAGTTTGCTTGTAGGCCTAGGCCCATTCACTAGCTGCATTGATATTATGCTTTTTCCAATATCTGAAGCAATGAATAATGGGAAGAGAGTGTTTATTATTTTTATCCACTCTATTTGATCAAAATATGTTGTATTAGGTGAAAAATTTATTATATTTGTATTCAAAATTGAAATAATTGGATGAACAGTCTGCTTGTAGGCCTAGGCCCATTCACCAGCTGCATTGATATTATGCTTTTTCCAATATCTGAAGCAATGAATAATGGGGAAGATACTGTTTATTATTTTTATTCACTCTATTTGATCAAAATATGTTGTATTAGGTGAAAAATTAATTATATTTGTATTCAAAATTGAAATAATTGAATGAACAGTCTGCTTGTAGGCCTAGGCCCATTCACTAGCTGCATTGATATTATGCTTTTTCCAATATCTGAAGCAATGAATAATGGGAAGAGAGTGTTTATTATTTTTATCCACTCTATTTGATCGAAATATGTTGTATTAGGTGAAAAATTAATTATATTTGTATTCAAAATTGAAATAATTTAATGAACAGTCTGCTTGTAGGCCTAGGCCCATTCACTAGCTGCATTGATATTATGCTTTTTCCAATATCTGAAGCAATGAATAATGGGAAGAGAGTGTTTATTATTTTTATCCACTCTATTTGATCAAAATATATTGAATTAGGTGAAAAATTAATTATATTTGTATTCAAAATTGAAATAATTGAATGAACAGTCTGCTTGTAGGCCTAGGCCCATTCACTAGCTGCATTGATATTATGCTTTTTCCAATATCTGAAGCAATGAATAATGGGAAGAGAGTGTTTATTTGTTTTATCCACTCTATTTGATCAAAATATGTTGTATTAGGTGAAAAATTAATTATATTTGTATTCAAAAATTGAAATAATTGAATGAACAGTTTGCTTGTAGGCCTAGTCCCATTCACTAGCTGCATTGATATTATGCTTTTTCCAATATCTGAAGCAATGAATAATGGGAAGAGAGTGTTCATTATTTTTATCCACTCTATTTGATCAAAATATGTTGTATTAGGGTGAAAAATTTATTATATTTGTATTCAAAATTGAAATAATTGGATGAACAGTCTGCTTGTAGGCCTAGGCCCATTCACCAGCTGCATTGATATTATGCTTTTTCCAATATCTGAAGCAATGAATAATGGGAAGATACTGTTTATTATTTTTATTCACTCTATTTGATCAAAATATGTTGTATTAGGTGAAAAATTAATTATATTTGTATTCAAAATTGAAATAATTGAATGAACAGTCTGCTTGTAGGCCTAGGCCCATTCACTAGCTGCATTGATATTATGCTTTTTCCAATATCTGAAGCAATGAATAATGGGAAGAGAGTGTTTATTATTTTTATCCACTCTATTTGATCGAAATATGTTGTATTAGGTGAAAAATTAATTATATTTGTATTCAAAATTGAAATAATTTAATGAACAGTCTGCTTGTAGGCCTAGGCCCATTCACTAGCTGCATTGATATTATGCTTTTTCCAATATCTGAAGCAATGAATAATGGGAAGAGAGTGTTTATTATTTTTATCCACTCTATTTGATCAAAATATATTGAATTAGGTGAAAAATTAATTATATTTGTATTCAAAATTGAAATAATTGAATGAACAGTCTGCTTGTAGGCCTAGGCCCATTCACTCGCTGCATTGATATTATGCTTTTTCCAATATCTGAAGCAATGAATAATGGGAAGAGAGTGTTTATTTGTTTTATCCACTCTATTTGATCAAAATATGTTGTATTAGGTGAAAAATTAATTATATTTGTATTCAAAATTGAAATAATTGAATGAACAGTTTGCTTGTAGGCCTAGTCCCATTCACTAGCTGCATTGATATTATGCTTTTTCCAATATCTGAAGCAATGAATAATGGGAAGATACTGTTTATTATTTTTATCCACTCTATTTGATCAAAATATGTTGTATAAGGTGAAATATTAATTATATTTGTATTCAAAATTGAAATAATTGAATGAACAGTTTGCTTGTAGGCCTAGGCCAATTCACTAGCTGCATTGATATTATGCTTTTTCCAATATCTGAAGCAATGAATAATGGGGAGAGAGTGTTCATTATTTTTATCCACTCTATTTGATCAAAATATGTTGTATTAGGTGAAAAATTAATTATATTTGTATTCAAAATTGAAATAATTGAATGAACAGTCTGCTTGTAGGCCTAGGCCCATTCACTAGCTGCATTGATATTATGCTTTTTCCAATATCTGAAGCAATGAATAATGGGAAGAGAGTGTTTATTATTTTTATCCACTCTATTTGATCAAAATATGTTGTATTAGGTGAAAAATTAATTATATTTGTATTCAAAATTGAAATAATTTGAATGAACAGTCTGCTTGTAGGCCTAGGCCCATTCACTAGCTGCATTGATATTATGCTTTTTCCAATATCTGAAGCAATGAATAATGGGAAGATAGCTGTTTATTATTTTTATTCACTCTATTTGATCAAAATATGTTGTATTAGGTGAAAAATTAATTTTATTTGTATTCAAAATTGAAATAATTGAATGAACAGTCTGCTTGTAGGCCTAGGCCCATTCACTAGCTGCATTGATATTATGCTTTTTCCAATATCTGAAGCAATGAATAATGGGAAGATACTGTTTATTATTTTTATTCACTCTATTTGATCAAAATATGTTGTATTAGGTGAAAAATTAATTATATTTGTATTCAAAATTGAAATAATTGAATGAACAGTCTGCTTGTAGGCCTAGGCCTATTCACTAGCTGCATTGATATTATGCTTTCTCCAATATCTGAAGCAATGAATAATGGGAAGAGAGTGTTTATTTTTTTTATCCACTCTATTTGATCAAAATATGTTGTATTAGGTGAAAAATTAATTATATTTGTATTCAAAATTGAATTAATTGAATGAACAGTCTGCTTGTAGGCCTAGGCCCATTCACTAGCTGCATTGATATTATGCTTTTTCCAATATCTGAAGCAATGAATAATGGGAAGATACTGTTTATTATTTTTATTCACTCTATTTGATCAAAATATGTTGTTTTAGGTGAAAAATTAATTATATTTGTATTCAAAATTGAAATAATTTTATGAACAGTCTGCTTGTAGGCCTAGGCCCATTCACTAGCTGCATTGATATTATGCTTTTTCCAATATCTGAAGCAATGAATAATGGGAAGAGAGTGTTTATTATTTTTATCCACTCTATTTGATCAAAATATGTTGTATTAGGTGAAAAATTAATTATATTTGTATTCAAAATTGAAATAATTGAATGAACAGTTTGCTTGTAGGCCTAGGCCCATTCACTAGCTGCATTGATATTATGCTTTTTCCAATATCTGAAGCAATGAATAATGGGAAGAGAGTGTTTATTATTTTTATCCACTCTATTTGATCAAAATATGTTGTATTAGGTGAAAAATTTATTATATTTGTATTCAAAATTGAAATAATTGGATGAACAGTCTGCTTGTAGGCCTAGGCCCATTCACTCAGCTGCATTGATATTATGCTTTTTCCAATATCTGAAGCAATGAATAATGGGAAGATACTGTTTATTATTTTTATTCACTCTATTTGATCAAAATATGTTGTATTAGGTGAAAAATTAATTATATTTGTATTCAAAATTGAAATAATTGAATGAACAGTCTGCTTGTAGGCCTAGGCCCATTCACTAGCTGCATTGATATTATGCTTTTTCCATATCTGAAGCAATGAATAATGGGAAGAGAGTGTTTATTATTTTTATCCACTCTATTTGATCGAAATATGTTGTATTAGGTGAAAAATTAATTATATTTGTATTCAAAATTGAAATAATTTAATGAACAGTCTGCTTGTAGGCCTAGGCCCATTCACTAGCTGCATTGATATTATGCTTTTTCCAATATCTGAAGCAATGAATAATGGGAAGAGAGTGTTTATTATTTTTATCCACTCTATTTGATTCAAAATATATTGTATTAGGTGAAAAATTAATTATATTTGTATTCAAAATTGAAATAATTGAATGAACAGTCTGCTTGTAGGCCTAGGCCCATTCACTAGCTGCATTGATATTATGCTTTTTCCAATATCTGAAGCAATGAATAATGGGAAGAGAGTGTTTATTTGTTTTATCCACTCTATTTGATCAAAATATGTTGTATTAGGGTGAAAAATTAATTATATTTGTATTCAAAATTGAAATAATTGAATGAACAGTTTGCTTGTAGGCCTAGTCCCATTCACTAGCTGCATTGATATTATGCTTTTTCCAATATCTGAAGCAATGAATAATGGGAAGATACTGTTTATTATTTTTATCCACTCTATTTGATCAAAATATGTTGTATTAGGTGAAATATTAATTATATTTGTATTCAAAATTGAAATAATTGAATGAACAGTTTGCTTGTAGGCCTAGGCCCATTCACTAGCTGCATTGATATTATGCTTTTTCCAATATCTGAAGCAATGAATAATGGGAAGAGAGTGTTCATTATTTTTATCCACTCTATTTGATCAAAATATGTTGTATTAGGTGAAAAATTAATTATATTTGTATTCAAAATTGGAATAATTGAATGAACAGTCTGCTTGTAGGCCTAGGCCCATTCACTAGCTGCATTGATATTATGCTTTTTCCAATATCTGAAGCAATGAATAATGGGAAGAGAGTGTTTATTATTTTTATCCACTCTATTTGATCAAAATATGTTGTATTAGGTGAAAAATTAATTATATTTGTATTCAAAATTGAAATAATTGAATGAACAGTCTGCTTGTAGGCCTAGGCCCATTCACTAGCTGCATTGATATTATGCTTTTTCCAATATCTGAAGCAATGAATAATGGGAAGATACTGTTTATTATTTTTATTCACTCTATTTGATCAAAATATGTTGTATTAGGTGAAAAATTAATTTTATTTGTATTCAAAATTGAAATAATTGAATGAACAGTCTGCTTGTAGGCCTAGGCCCATTCACTAGCTGCATTGATATTATGCTTTTTCCAATATCTGAAGCAATGAATAATGGGAAGATACTGTTTATTATTTTTATTCACTCTATTTGATCAAAATATGTTGTATTAGGTGAAAAATTAATTATATTTGTATTCAAAATTGAAATAATTGAATGAACAGTCTGCTTGTAGGCCTAGGCCTATTCACTAGCTGCATTGATATTATGCTTTTCTCCAATATCTGAAGCAATGAATAATGGGAAGAGAGTGTTTATTTTTTTTATCCACTCTATTTGATCAAAATATGTTGTATTAGGTGAAAAATTAATTATATTTGTATTCAAAATTGAATTAATTGAATGAACAGTCTGCTTGTAGGCCTAGGCCCATTCACTAGCTGCATTGATATTATGCTTTTTCCAATATCTGAAGCAATGAATAATGGGAAGATACTGTTTATTATTTTTATTCACTCTATTTGATCAAAATATGTTATTAGGTGAAAAATTATATTATTTGTATTCAAAATTGAAATAATTGAATGAACAGTCTGCTTGTAGGCCTAAGCCCATTCACTAGCTGCATTGATATTATGCTTTTTCCAATATCTGAAGCAATGAATAATGGGAAGAGAGTGTTTATTATTTTTATCCACTCTATTTGATCAAAATATTCTGTATTAGGTGAAAAATTAATTATATTTGTAATCAAAATTGAAATAATTGAATGAACAGTCTGCTTGTAGGCCTAGGCCCATTCACTAGCTGCATTGATATTATGCTTTTTTCCAATATCTGAAGCAATGAATAATGGGAAGAGAGTGTTTATTATTTTTATCCACTCTATTTGATCAAAATATGTTGTATTAGGTGAAAAATTAATTATATTTGTATTCAAAATTGAAATAATTGAATGAACAGTCTGCTTGTAGGCCTAGGCCCATTCACTAGCTGCATTGATATTATGCTTTTTCCAATATCTGAAGCAATGAATAATGGAAGAGAGTGTTTATTATTTTTATCCACTCTATTTGATCAAAATATGTTGTATTAGGAGAAAAATTAATTATATTTGTATTCAAAAATTGAAATAATTGAAAGAACAGTCTGCTTGTAGGCCTAGGCCCATTCACTAGCTGCATTGATATTATGCTTTTTCCAATATCTGAAGCAATGAATAATGGGAAGATACTGTTTATTATTTTTATTCACTCTATTTGATCCAAAATATGTTGTATTAGGTGAAAAATTTATTATTTTTGTATTCAAAATTGAAATAATTGAATGAACAGTCTGCTTGTAGGCCTAGGCCCATTCACTAGCTGCATTGATATTATGCTTTTTCCAATATCTGAAGCAATGAATAATGGGAAGAGAGTGTTTATTTTTTTTTATCCACTCTATTTGATCAAAATATGTTGTATTAGGTGAAATATTAATTATATTTGTATTCAAAATTGAATTAATTGAATGAACAGTCTGCTTGTAGGCCTAGGCCCATTCACTAGCTGCATTGATATTATGCTTTTTCCAATATCTGAAGCAATGAATAATGGGAAGATACTGTTTATTATTTTTATTCACTCTATTTGATCAAAATATGTTGTATTAGGTGAAAAATTAATTATATTTGTATTCAAAATTGAAATAATTGAATGAACAGTCTGCTTGTAGGCCTAAGCCCATTCACTAGCTGCATTGATATTATGCTTTTTCCAATATCTGAAGCAATGAATAATGGGAAGAGAGTGTTTATTATTTTTATTCCACTCTATTTGATCAAAATATGTTGTATTAGGTGAAAAATTAATTATATTTGTAATCAAAATTGAAATAATTGAATGAACAGTCTGCTTGTAGGACCTAGGCCCATTCACTAGCTGCATTGATATTATGCTTTTTCCAATATCTGAAGCAATGAATAATGGCAAGAGAGTGTTTATTATTTTTATCCACTCTATTTGATCAAAATATGTTGTATTAGGTGAAAAATTAATTATAATTTGTATTCAAAATTGAAATAATTGAATGAACAGTCTGCTTGTAGGCCTAGGCCCATTCACTAGCTGCATTGATATTATGCTTTTTTCCAATATCTGAAGCAATGAATAATGGGAAGAGAGTGTTTATTATTTTTATCCACTCTATTTGATCAAAATATGTTGTATTAGGAGAAAAATTAATTATATTTGTATTCAAAATTGAAATAATTGAATGAACAGTCTGCTTGTAGGCCTAGGCCCATTCACTAGCTGCATTGATATTATGCTTTTTCCAATATCTGAAGCAATGAATAATGGGAAGATACTGTTTATTATTTTTATTCACTCTATTTGATCAAAATATGTTGTATTAGGTGAAAAATTTATTATTTTTGTATTCAAAATTGAAATAATTGAATGAAACAGTCTGCTTGTAGGCCTAGGCCCATTCACTAGCTGCATTGATATTATGCTTTTTTCCAATATCTGAAGCAATGAATAATGGGAAGATACTGTTTATTATTTTTATTCACTCTATTTGATCAAAATATGTTGTATTAGGTGAAAAATTAATTATATTTGTATTCAAAATTGAAATAATTGAATGAACAGTCTGCTTGTAGGCCTAGGCCCATTCACTAGCTGCATTGATATTATGCTTTTTCCAATATCTGAAGCAATGAATAATGGGAAGATACTGTTTATTATTTTTATTCACTTCATTTGATCAAAATATGTTGTATTAGGTGAAAAATTAATTATATTTGTATTCAAAATTGAAATAATTGAATGAACAGTCTGCTTGTAGGCCTAGGCCCATTCACTAGCTGCATTGATATTATGCTTTTTCCAATATCTGAAGCAATGAATAATGGGAAGATACTGTTTATTATTTTTATTCACTCTATTTGATCAAAATATGTTGTATTAGGTGAAAAATTAATTATATTTGTATTCAAAATTGAAATAATTGAATGAACAGTCTGCTTGTAGGTCTAGGCCCATTCACTAGCTGCATTGATTTTATGCTTTTTCCAATATCTGAAGCAATGAATAATGGGAAGAGAGTGTTTATTATTTTTATCCACTCTATTTGATCAAAATATGTTGTATTAGGTGAAAAATTAATTATATTTGTATTCAAAATTGAAATAATTGAATGAACAGTCTGCTTGTAGGCCTAGGCTCATTCACTAGCTGCATTGATATTATGCTTTTTCCAATATCTGAAGCAATGAATAATGGGAAGATACTGTTTACTAATTTATTCACTCTATTTGATCAAAATATGTTGTATTAGGTGAAAAATTAATTATATTTGTATTCAAAATTGAAATAATTGAATGAACAGTCTGCTTGTAGGCCTAGGCCCATTCACTAGCTGCATTGATATTATGCTTTTTCCAATATCTGAAGCAATGAATAATGGGAAGATACTGTTTATTATTTTTATTCACTCAATTGATCAAAAATATGTTGTATTAGGTGAAAAATTAATTATATTTGTATTCAAAATTGAAATAATTGAATGAACAGTCTGCTTGTAGGCCTAGGCCCATTCACTAGCTGCATTGATATTATGCTTTTTCCAATATCTGAAGCAATGAATAATGGGAAGAGAGTGTTTATTATTTTTATCCACTCTATTTGATCAAAATATGTTGTATTAGGTGAAAAATTAATTATATTTGCATTCAAAATTGAAATAATTGAATGAACAGTCTGCTTGTAGGCCTAGGCCCATTCACTAGCTGCATTGATATTATGCTTTTTCCAATATCTGAAGCAATGAATAATGGGAAGAGAGTGTTTATTATTTTTATCCACTCTATTTGATCAAAATATGTTGTATTAGGTGAAAAATTAATTATATTTGTATTCAAAATAGAAATAATTGAATGAACAGTCTGCTTGTAGGCCTAGGCCCATTCACTAGCTGCATTGATATTATGCTTTTTCCAATATCTGAAGCAATGAATAATGGGAAGAGAGTGTTTATTATTTTTATCCACTCTATTTGATCAAAATATGTTGTATTAGGTGAAAAATTAATTATATTTGTATTCAAAATTGAAATAATTGAATGAACAGTCTGCTTGTAGGCCTAGGCCCATTCACTAGCTACATTGATATTATGCTATTTCCAATATCTGAAGCAATGAATAATGGGAAGAGAGTGTTTATTATTTTTATCCACTCTATTTGATCAAAATATGTTGTATTAGGTGAAAAATTAATTATATTTGTATTCAAAATTGAAATAATTGAATGAACAGTCTGCTTGTAGGCCTAGGCCCATTCACTAGCTGCATTGATATTATGCTTTTTTCCAATATCTGAAGCAATGAATAATGGGAAGAGAGTGTTTATTATTTTTATCCACTCTATTTGATCAAAATATGTTGTATTAGGTGAAAAATATAATTATATTTGTATTTAAAATTGAAATAATTGAATGAACAGTCTGCTTGTAGGCCTAGGCCCATTCACTAGCTGCATTGATATTATGCTTTTTCCAATATCTGAAGCAATGAATAATGGGAAGAGAGTGTTTATTATTTTTATCCACTCTATTTGATCAAAATATGTTTTATTAGGTGAAAAATTTATTATATTTGTATTCAAAATTGAAATAATTGAATGAACAGTCTGCTTGTAGGCCTAGGCCCATTCACTAGCTGCATTGATATTATGCTTTTTTCCAATATCTGAAGCAATGAATAATGGGAAGAGAGTGTTTATTATTTTTATCCACTCTATTTGATCAAAATATGTTGTATTAGGAGAAAAATTAATTATATTTGTATTCAAAATTGAAATAATTGAAAGAACAGTCTGCTTGTAGGCCTAGGCCCATTCACTAGCTGCATTGATATTATGCTTTTTCCAATATCTGAAGCAATGAATAATGGAAGATACTGTTTATTATTTTTATTCACTCTATTTGATCAAAATATGTTGTATTAGGTGAAAAATTTATTATTTTTGTATTCAAAATTGAAATAATTGAATGACACAGTCTGCTTGTAGGCCTAGGCCCATTCACTAGCTGCATTGATATTATGCTTTTTTCCAATATCTGAAGCAATGAATAATGGGGAAGAGAGTGTTTATTATTTTTATCCACTCTATTTGATCAAAATATGTTGTATTAGGTGAAATATTAATTATATTTGTATTCAAAATTGAATTAATTGAATGAACAGTCTGCTTGTAGGCCTAGGCCCATTCACTAGCTGCATTGATATTATGCTTTTTCCAATATCTGAAGCAATGAATAATGGGAAGATACTGTTTATTATTTTTATTCACTCTATTTGATCAAAATATGTTGTATTAGGTGAAAAATTAATTATATTTGTATTCAAAATTGAAATAATTGAATGAACAGTCTGCTTGTAGGCCTAAGCCCATTCACTAGCTGCATTGATATTATGCTTTTTCCAATATCTGAAGCAATGAATAATGGGAAGAGAGTGTTTATTATTTTTTATCCACTCTATTTGATCAAAATATGTTGTATTAGGTGAAAAATTAATTATATTTGTAATCAAAATTGAAATAATTGAATGAACAGTCTGCTTGTAGGCCTAGGCCCATTCACTAGCTGCATTGATATTATGCTTTTTCCCAATATCTGAAGCAATGAATAATGGCAAGAGAGTGTTTATTATTTTTATCCACTCTATTTGATCAAAATATGTTGTATTAGGTGAAAAATTAATTATATTTGTATTCAAAATTGAAATAATTGAATGAACAGTCTGCTTGTAGGCCTAGGCCCATTCACTAGCTGCATTGATATTATGCTTTTTCCAATATCTGAAGCAATGAATAATGGGAAGAGAGTGTTATTATTTTTATCCACTCTATTTGATCAAAATATGTTGTATTAGGAGAAAAATTAATTATATTTGTATTCAAAATTGAAATAATTGAATGAACAGTCTGCTTGTAGGCCTAGGCCCATTCACTAGCTGCATTGATATTATGCTTTTTTCCAATATCTGAAGCAATGAATAATGGGAAGATACTGTTTATTATTTTTATTCACTCTATTTGATCAAAATATGTTGTATTAGGTGAAAAATTTATTATTTTTGTATTCAAAATTGAAATAATTGAATGAACAGTCTGCTTGTAGGCCTAGGCCCATTCACTAGCTGCATTGATATTATGCTTTTTCCAATATCTGAAGCAATGAATAATGGGAAGATACGTGTTTATTATTTTTATTCACTCTATTTGATCAAAATATGTTGTATTAGGTGAAAAATTAATTATATTTGTATTCAAAATTGAAATAATTGAATGAACAGTCTGCTTGTAGGCCTAGGCCCATTCACTAGCTGCATTGATATTATGCTTTTTCCAATATCTGAAGCAATGAATAATGGGAAGATACTGTTTATTATTTTTATTCACTTCATTTGATCAAAATATGTTGTATTAGGTGAAAAATTAATTATATTTGTATTCAAAATTGAAATAATTGAATGAACAGTCTGCTTGTAGGCCTAGGCCCATTCACTAGCTGCATTGATATTATGCTTTTTCCAATATCTGAAGCAATGAATAATGGGAAGATACTGTTTATTATTTTTATTCACTCTATTTGATCAAAATATGTTGTATTAGGTGAAAAATTAATTATATTTGTATTCAAAATTGAAATAATTGAATGAACAGTCTGCTTGTAGGTCTAGGCCCATTCACTAGCTGCATTGATTTTATGCTTTTTCCAATATCTGAAGCAATGAATAATGGGGAAGAGAGTGTTTATTAATTTTTATCCACTCTATTTGATCAAAAATATGTTGTATTAGGTGAAAAAATTAATTATATTTGTATTCAAAATTGAAATAATTGAATGAACAGTCTGCTTGTAGGCCTAGGCTCATTCACTAGCTGCATTGATATTATGCTTTTTCCAATATCTGAAGCAATGAATAATGGGAAGATACTGTTTACTATTTTTATTCACTCTATTTGATCAAAATATGTTGTATTAGGTGAAAAATTAATTATATTTGTATTCAAAATTGAAATAATTGAATGAACAGTCTGCTTGTAGGCCTAGGCCCATTCACTAGCTGCATTGATATTATGCTTTTTGCCAATATCTGAAGCAATGAATAATGGGAAGATACTGTTTATTATTTTTATTCACTCAATTGATCAAAATATGTTGTATTAGTTGAAAAAATTAATTATATTTGTATTCAAAATTGAAATAATTGAATGAACAGTCTGCTTGTAGGCCTAGGCCCCATTCACTAGCTGCATTGATATTATGCTTTTTCCAATATCTGAAGCAATGAATAATGGGAAGATACTGTTTATTATTTTTATTCACTCAATTGATCAAAAATATGTTGTATTAGTTGAAAAATTAATTATATTTGTATTCAAAAT
The DNA here is from genome assembly GCA_948455865.1 of Conomelus anceps. Taxonomy (NCBI): domain Eukaryota; kingdom Metazoa; phylum Arthropoda; class Insecta; order Hemiptera; family Delphacidae; genus Conomelus; species Conomelus anceps. The sequence goes on from OX418218.1 coordinate 93,622,184, forward strand.
TGAAATAATTGAATGAACAGTCTGCTTGTAGGCCTAGGCCCATTCACTAGCTGCATTGATATTATGCTTTTTCCAATATCTGAAGCAATGAATAATGGGAAGAGAGTGTTTATTATTTTTATCCACTCTATTTGATCAAAATATGTTGTATTAGGTGAAAAATTAATTATATTTGTATTCAAAATTGAAATAATTGAATGAACAGTCTGCTTGTAGGCCTAGGCCCATTCACTAGCTGTATTGATATTATGCTTTTTCCAATATCTGAAGCAATGAATAATGGGAAGAGAGTGTTTATTATTTTTATCCACTCTATTTGATCAAAATATGTTGTATTAGGTGAAAAATTAATTATATTTGTATTCAAAATAGAAATAATTGAATGAACAGTCTGCTTGTAGGCCTAGGCCCATTCACTAGCTGCATTGATATTATGCTTTTTCCAATATCTGAAGCAATGAATAATGGGAAGAGAGTGTTTATTATTTTTATCCACTCTATT